>JADBJO010001508.1:17049-77049 GCA_016801955.1 Conus betulinus
TATATTTGCCACATTTTTTTTTTCAACAGGCGAAACCTCTTGTGGTAGAATGCTTTTTTTGTGTCTCTTTTCCTCATTTTTTTTTTTAAAAAGATTTTGTAACGGTATCGCATGTGCATGCGTGCGTGCGTGCGTGCGTGCGTGCGTGTGTGTGTGTGTGTGTGTGTGTGTGTGTGTGTGTTTGTGTGTGTGTGTGAAAGCGCCTCGTTGCCCGTGTGCGGTACCTTATTATTGGCAGTTAGCCCAACGTTGATTTGCTTGTTATCGCTTTGTTACCTCAAGCAAGTGACACAGTGCTGATGTAATTTCCTGCTGCCGCCCTGCCTTCCTGCAGTTAAGACCACAGCTGCCGGGCACTCAACTCCACTAGCAGCGGGAGAAAAGTTGGCAGCTCTCTCTGTCTCTCTGTGTATCTGTCTCTGTCTCTACTTCTGTTTCCGTCTCCCCCCCCCCCCGCTGTCTGCTGTCTGTCTGTCCGTCCTTCTGTCTGTCTCTCTCTCTCTCTCTCTCTCTCCTCTCTCTCTCACACACACACACACACACACACACACACACACACACACACACACACACACACACACACTGACAAACTGTAACTGGGTGAACAACACAAGTCGTACTTTATCATAACTGTGAGAAGTCGTACTTGATTATAAATCTGAGTCAAGAACGGGCGGTAGTCTTTGGAAAAGCTGGAACATAGTTTTTCAAGTAATTTCAGACGTAATGTACTCAGCTAAAAGAAAAAAAAAAAGATAAATAAAAGGACGTCAAACTTTATTGACTCGCACGTGTAAGGTACCTTGGCATTGAGACGCGCGCTATGATCAAAGGATGCCAACTGACGTGTAGAGTGTCTACTTAAAGAAGCCACTCATTGGGAACATGCAAACCTTTTCATGCAATAGTCCGGGGGGGGGGGGGGGGGGGGGGGGGTTAGTTTGCCTGCAGAGTACACAGTGTGTGTGTGTGTGTGTGTGTGTGTTTGTGTGTGTGTGTGTGTGTGTGTATTACATGTGAATTAAATTAGGCAAAAGGTTTCTCCAGTGCACAAGAAAACACAAAAAAAATATGGACATCGTAAGCCTCCATATTACTGGAAAGTTTTGAATGTCTGTGAGTATCTGTTACTTCATAAACAGTTATCGGTGTTGTATAGTGACTTTAGAGCGGCCCGAGTTCCGTGGAAAACAAAGAAGACAGCAACAGATTAACTGATATGGATGAAACATACTCCTCACCACCTTACCCCCACACCCCAGAATCCCTTGGTTGAAAGAAATGCATCCTTTAAAAAAAAAAACAAAAAAAAACCTCGATAACTCGGTGTGAACTTACGTCATTTGAAAGCATTGTTACCCACTTTCCCCCCCAACTCCCCACCTCCCCCCCTTCCCCCCCCCCCCCCCCCCCCCCCCCCCTCCTTCGCCTCCTTACTTCTTCCGTCTCGCCAAGGTTACATTTCCTTCGAATTAACTGACTTGCTTGTTTGTGTTGGCAAAATTCCGCTAACTATGAACAAGCTTACCAAGCATGGTGATTTTCTTCGTTCCTTCAACACCCCTTCCTTCCTTTCACCCCCATTTCTTATCATTTCTCCATCATACTTCTATACTTCTATCTCTTTTCCCTTATCTTTTCTTTTCTTTCTTTCTTTCTTTCTTTCTTTTTTTTTTGTTTTGGTTTTGTTTTGTGTTTTGTTTTTCTCACTCTTTACTGTTCTATTTTCCAATAAGCCCGATGTGTTCGAGGCAGTAATGGATTCAGTGTGTGCGAAGATCTAAAAATACTAGATGCCTCAAACAGTGGGCTGCTTTGACAATACTCTCCCTGGCTAATTCGAAATTACCTTTGAATCCGTTAGCGGCAGTATGTCTGAAACTGCTAGTATGACTTCAAACTGCTTGTAGTCCGACGAGAGGCACATTTGGTTTGCTCTGTTTTTAAACCAAAACTGTGCAGTCATGCCGGTGCGGTAGTACATGTTCTATCCGTGAGCGGTTTCATGTCGCAATGAAGGCGTGTTTAAAGTGTCTTCATCTCCATCTCCTTTGCGATCCCTTCTTCCCCCTGCTCCCAGTTCTAGTACCATTAATGAAGCCTATTTGTGGGAATTTTCGGGATCACATCTTCCCTTCCATCTTCAGTATGGTGAAGGAAACTGACAAAGATGATCGAAAAAGACTCTATATCCTATTTAACATTTAAAAAGTTCAAACTCAGCGGAAGATTTATCTTCAGAACCAAAGAGACCGATGTCGTTTACCTCGCCTCTTCGTCCTCTTCGTTAGTGAGCGATTCTGCACGTTTTCAGTATAAAGTCGCGACACTCACTTTCAGTTCCGTTAATGGTGTCGTCCGTAAAACTATTTGACTGAAGTCATTCAAATCTACGCATCCTCACAACAGCTCCAATCATGCTCCAATTCATGATGGCTCCTTGCTTCTCATGTAAAACTCCTTCCACGGGCGAATCTCGCTGTTCATACTCGGTTCTATCTGTCTGAAACAGTTTGTTTTATCTCGCGATCTTTGGCCAGCTTTCTTCGTTTAAAACCTTCAAAACTGGCCTGAAAACACGTCCTTTTACTCTACCCAGGAATACACTTATTCGCTTATATTGTTCAGGTTTGAATCCTACTGGCTTGAGTGTGTGTGTGTGTGTGTGTGTGTGTGTGTGTGTGAGAGAGAGAGAGAGAGAGAGAGAGAGAGAGAGAGAGAGAGAGACTCAAAGACTCAAAACTTTTATTCAGCAGATAAAGGCCTAGGCCCCTTACTGAAGGGGGATGTTCACACAACTAAGCGACATATGCCAATTCAAACAATTAATAGACAAAATAAGAGTCTTCATTGTATACACTGAAAACTAAACATTCTAAGAAGTAACAATTTTCAGCCTATTTTGCGCCAGATAAATATACATTGCTAAATTTTTCATTGTAGTCTCTCATGGTGTGACGACATAAGTAAAGTTAACCTGAAATTGCATGGAGCCTTATAGTATTTCGGTTGTATAAATTTTTCTCTAAGATCATTCAGGGCAGGGCAGCAAAAAATAAAAATTCATCTTCTTTTCCAATGTTGCATAAACGGCATGTAAGCATATTTTCATTCCTGACGCTGTATCTTAAGCAATGGCATGCAATACGAGACACACCAAATCGAAACTTGGTCAATTCACTTTTCATACATCTATTCATTTTTAGATCAATATACTGTTCTCTCTCAAATGAGTAGTTTTTAAACAACCTGTACTGTGCAAATCTGTCACTAGTATATATATAAGATCGTGCCAGTCCTGCCATCTACAATCAATAATTCTTGCCTAAAAGATGTAAAAAAACCTGATATATTTTGGGCACCCTGGTGTCCCAGACATAGGAAAATCCATAAGAATTTAAACAATGACGAACATTTGTAACCCAAGTCCTCTTCCCATGAGAATCTAAATTCAATAACATTTTATATGCCTTAAACGGCAGCCTATCTTCATTCATTCTGGTCAGTTTATCAGCCAATACTTAATACATTTCATGTATGAATTGAGGTAAATTGGATATCTGCCTAGTTTCACCGTAAACAAGATCATTTGGCGTCGACTATCGACATTAAGAAAGCGTTTCAATGCAAACAAATGTACTTTTTCTATTTCTGTCGTTTTTTTCAAAAGCCCATATTTCCGCACCATACTGTAGCATTGGCTGAATCTGAGAGTCAAATAGTTTACTAAAGACACTGAAAGCATTGCAATCTAATTTATATAAGACATGTAGCAAGAAAATAACCGCTTTCTTCCCTTTATTAGCTATACTTTGGCACGCAAACTAAAACTGAGTCTTGAGAGAGAGAGAGAGAGAGAGAGAGAGAGAGGAGAGAATCGTTGTTGTAAAATGTATAGATATGGATGTCTATGTTTTTATATTCCTCTCTCTCTCTCTCTCTCTCTCTCTCTCTCTCTCTCTCTCACTACACACACACACACACACACACACACACACACACACACACACACACACACACACACACACACACACACGCATCCTCTTGGGGGCCGGAATCGCTCAGTTTGTAGAGCGCCGGACTCGTAATCTGAGGTTACGGGTTCGAATTTCGGTACAGGGGGGGATTTTTTTCCCTCGGAGTTAACATTGGTCTCTGACTCCATTCCCCAAACAGTCCTTCGAATGAGACTATAAACCGAGGTTCCGTGTGTGAACGCACGCATAACTCTTGCACACACCGTAAAATCCCATCACCAACTTTCGGTAGAGAAGGCCATTTGGCCGTTTGGTATGGATGACACGTATACATAGCATGCACCCCTGCGTGAGAGATTGAAAGAATGGAGGAAGTAAGAAACTGAGTGAACGATATTGACTGGATGACACGGGAAACGACTGAATGAAGCGCCAGCTGGCAGCTCTTCAGTCGCCACTACCCAGGTAGGCAGCCCGTTGTGTAAACGTGTGTTGATTGTAAAGCGCTTAGAGCTTGGTCTCTAGCCGAGAATAGGCGCTATATAAGTATTCATTATTATTATTATTATCCCCATCATGATTGGCTTTGAATTACTATTGATATGGCTATAAACATGAAACATGAAAAAATGTGCAATTCCCATCCAGCTCAGCTATAAAGTAAGATATATAAATAACCTCAACGGAGTGTCCAGATACTTCAAGCTCGTCTGTTTACCAGCAAGAATTGATCTTACAATTGAAGATATTGTAATTTCCTTCCACCTATCTATAATGTAAGCTGAAAAAAACTAATCGGAAGAAACGGAACCTCCCTCCCATTGCTGTCTTTTATAATAGATGCGATATTCGGAGCAAGCTGATGCTGAATGATTCGTAGGACTTTTTCTTTGTCTTCGTAGAACTGATTCTGTTGTCAGTTCTTTCTTTCTTTTGCGTTGACAGTGTTGTGACCTGCGACCTATGTTGCATTATTTTTTTCAGTCGTCGTTTCGGTTGTTTGTGATTTTTTTTTTTTTACTGATTTACCGTACAAGGAATCATTAATCTTTATAATCAATGGCTATCTAAATCCATCAATGCAGTAGATCTGTTTTGTGATTGATGTATTTGTTTTGTTCACCACATTAAAAACACCAACTTGGAGAGCCACATCACACCATCATCATGGCATTGATACTCTATTTCGATCTCTGCGGGAAATCTTTTGAGCGACTTAACCCTCCACAATCGCATCAGTCTTTTTCCGATGGAAATTGCATTTTTATCTTCAAATGATGTTCTCTCTCTCCCTCCCTCCCCCTCCCTCCCTCCCTCCCTCCCCCCCCCTCTCTCTCTCTCTCTCTCTCTCTCTCTTCTCTCTCTCTCACACACACACACACACACACACAACACACACACACACACACACACACACACACACAATCGCGAGCCCGACAGAGAAACAGATAGACAGACAGACAGACAGACAGACAGACATAACACATGCGCACGCACGTATTCACGCCACACGCAAGCAAGCAAGCAAGCGCGCGCACACACACACACACACACACACACACACACACACACACACACACACAAGCTATCTCTCACTCTCTTTCTCTCTCGCTCTGTTTTTCCCCCCCCCCCCCCCCACACCTCCTCTGTCAGTCTGTCTGTCCCCCCTCGCCTCCCTCCCTCCCTCCCTCCCTCCCTCCCTCTCTCTCCTCTCTCTCCTCCTCTCTCTCTCTCTCCTCTCTCTCTCTCTCTCTCTCTCGGTCACAACCGATTTCTGGATGTTCCGTTGCAATCCCCTAACAAATGATTCATGGTGAAATTGGACGATTGCAGCTTTTCATTAGAAAGCGCTAGTGTCATATAGCAGAAGAGATCAATGAGACTGCCAGAAACAGACTCTGCAAGCAAGTTTAGGAATATTACAGCTGCAGAGACTCAGCAAACTACTACTGGACATGAAATGTAAGAGAATTTGGAACAGAAAATGATTTTTGGAGTTGTTTTGGCTGTTACCAGAGTGTAGGCCGTTAACAGCGGTTTATTTTCGGAATTTAAGAACTGACTCATTCGGCATACGTAAAATGCTACCAACCAACATGAAAATGGTGCACCTCATTCAAAAATATATTTGAGGCCCTTAGAGAGAGAGAGAGAGAGAGAGAGAGAGAGAGAGATAGAGAAGAGAGAGAGAGGAGAGAGAGAAGAGCCAACGTGTGAGAAGAATAAGAAGAAGAATAAGAAGAAGACAGAGAGAGAGAGGAGAGAGAGAGAGAGAGAGAGAGAGAGAGAGAGAGAGAGAGAGAGAGAGAGAAGATATAGAAGAGCCAACGTGTTCGATAAGAAAAAAGACGAATAAGAATAAGAATAGAGATAGAGAGAGAGAGAGATAGAGAGAGAGAAGAGAGCTCGAGAGAGAGATAAGAGCCCACGTGTGAGAAGACAAGAAGAAGAAAAGAAAAGTGAGAGACAGCAGATCTTATACTCGGAGCTGGAGTAACTGTGCGACAAATTGCAAATACGACTTTGTGTCACAATGGAGTGACGCGAGAGGACATTTGGAAGTGAGCGAGGCGCTACTTATTTATTTATGCATTTATTTATTTATTTATTTATCCTCCACACTGTGTTCTGAATATGAATAACTGAGTTTATGAGGACTCAAACGTTTCCGACTTCAAGATACGCAATGTTAGGAGACTTCACAGAAAATGACTTCTTACTTTTTCTAGATATTTTTCGAGCAAAAGGAGGTGAAAAACGAAAACCATCCTCATCGTCCGGAAGTGATGTGAGTTTAACCAGCCCAGATCCAAGCAGCAAATTGCAAATAAGAAAAGCAAGCAGAGTTAGATGATAGTATGGAGGAGATGGCGATGCAAGAAAGTTTGTGTGAAATAAAGGCCGCCTTAACAAATCAAATTGCCGCCATAGCAAAACTCGCCACGAAGGAGGATGTGTCAGACAGTTGAGAGAGACGAGAGATGGAGAGGCTGAGGGAGTCTATGACTCGCAGAATAGAAAGTTTGGAGGGTACCGTTATGGACCTTCAAAATGACAAAGACAGACTGGAGTCTGAAGTTACGAAGGTGCGGGGAGAGAGAATTCGGAACTGAGGACCAAACTTGCCCAGATTTCCAAGGAGACCAGCAACCTGAGGTGTGAAGTTAATGACAATGAGCAGCACGGTCGGCTGTGGAACGTGCGAGTGTACGGCATCAAAGAGCCACAGGGGGATGAGACAGTTCAAGACTGCATCAAGAAATGTGTCGATGTGTTTACCCAAAAGCTAGGAGTTCCTGTGACAACAGCTGATGTGGAGATAGCCCACAGGTCGGGGAGGGTGGCCACGGGGGGTGGGAGACCACGCCCCCATCATTCTTCGTTTCTTTTCGCGAAGGAGAGGGGAGAAGTGCTGACCGCCCGCCGAAAATTAAAACAAACTGGAATCACTGTGGGAGGGACCTGACACAAGCGAATTACAAACTACTAAAGAAAGCAAGTGCACATTCCGCAACCATGGCTGCCTGGTCAACGAACGGAAAAATATTGACAAAACTAAAAAAACGGAAAAACATTGAAGATAGACACAAACATGGACATTGATTCTCTTTTTGCAAAGGAAATGTGAATGCAAAAACTATCTGGGCCTACCGATTTCACTTTGGATGTTATGTGTGGGGGGGGGGGGTGGGGGGCGTGAAAGGAAATATTCATCTATTTCTCCAACTACCCAGGTATTTATTCATCCATTCATCCTCACATATTTTTAGCCCCCCTCCCCCCCCCCCCTCCCACCCCTCCACTCTCCTGCCCCCTCGTTTCAATTTGAGACTGTCTCTCACTGGTCTGTCTGTCCCCTCTCTCTCTTTCTCTCTCTCTCTCTCTGTCACACACACTCTCTCTCTGTTTATCTCTCTCTCCCTCTTTCTCTCTCTCTCCCTCTCCCTCTCCCCCCCCCCCCCCCCTCCGCCCCTTCTTTTTTCTGTGTTTCTGTCATAATGTTCTCCAATCCCACACATAATAACAATAATAAGATTAGACGCTCGGATATATGGGTGCATGTTTCTATTACTGAACTTGAATGTGCATTTTCATTTATTATCCTTCTTTTGTCAAATTTGTTATATAATGCATGGTGTTATTGTAAAAGAATTGATGGATAACAGATGCCGTTCGAAAACGTTTTATGATGAGAGATCACACATATGATGCGCGCGGGTGGGCCTGCGCGCGCGCGCGCTCGTGTGCGAACATGTGCGCGCACACTTTTCCAGATTCAAAGTTTTTTTTTTTTTTTTCCCCTCTTCTCAGCCTTTCGGTTTAGTACCAGTCTCCGCCACTGTCACGGCTTCCTGTCCCCCCCCCCCCCAAGACACCCTTTCTTCTTCAGCCTGCGTTGCTCTTCTCTCTCTGTCCAATCTATGACAATGTAGTTAGACATTTATAGAAGAAAGATATTTTACACCCTCCTTTTTTTTGTGATTACCCTTCTTCTTCTTTACTGATTACCTTGCTGACGAAATGGACAATGGCGTTTGGGTATACTGATGGTAGATGTTCGGAGATGATGCCCATGGAGGATATCATTGGATGATGGCAACGGATAGAGAATGTGATGAATAATGTGTGAGGTTGACTGGAGAAGTCTTCATGGCCGTCTCTGGTGATGGTGATGAGATGTATGTATAAATGGATGGTATTGATGGGGAAGTTGATGAATTGATTTGGCGAGGTATTATTATTATGATGATGCTGATGGGTGATGATGATGATGGGTGATTGATTATTGATGATGGGTGATGATGCTGATGGGTGATTATGTTGATTGATGATGCTGATGGGGTGATTATGTTGATTGATGATGCTGATGGTGATTATGTTGATGATGATGATTGATGATGATGATGGGTGATGTCGACAGTGATGTCGACAGTACCGTTGAGGGGAGACATTAATTGACAGACATTTACCCAAGAGATTAAGATTAACTGACAAGGCCGATCGAAGATCTCATGGACCATTGTATAAGTGTGGTGGGATAATTTAGACGGGCTGTGAATGGTATACATATGGGTAAATACTTTGATAGGACATGTTGACTAATTATGCTAACACGTGATGTGTAGATATGGTGTTGATACAATGTTTTATTGAATGGTGATGGTGTTCAATGGATGATGTTGATAAGCGAAGTTGATCGATGACGTTGCTGTAGAAGATGCTGTAGAACGGTGAGGTTGATCAGGGAGGTTGATTAGAGAAGTTGACGGTTGATGCTGATACATTATGTTAATCAGTGAGATTGATTGTGATGTTGAAAGAGAATATTGACTAGCGTAGCTGATTGACGTTGATGTGTGACATTGATTGATGAAGTTGATTTGGTGAAGTTAACGGGCTGTGCAGATAGATGATTTTGACTTTTTAGGAACCAGGGCATTCCCTATGACTGATGAAAAACTTAGCAAAAATTAATGTAAACGCAAGCGCGCGCGCGCGCGCGCGTACGCGAGCACGTACACATTCATTCTTTTCAGACAAAAAGGTAAACTGCAGAAAGATTACCGTTAAGCCCCACCTCCCAGCTTTCAAGCAGTCGGTGTTTTCTCACGCCCTGGTTATAACTTCGAACTATTGTTGCTGGGTTTTTGTTTTTTTTTTTTCATATAATGTATATGCTATTCTCCTTTCCTTTAAGAAAATTATCATTATTACTATTATTATTTCTTCATTTCAATATACGTTCAAAATGCTGGTTCATTGTTCGAAGGGTGAAGGGGATGGGTGATGTCTGCTGTGCAACAGGGATGGATAATGCTAGTGATTGTCACTGATGGTTGAAGCTAAAATGTGTGTGCGTGCGTGTGTGTGTGTGTGTGTGTGCGTGTGTGTGTGTGTGTGTGTGTGTGTGTGGTGTGTGTGTGTGTACATATCTATCGTTCACTTGTGGGGGAGGGGAGGGGGATTTTGTATTCTTGCACCTCCATTTCCTTGCGTTAGTCAGGCAGTTTTTGATACATCGTTAGATATAATCTCTATGTTTATTAATATGACGTGTAGTATGTTAGTATGTTTTGATCATGTTGTATGCACAGACATGTGCGCGTGCGGGTGCGCGCGCGCGCGCGCCGGTGGCCATGTTCGTGCGCGCGCGTGCGCGCACACACATGCATGAGCTTCATTGATGGGCACGTGTGTGGAGGGAGGGGGGGGGGGGGGGGGGGGATAAAAGGGAAGGAAAAAAAGGCGTAAGTTGCTTCTGTTGTGCTGATCCACCCCGTTCCGTGAAGATGTATCTGCTGAGCTGTAGACGGGTGGCTTTTGGAACCCGACACAGCCCGAGTGGGGGCGTGAGCGCGCGTGCATGGCCACTTTGTGTATATTTCTGATCGGCTTGGACCAGGTTTTGATGCGGCAATGTTGTACTTTCATATCGAGTTGTTACGGTTGATGTTGTTGAATGCTGTTGTCTTGAAAGTATCATCAATTTAAAACAAAAGTCCTCTCAATGTGTAAAGAGCTGACATGTACTTAGAGACAGAGATTTTTATTTTTATTTTTGTTCTTCTTCTCCGTGTGTGCGCTGGGGTTGGTGGTGGTGGTGGTGGTGGTGGTGGTGGGGGGGGGGGGATTGGGGGAGGGGGGGATTTGCTTCACAACAATTGCATTGGAGCGTATACAGTTCCTTACAGCACGATCAACACGCACACTGTCTTTTTCTCTCTCTCTCTTCCGCCGTCCCTCCCTCACTCACTCACTCATACACAAGCACATGGGCGTGCCCGCGCGAGTGTGCTCGCTCGCTGCACAAATATATCAACATGTGAAGGTGTCATTTTCAAGTATGGGACACTTGCATGTGATGTCAGTGTCGTATTTTGATGTCACTGAAGTAGACGGCTGTTTTTTTTTTTTTTGGTTTTTTTTTTGTTTTTTCTCTCTTCTTCGTTCAATTTGTATCATTATTATTATTTCATTTTTGGTGTATTCTTGCGCCTTCCACTTCCTAGCGTTGGTCAAGCATTTTTTTGACTTATTGTTGGATATACCCTGTATGTTTAGTTAGTATGAGATTTCGTACGTTAGTATGTTTGGTCATGTTTTTGATGTTAGTTGGTTATTTGTCAGTTGTTGTGTTTAGCAAAACAGAAAACCAAAGGCACACATTAGAGAATGAGAAGTCCTACAAAAAGGTAATTATAACTGAACAGGTATGGATTCTATTGCAGTGTCATCGTTGAACTGCCAGGGTCTCGGGGGGTATCAAAAAAGAAAGGATGTGTTTCAGTTTTTAAGACAAAAACAGTACTCTATTTATTTTCTACAAGACACACATTTCACACAGAAATTAGAACTCCAGATAAGAAGTGAATGGGGATACGAGTGTATTTTTGCTTCTAACAATTCTAGATCAAGAGGCGTGGCAAAACTCTTTCATAATAACTTTGAATCAAAAATAAAGAAATTAATTAAAGATGTTCAGGGTAATTACATAATATTGGTTATTAATACAATGGGAAAAGATTTAGTTTTGGTGAATATCTATGGACCAAATAAAGATGATCCCTTCCTTCTTTGAAAACATACAGTTGAAAGTAGAAGAATTAAACATAGCCGACATAATAATAGCCGGAGACTGGAATTTGGTTCTTAACCCTAGTATTGACTATCAAAATTATAAACATATCAATAACAGTCATGCGCAGGAAGTAGTTACTGAAATGATGACAAAACTAGAGCTAGTTGATATATGGAGAGAGTTGAATGCAGACACGAGACGGTATACATGGAGAAGACCAAAACCCTTCCAACAAAGCAGGCTGGATTTCTTTTTAGTGTCCGATTCGTTGATCACTGATATTGAAGATGCTGATATTTTCTTTGGATACAAAACAGATCACTCTTTGGTATATATAATATTGCTTTAAAAAAAAAGAAGACAGACATAAAGTTTTTGGAAATTTAACTCTTCACTTTTGAGAGATAAGAGATATGTAGACCTTATTAATGAAAAGATTGAAGAAATTAAGGAACGATATGCGCTACTACCATACAGTAGAAATTCTCTTGATAAAATCCCAAACAATCAAATTCAGTTCTCAGTTTCAGACCAGTTATTCTTAGATACTCTGATTATGGAAATAAGAGCAGAAACAATAACATTTAGCATTCATAAAAATAAAAACATAAAATGAAAAAAAAACACGTTGCAAAAGAAATTCAAGCTTTAGAGTGCAAAACCCCTTTACTGGAAGCGGACGTTGCGACCCTGAAAAAAGAAAAAAGATGAATTGAGTGAGATTAGGAAAAACAAGATGGATGGAATAATAGTAAGGTCCAGGGCAAGATGGGCGTCACAAGGGGAAAAAGTAAACAAATACTTCTGCTCACTGGAAAAAAGAAACTTTGTAAGCAAAAGAATGCTAAAACTAGTCACGGACAAAGGAACAACTCTAACAGAAACGGACGACGTTATGTTAGAAGAAACAAAGATTATTTTAAAAACTTGTATGCAGAAAAGAAAGTAAAAGATATTGAAATTGATAAATATTCCAATAATCTACCCAAACTAACTCAAGCAGAATCCGACGAGTTGGAGGGACCAATTACCTTAGAAGAAGCTACTAGAGTCTTAAAAAATATGGAGAATAATAAAAGTCCTGGGACAGATGGTATGACAGTAAACTTTTTAAAATTCTTTTGGAGACAATTGGGGGATTTTGTTGTCCGTTCATTAAACGAGGGATACAATAAAGGCGAAATGTCTATATAACACAAAAAGAAGGTATAGTAATTTGTTTACCAAAAGGAGAGAAGCCACGAGAATATCTGAAGAACTGGAGACCCATTTCACTTCTAAATGTTACTTATAAAATTGCTTCTGCCTGCATTGCAGGTAGAATAAAATCTGTTTTACCAAAATTATAAATGAGGATCAGTCAGGTTTCATTCCCGGTAGATACATAGGAGACAGTTTAAGAACCATATATGATCTAATTCATTATTTAGAGGTGAACCGCTTGCCTGGGTTATTGGTATCAGTAGATTTTGAAAAAGCATTTGACTCTGTTGACTGGTCATACATGAGTAAGGTTCTACGTGCATTTGGTTTCGGAAAAGGAATACAGAAATGGATATCATCTTTTTATGAAAAGATAAGGTCTTATGTTATAGTAAACGGGAAGGTTTCTTCAGGATTTTCTATTGGAAGAGGATGCCGACAAGGTGATCCTATATCTCCCTATTTGTTTGTTTTATGTGCCGAAATACTAGCAAATAAAATAAGGCAAGATCAAGATGTTAAAGGCATAAAAATAAGAAATACAGAATTCAAGACAAATCACTTTCACACTGGAAGGAGATAAGAATCATATGAAAAGTTGTTCACAGATCTCTATGAATTTGAGCAAATATCCGGACTTAAATTAAACTATGAAAAAACGTTTAATGTTTGGTTAGGGATAAAAAAGAATTCCTCGAGCACATACTTACCCTTACATAAAATGGAATGGAACCCTTTAAAATTTAAAATCTTAGGGGTGTGGTTTACAAATAATCTGACAGATATGACACAAATCAATGTGACAGATAAATTTTTAGAAGCTACAAATCTATTTAAGATATGGTCAAAAAGAGTAATTACACCACTAGGTAGAATAGCAGTGCTAAAATCATTAGTGCTATCAAAACTTGTATACTTGTGGATCCTCCTGCCCAACCCTCCAGACTCTCAAATAGATAGGTTGCAATATATGTGTTTCAAGTTTGTTTTGGAACAATAAAAACGATAAAATTAAAAGAAAATATTCTGTGCAAAATATTTGGAAAGGAGGACTAGGTATACCCAATATTAAGATATATATCCAATCCTTAAAAATCGCCTGGATTAGGAAAGTATACGTGCAAAATTGTAAATGGAAAACAGTATTACATTCATTATGTCCTGAAATCGATGCCTTTGATTCATATGGACCAGATAGATTCGTACAAAGCAAAGTAAATACATTTTGGAGAATTTTTAAGGCATATAAATTTTTTTGCAACTGTGCAGAATTAAAAAATAACAAAGATCTAGCTACTGAACCTATTTTTTGTAACGAAAAGTTCAAAGTGGGAAATAAACCGTTCTTTTACAAGAAATGGATGCAGAACAATATATTTTTGGTTAAACATTTACTTGATGACAATGGTAACTTTATAAGCCGTCACACACTGTCAGAGAAGCTGGGATCGGAGGTCAATTTTCTAAATTATATAAGTTGCGTACAATCAATAAAAGAATATGCGAAGAAAATGTTAATAAAACTCGACAGTAATATCAGTAATGACAGAACATTAGCGTTACAAAAAATTTGTAGCGTCACTAAAGGGGCACGCATTCACTATGATATTATGATAGAAGACATTGAGGTTTTAAACATCAGCTCTTTTATGAAATGGGAACAGAGCCTTAATGTACCTATTAATTGGACAGACGTACTAAAAAGAATTAAGAAAATAAAAGAAATAAAATACTGAAATGGTTCCAGCTTAGAATATGTCACAGAATTCTGGTAACTAACAGTACTTTGAAAAGAATGCAGGTTGTGGATAGTGACATGTGTAATTTCTGTAACAGAGAGAAGATTCAATTAGTCACTACTTGTGGGAATGTGAATTTGCACATACTTTCTGGAAAGAACTTGAAAATATTCTAAAAAGTAAGTGTTCACACTGTGAAAGATTTTCATTTAATGTAGAGCTTATATTGTTTGGCACTGATGAGAGAACAAAAACAGATGATATGCTAGACTTAATCATTTTAATGGGAAAATATTTCATATACAAATGTAGAATTGATAAGATGAAACCTAACCTAATAATGTTTCTAAAGGAACTATGTTACAGACATAAAATTGAGAAACATATGTACTCGATGGAGATGAACTATGCAGAATACGGGACAAAATGGTTTCCATATATAACATTAATGCATGAGTAATGTTAATAATCCATAGAATATAATGGCCCTTTGTTTTTTTTTTGCATGTTGTCCGCGACCTTGGGAGGTAAATGAAACAATGTGATAAATATGTTTGTGTAGCGTATTTTCTCTAAAAATGTCATGATGTATCTATGAGGACACTAGGTGACATGCTACATGACTCTGTTTGATGTTTGTAAATACTGTCGCTGTTGACCAGTGAAATACTTTCTTTATGTGTGCCTATTTAAAAAAAAACAAAAAAAAAAACTCAGAAGTCATTCGTTCACACAACTCATTGAAATACATCTTCTCAAAACCCACCCGAAATTTCATTAAAAATCTTTCCACTGTAAAATCTCAGATCCGATGGAAAATATTAATCTCTTTCAAGAATTCAAAGATCGCATAAAGTGGAACATCTCTGAACAAGGTTTTCATGGAATCATACAAAAGAATCGGAATACCGTACTTAAAAATCACCGATTTCACTCAAAGTATTTAAATACTACGGCTGTCTGTTGTATCTGTATGAAGCACTGACTAACTTTTATCTAAGTGTGACAGATTCAGATTCAGATGTTTTATTCTCGTTGGCCTTAGCCCCTCAAAACGGGTATGTAAATCTAAGTAGAACACCATGCCTGTAAGGGCCTCAGGCCAATATGACGTTGATCTAACCTTCAGCATCAGCAATCAGCTGGTCGGCATGTGACATGTGAATACGTGACACTGACTTCAAGATAAAGCATGGGCAAGAAAACACGTTTTAGATTCTGGCTGCTATGGCCTTGTAAACAAAGATGGCGTCTACTTTTCTTTACGTTCTGCAAAAGACTTTCGATAGTGTCCCTCATCGAAGGCTCGTCTCAAAGATAAGAGCACATGGCATAGACGGACAGGTCCTAGAATGGATACAAGACTTCCTGAGAGATAGGCAGCAAAGAGTGATGATTGGCAATGCACAGTCAAACCAAGCCAGTGTGACCAGTGGGATTCCTCAAGGGAGCGTTCTAGGCCCAATTCTGTTTGTCATGTATATCAATGACCTTCCCACTTGGGTCCATACCAACGTTCGACTCTTCACCGATGACACAAAGATTTTCTCCGGGTCTGACACGGAAGATGCCACACATGACTTACAGGAGGATCTGAACAGGCTACAGGACTGGTCAGACCGGTGGCTTCTCCGTTTCCACCCAAATAAATGCCATGTCCTGAAATTGGGACGGACAAAGTGTACCAGATGAGGGGGAAGAATGAAGCCGGCGAGGCGTGTGCACCATCAACCTGTCTGAAAGCCAAGTGGAGAAAGACCTGGGTGTCATATAGACAACAAACTTTCCTTCAAAGAACATGTGACACAGGCAACATCCAAAGCAAATCGAATTGTCGGGATAATTAGACGATCTTTCGACCACCTGACCAAAGAGACCTTTACGCAGCTGTACAAGTCACTTGTAAGACCAGTCCTGGAGTATGGACACTCGGCTTGGCAACTTCACCACCAGACTTTGTGTGCTGAGGTGGAGGATGTCCAACGCAGAGCAACAAAGCTCCTTTCATCGCTCAAGGACAAACCCTATCCAGAACGCTTGGCCATACTACAGCTTCCCAGTCTTGGACATGGACAGGTTCGAGGTGACATGATAGATTTGTACAATATGTGCATGGCATGTACAGGGTGAAGAACCCTCAGCTTCAGTTGTTTGACAGCAGAGAAACAAGTGGCAACAGTCTGAAGTTATCAAAAAGGACACCGTAGACTACAAGTCAGAAGTACTTTTTTTTTTTGCTGAGAGAGTCATAAACTCTTGGAAAGCCTCCCAGCTCACATAGTTACAGTTCCAACATTGAACACCTTCAAGTCCAGATTGGATGCCCACTGGAATAGCCTTGCCTCAAAGTTCAAACCAGCATGCTACGAATAGGTGGTGGTGGTAGAGCCAGTACTATTAGAAACCCCACGCATGCAAGTTCATAGGCGTAGACTTACATCTGCTATTCTCGAAGGTGAACAGGCCTCCAACGAGCTTCAAACACCTCAAGTTCAAGGCTGGTCGCCGTCAATCTGATGCCAATTCCTCACTGGGTGACCTGCTGACCTTCAAAACTTCTCAAACCCAGGCCAGCAGCCATTGGAAATGAACGGGGTGTATGTGTTGCTTAATGGTTTGACGCAGTTCTAATATTTTCTTCCATCTCGCCCGTTACCCTCCTACCAGCCCCATTCCCGTTCAGTCATTTTTATACTGACTGACATACGTCTGTGCTCTCCAGTTGGGATTTCTTACTCATGCTGGCTCCGCAACAATGGAACAGAAATGCCAAGAGGTGTCGGGAGGCATAAACACAAGCTTAATCAAACATTTACAGCATCACAACTCACTGTATGCTGCTTGCAACACCCGTTCACCTTGCACACGTGCAGACACGAGTCACTCAGAACAAACTAGGAAACTTCAGTTGTCAGTATGGAAGCTTTATAGGTGATGGGAGCATGCCCCACGCTTACTTAATCACCAGGCACCACTGAACACACATGCTCCAGTGTCTCCTTTGTGAGGTTTCTTTTTTCTCTTTCTCTCTTTTTTGCTGTCCTATCTTCTGTGCCACCTCAGTGGAAGTGCACCCACGCCACTCATTCCGACACCCTTTCCACAGCCGCAACCCAGTCAGTCCAGCCACAGCCCCGCAACCGGCAATCCACAGGGAGCAGTCATATCAAATTGTCAGGAGGCAACCCACCAGAGGAGACGCTGAACTGCTGCCGAGTCACTTCGCCTGTTCTGATCCAACATACGCAGGACACCACCTACTAACACCCCCTCTGATAACAATAATTGCTAAGTTGTGGTGCTGGCGTGAATGGTCTCTCCCTCTGGAGGGCGCCACCATGTCCGTCCAGTGACAGCCACCATGGACTCGCGGATACTGGTGACCCCGATGGAATCAAACCAGGCCACAGACGTGGAGAGGACATCAAAACTGAGGTCACCATGAGAGCAGGGCATGAAGGGCCGCAAACTTTTTTTTATGCTGATCAATGAGAATGAGGATGATGAAGATGTTGCTACTGATTTCCATTCCGGTCTGAGACTGCATGACAGGGCTGTACTCTACGCTTCCTTTCATAATATATCCCAGCGTCAACCAGGCCTGAAAGATACAGACATCTGCAGTGTGTTGGTCAGGAATTTGCATCCATGAAGTGGATGAAACTCGTCTGTGTGGTCCCAGTCTTCCCAACTAGCCCACAGCAAACTCTGGGTAGGAGCCGGTCTGGGCAGAAAAATCCCACATGGCTGTGATGGCAATCAAACCAACAACCTCCCAGCCGGGAGTCCACGATGCTAACCACTTTGCCACGGCGGCTGGTCTCCTTTGTTAGGTTGCTTGTGATGATCTGACGCTGACTGCTCCATGTAGACTGCTGATGCTAAGGCTGTGGCATGATGGTCCTGGTTGTGGCTGTGTAAGAGGAATGCGTTGCTGGTATGTATGACATGGGAGTCATGTTACTGTGGGGGGGGGGGGGGGGGGGGGGGGGGGGGGGGGGGGGGGGGGGGGGGGGGGGGGGGGGGGGGGGGGGGGGGGGGGGGGGGGGGGGGGGGGGGGGGGGGTGGGGGGGGGGGGGGGGGGGGGGGGGGGGGGGGGGGGGGGGAGGGACAGCAAGGAAGATCAGGGAGGGAAGTGAATGATAAACAATGAAAACACATATCCACATTTACAAATGGAAGAATGATGTCAATATCATCTCCATCTAAAAGGTAGTCAGCTGTTAGGTTAGTCTAAGTCCACAATTTGGTGCCCCACTGTACAGTTAAATAAAAGTGTGTATATAAGTCAGCAAGTTCAGAACTGAAGAGTTCCCCACTAGGTTTAACATCCGCAGTAATATGCGAAAACAAAAACCAAGAACAAAAAAATCCATTCCCTCTCACCCTCCCCTCCCCCGCCTGTCTCAAATGCATATCCTCATTAAAATCATACAGACTGAATAAGCACTCTATCCCAATTCTCATTAGGTTCTATAGCATTTTTATTAAATAGATCTACAAATATTGGAGTGACAAGACAGTTTCTAGCCTAATAAATGCACCTCCACTTGCATCAAAATCAATGATGCAATTAATTACCATCAGAATGCAGGCTAAAGCCGGGCTGAATTCAAAGCCCTTCACAGAATACTGTTTTTCTGCTTAAAATGCAAACAGAAACACAACAAACTAAATTAACAATAAACCTCAATCAGTCAGAAAAACCTTGGTTATAGCATAGTCAGTAGAAGAAAAGAATAAATTATAAACACAAATAATCCTCAGCCAACAGATTTATTGCTCTATAGAGTCAGAGACTAGATAACGAAAATGTGTCTATCTTCCATGACTTGCAGTAGTGACACTGCTCACCCAATATGAATTACTTGTCTGCATACACATTCATAGACTTCTCAGGGTACCCCGTCTCTTCACTGAAGGGGAGGGGATGAAAGGTAGAGGGAATTTGTTAAGGGAAGTGAAGATGGGTGGGTGAAGAGGAAGGAGAAATGGCAAAACTCATTCTTGTTCAGGAAACCAACAACACATACAAACACAAACCCTAATGCATGTCACTCAGACTGAATGACCACACACATTCACAAATTTGCAACAGGCTCCATGAAATTTTATTGATGAGGTAACAAGATAATATGACAAGAAAATCGTCAGATTGAAATGGACCTCTCCACTTCTACCCAGTCATATAATGCAAATGTTTCTGATTAAATGCAGAAAGAGACAGAAAAAGAAAACTGGCAAGAACTTTCAACCAGTCCCCAAAATACTGATTACAGCAGAGCCACTAGATCAAAAAAGAAAATCACATCAATCCTTGATCAAAAGATCCAAAAATAAATCAGAATAAAACTTATACATCAAATCAAAAATACCGTTTGTGATGAAGACTAAACTAACAAGACAAAAGAGTCCATCTTCCTGATTTGTAACAATGATGCGACACCAATCACTTGCCCGCACAGACAGCCATATACTTCTCTAGGTGCGGCGTAGTTATCAATTAGTTATTATATAGTGCCTACAATCTGCATTCTCATTTACACAATGGCCTGCCTACCTGGGTAGAGCCGATTGAAGAGTTGCCTGCTAGCACTTCATTCTGTCATTTCCTGTGTCATTCAGTCAAGATCTTTCATTCAGTTTAACGTCTCTTTCATTCTTACAATTTTTCACACAGAGTGCATGCTATGTGTAATGTGTCATCCACACCAATAGCCAAACTGGCCTTCTCTTCCGAAAGTTGGTGATAGAATTTTAAGTGTGTGCAAGATGTTATGTGTGCGATCACACATGGAACCTCTGTTTATAGTCTCATTTGAAGGACTATTTGGGAAATGGAGTCAGAACCAATGTTGACTCTGAGAGAAAAATCCCCCTGTACCGGAACAGCCCGGCGGAGTTCGAACCTGCAGCCCAAGCATCACCAAGATTATAAGTCCGGCACTCTACCAACCGAGCTATTCTGGCCCCAAGTCATCAGTACTGTCAACTCAATTCATCCATGAGATAAAAAATGGAGAAGTGTGTGGGTTGGCTTGAAGGGAGGGGGTGAGAGGTGGGGGGGTCCAGTTTCTTTTCACATGTCTACAGCAGCAAACATGTTGAGTGGTGAAGGGGTGGGGGTAGCAGCAAAATTTGTTACTGAACTTATTCTTCACCCAACAGAGAGCATTCACCTGAAAGCAATTAAACCAGGATAGGCCAGAAAGGAAAAAGGTGAGAATGGAGCGTGGTGAGGGGAGGGGGAGGAGGTAAGGAGAGGGGGAGAAGAGAGAGGACAGGAAGGAGGAGGAGAGGGTTATGGAGGAGGGCAGGAAAGCGAGAGAGGGGTGGGGGGTGGAAAAGTGATGGAAAAACTTAAAACATTCACCAAACCAACCACATCCATAAAGGTAGCTTTACACATCACACACACTTTGAATAAACGAAACATCTGCAGATTTCATTTCGTTCCATCAAATATTGATGATATGTACAAGCATCTGAATGATAAGCCAATTTCCATACTAAAGTGTACCGCTCTATTTGTGTCAGTACAGACAATGCCAATAACTGCCATCAAATGTTATTACATCCATGCACCAGAAAGATATAATTCTCAAAATTTCATTAAAAGTGGTTTGGGGTTATATATAAAGAGAAAAAAAGCAGCATACTTCATCCAGTCTGCAAAAAAAAACCTAGTTGCTGGAGAGTCAGTGAAACTGAAAAATAAATCACATTAAACCTCGATCAACAAATCCGATATTGTCTTCGTGACAGAGACCTAATATCCACAAAAACATGTCCATTCGCTTTTCAGGATATGCTATGTAGTCTGCTCACATCAGATACACAACAGGTCATTAAGGGGGAATGCAGAGGATGCAGGAGGGGTTTGGTGGGGGTGGGTGGGCGAGAAATGGGGCATAGCACAGGTGATGCTTAAACATTCTTATCCAGTAAACTAACTAGGCACAAATGCCAATACCTTAATACATGTCACACACAGATCCAGAATGAGCCAACATGCACAAATTTTATTAGGTTCCATAATATTTCATTGATAAGATGTACAGGTATGGGAGTTTTAAGCCAGTTTTCAGGCTGCAGCATAGATAAGATGTACAGGTATTGGAGTTTTAAGCCAGTTTTCAGGCTGCAGCATTCATCTCCGGTTGTACTGATATAAATAATGCAAATAACTGCCATGAAATATATAAATACAAGCAAAAGACGAGATGAACACGATGCCCTTCATTGGAAACAGTTTCTGAGTAAATCCAAAGGAAACAAAAATATTCATTGTGAACAAAACACGGATTACAGCAGAATTTGTAAATCAAAGAATATAACCACATTAATCCCTGATCAACAAATCCAATACTGTGTTTGAGACAGTAACTAGATAACAACAACAAAAAAAAACATCCATTCTTCATGATTTGCAACAGTGATGATGCTTTCCCAATACCAATTGCTTGTCTGCGCACACACACACACACACACACACACACACACACACACACAGGTCATCCTGTGCAGTCATCAGTGTTATATCAGTTGCACATCACTTCATCAAGGAAGGAAAAAAAACAGTGAATATGGTGGTGGTGATGAGGGCGGGGGGGGAGTGTGGTGAAGGAGACAGAGAGGGGAGGGGGAATGGAGGAGTGGGAATGAAGGGAGAGGAAGAGATGAATAGGTAACGACAAAACTTATTCAGCAATTCAAATACACTCACCATGATGCATTTACCATGAGGAGGAGGAGGAGGAGGACGAGGTGGGGGGTGGATAGGCGGGGGTGTTGAGGATAATGCCAACACTGCACAACTCACTTACTGCCACTTGCTGTGAACATGTTTCTCTCTCTTTTTTTTCTGTTTGCTTTTTTTTCCCCCACCAAGCTGTGCTGACTGGCAACTGTTGTCTTTCTTCTGCCAATCCTTATTCCTGATAATGTCACCATCACAGAATACATAACAACAGTAACAATAAATGGATCAACAATAAGAACAAAGAAAAACATGGCATAAACCTTGATTACTGCCAAATCTCGGAGATCAGAGATCTTGATTCAATGCTAACAGCAGGAGACTTATTCAAGCCTTTCATTGCAGTCACAACATGGAAACAGCCCCTGAATATCCAGTTTTGGACTAAAATCAAAACAAATTCCAAGGCTGAATCATTATAACCCATCCCACCAGACAGTGTCTTTTCTGGCCTGTCAAATTCACATGAGAAAAAGGTGATATCACAAAACAGGTGAGATCGTCGAAAAAACAACATATCTCAGAGAAGAAACACTCAACAAAATGAGGTTATGACATGATAACTATTGAGGTCTTAAGGCCCATAACACTATGCCATGCTAAGAGGTCCAGGCATTCACCTTAGTTTTACACTCCCAGATTTCCCCCAAAGTCGGAGTGTGGCTGCCCATATGGCGGGGTAGTCAAAAATGGTCACACACGTAATGTTCTCATCCCCAGCTGATGCATTTGAACCATGGTGTCACGTACTTCGGCTGTTAAGATGATCCCTGGAGTCTTTGAGCCAGGGTATGACAACAACAACAACACCACTCCCAGATTAAGAAAACAAAAAGGTGAAAAAAACAAAAAAAACATCAACAGAAAAAAGACATTTCAGCATCACAAAAATACATGAACAAGACTATATGGGTAAACACACACCACTGAATGGAATATTAGTGTACTCTCTGGACAAAGTTACTTGTTTTACCACCCGATTGCCCGGTAACTAAAAAGCAAGCGGAAATGTCAGAAACTGCTGTTAAAGATAAACATTCATACAGGGATCCAGAACAAAGACAAAAGAGTGCCTCCCGAAAGCAAACAGTTGATGGTAAAAAAAAAAAGACCAAAATATATAGATACAAAGCAAAACAAACCTTTCTCAACAACAGCAAAAGCTGACTGTGATGTTACTTTGGCAAAGTGATATTAAAAAATCATGTCTTTTTGTTAATTTTTGTGTGTGTGGATATTTCAAATCTTATCACACTGTTTAAGGGATTTGAAAATCATCTACTATCAAAATCTTTCACTTCAGTCTGTCCCATGCAAAGCTTGGATTGGTCAGCTTCTCTCTTCTAACTAAGCAACGAAGTTACCCATTACTAGGTTTGCTATTGATGTATTAAGACATAAATGTGCTGACTGAGAATCCTCTGGGAAAATCTGAAAAATCACAGTAAGGTTTGGAATGACTGTTGCCATCAATCTCGCAACATGTCCTGTCCAATAAAAGGCCTGGTTGCTAGTACTATAACACAGCATTGCACCTTGGTGACTTATCCGTTGTAAGAAGCTCCCAATGTTTAGCAAAACAAGATCATGACCCTACCGATAGGCAAAAAATCCATTTACCTTCACTCATTCATCATTCCCACAGAATGAAAACAGCTTACTGTGACTGTCAATTTAAGTGAAGCAAAAAGATATTTTTTCTCTTTTTTTTTTCACTTTTCCACAATTGTTACGTTCTAACTAAATTTCTTGATCGATTCAAAATCTTAGTAACAAACACTCATGTAATTATTCATTCCAATTTCTTGACCGTTCTTACTTTTTTACCAGTCTTATTCACCCTCATTTGCAGCATTTCAATGACAGCAAATGGCCATTCTACTTTACTGATTCAATGATCACTTGACATAAACCATTTACATTTGTCTGCATCATTCCATACCAACAATCATATGCACTCTCATTCAATTCTTTTTTTCACCATACCCTTGATGCAGTCACCAATTCAATAATAAATACCCACTCATCTTGATTTGGTCACCAGTTTTCATTGCAATGAACATCCGTTTCTCCTCAATTTCATCATGATTTCAACAGCAGTAAAAAGTTCTTCAGATAGAACCAGCCACCATTTCAATCACAGAAAGCTATGGTTTAGTTATCACCTTAATCATGACCTACCATTCACCTTGATTTTGCCACCACTTCAAAAACAACCGTTATTTAGCTCTGACCAAAGATACCCTAATCAGGTACAAAACACACAGTTTTCATCCACCCCAGATACATGAATACTAGTATGTGATGAGTACTATCACACAGTCGGGCAGGCTGTATCAAACATCACAAATAAACAATGGAATCCTACACAGAGGATTCCTATATTTTGCTAGTTTTCTCTCCCGGGAACTCGTTTCTTTCTATCAACACAACCCTTACACTGGCGTCCTTTTGCTCCCTCAATCAGGCCTAACTGGTACCTCCGCTTTTTTCCCAGTCAGGGGCTTATACTTTTGGTCATATCACATTCATCACAGGACAAAGTCGGAGAGTAGGTTAGTCATTTTTGACTGTGATCCAGATGGACGTACGATGGATGGAGCTGGATTTGCGCGCATGAAGAATGTTGGCTGAAAGAATGAGAAAAGGAAACAGCTCTATCATCAGTGAACCAAAGTGTTAATTACTGCATTAACCAAACAGTTTTACACAGCATGGGTTTCCAACTGCAGGAGCTTACAAGACTTTTTGATACAGTACACCATACAATGCCAAATGTTTTTCCCTGATTATGGTTCCTCGGACAGACCAGGCTTGTAGAGAAACTGGTACAGGCAGTTCAAGCCGATTCCTTAGACTTAATACTTCTTAAACATCTGACTCCATGCTCTGCCATCCTGAGCCTGCTGAGGTTCCTTTTCCAGCAAAGACATGATTCTCTCTCTCTCTCCCCTTCTGCTTCTCTGCATGCCTTGAACTCGGGAAGCCCATGCTTTCTTGATGTCTGCCATGTTTTATCTGTCTTCAAACTGACGTCTGTCCAAACCAAGGAAGTCCAGAGCATTCTGGGCCAAAAGACGGTCCTGGACAACAAAACAGGCAACAGACATATCAGTCATACACAATTACGGTCAACAGATGATACTCATATCGGTCATGGATGGCTGGACAAAGTCAGTTAATATCAATCAAAATTGATTATCAGTCTTGTCTAAGACAGGTGGAGAATATCAGTTGATGTGAAACAATGTTTAATATCCGGCACAGACAGTGTGGAGGACATTATTTTAACTTCCTGACCTGTTCGACAGCAGGTTGATAATATCAGGCACAGACAGTGTGGTAGGACATTATTTTAACTTCCTGACCTGTTCGACAGCAGGTTGACAACGTTTCTGACCTACCCCCATACAAAACCAACTGCTTGTCAATTAGTAATATTGAAGAATTCTGCAAAGCACTAAATAACAAAGAAACAGAAGAGAACAATTCCATGTCATCTGTATTTTGTCAGCAATTAGGCAAAACTAAACAATCTGTGTGCTCCATCCTGAATAGTCCATGCTTTCTGACTAAGCTGATCACTAGTGGCACTGCATACGGATGTTTGTGTCATAAACAGTGACCCAAAATGGTAGCTTCATGAAGCAAAACCTTTGGCTGGTGCAACTAGTATCCAATGTTAGCAAAATGATGCAGAAGTTCTATTTCTCTGCTGCAGATGTTTGAAAAAATATTGCTCTAGGGAAAAGTTTCCGCCCCCATGCATGAGTTTTTTTTCTTTTTTTTTTTTTTTTCAACAAGTATCAATTAAAGCTGATTTATCAAAACGCACCTGCTTTGTGTGTTTCCTTGGCATTTCAGTTAGTTCACATTTCATACTACTTAAAGTATAGTGATCTTTGACAAAAGCAAGTTCCTGTATGGGAAAGGAGTATAACAAGAAATCTTTCCCTCTTGTCCATAAAGCAGGTCGCAGTGTTCACCATTTGCCCAACACAAATAGTCACCTGCCCTGGGCAGTCTTTACTGTCCTGCCATGGACTTAGAGGTATCAAAGATAAACGGAATCAATGCCCAAGCACCTCAGACCAAGAACGTCTTAGTCCTGTGGCAACCATATAGATCATTGCAGCATCTCTTGACCTCCCCATGCCCACCCTTTATCAGAAAAAGGAGTGTTTTTCCTGAAGAAAACAATCACGACCAAAACCAACTGATGAATGATCTTTTATGCAAAAAGGGGAGTGGATGTGATGTGGTGGACAGAAAGCACAGGGGATGGGGATTTGCACAAAATCAAAATTTCCACAGTTGACTGCCAGAACCCAGTATCTCACATACATATGGCTTTAACGTTCTCACAGGGTCTAATTCAAAATCTTGACATATTTATCTTCTAACTACCGATACAAAAGTATCTGCCCATTGGCACTGCTCTTCAATTACTGATCACTCTATTTTCTGTTTCCATCATGGTTACTTGGGAAGCGTCAAGTGTTTAGATGCACAGTTTTGATCAGATAGCTTTAAAGTTCTTGTAGGTACGATTTGCATGGTCTTCAGGATAAGCTCAAATAAGATTTTCTTTTTTTTCTTTTTTTTTTGAATCTTGAATGAATATCACTGGGGCCTGGTTGCCTTTGTGGGCAAGGTGTCAGACTCGTGTTCCAAGGTTCGGGCAGAACCGTTTACCTTTAGAAGTGCTATTGGTGTACTTTTTGACAAAAATGAAAATATTTTCAACAAAGAGTGTGTGTAAAATATATTTAAAAGCTGGGGAGGGGGGCCGGAATTTGGAATGATTCTGATATTAATAAAGTCGATCAAGATGCAAGCACACACATCCACAGACATACACAGGAACACACATGCACAGAGTTAGGTGGGAAGAGGATGAAGATTTCCTGACCACGCCTCAGACAACGCCTTCCCTCACCTTTTCAGCTTGGCTGAATTCTGCCATGGACTCCACCAGTTTCCCAGGGTGGTGCTCACCCAGTGGGAAGGGGTAGTCACTGCCCAGTATCACGTTCTCCTGTCAACAGTCACATCACAGTTCTCATAAGGAAGGATGGGAGGATGGGAGGGAGGGAGGAGGGAGGAAGGAGGGAAGGAAGAAAATGAAGGAAGGAGGGAAGGAAGGAAGGTAGGTAGAGTTATATCAATACTGGCGAAAAATTATCATCAGAGTGAGTTTGGTCTTATTTCCCTTTGCTTTTCAGGAACCTAGAATTCTCTCTGTGTTGTCACTGCTATTACTATACACATGTATCTTCATGCTCTCTACCAGTGTCTTCTGGTTCTGGAGCTATCAGGCATTACGCAACAGCCCAGTTCTTTGGAACATAAGATCATCATAACCAGGTCGTTGAACTGCCAAAAGCTTCCTTCAATTTTCACAAGCTTTCCTCTCCGGCACAAAGAAATCAATTGCTAACAGCCCTGACAGTAACAAACACACACAATCACATCGCACTGAGTGAAAAATTGGAGAAATCTGACCTTGCCAATGACGTCAACAAGCAGCTGAAGGGCTCTCTGATCGTGAACCAAAGAGTCGGTGTAGAACTTGCCCAGGTATTTCTTGGGCCCAAAGGCATTGTTGACAGCACACAGGTCAGGCCTCACGTTTAAACCCATGGTCTATCCGCCCGATGGGTGAAAGGAAATGCGCCGCTGAAAACATACACCAAACACACTTACTCAAAGCGTCCATCTTGCTCTGAATTCAACAAAATAAGCCATTGCTCGTTCTTCATTTTCATTGTCCTGAGTGTTGTTTATCTTGCTGAAGACCTAAGAGGTCAAAACATGTCATGCTTTGTCTTGTGATTCGTTTGTTCATGTCTGGCAGATTCAGTACTTACAAAAATTTCTCTAAGGATTTGTTTAGATCTCCTCCTGCAATCGCCTCACTTTGCAACACACTTGCACACATAAAACTTAACATATCAATAACACGTCATTTGTGTCTGCTAGATGTGGATTAATCCGTTCTGCTAATTCAGAAAAATTTTTAAAAATATACAAGCACCATAAAGAGTGGATTCCCAAAAAGACAAGAAAAAAAGCACAAAAAAAGAAAAAACAAAAAAAAACAAAAAAAAAAAAACCTTAAAAACATGTCAACAGAAAACATTACAATAAGTGATAATCATGCACCTCATTCCTGTTCCCTCCTAATCCACTGCCCCCCCCCCCCCCTCCCACCCCCTTCCATATAACCTTTTGATTTGTGCACTAAACTTATGACTTTTTTCCCCTTTTTTAACACTGTCTGATGATGCTTGCTCCGACATACAAAGCTGCACCCAGTTTCATCTGGTTGCATCTCAGAACCACAGCTCACAGAGACAATCTACATCAGGGTAACCCACCAGAGGAGACACTGCACTGCTGCCAAGTCACATCAATAGAGTTCAATTGTGCTTACTCTGATCCACCCTACCCAGATCATCACCTACTGAGCCTACAACTGAGAACAGTAACTGCTGAGTGACAGAGACGGAGTGAATGAGCATATCCCTCTGGATAGCTCCACTACATCCATCCAGTAACAATTCCAAGGAACTTACTGATATTGCTGATTTCCACACTAACTCAATATGAGCATGGAAAATCAAAACTGAGGTTACCATAAGGGCCACAGACTTTGTGATTTCCTTTCATGATGCTCCATTAGGATGAGGATGATGAAGATGATGCCAATAGTTCTATGCTGGTCCTAAAGGAGATGGCTATGCGTCCCTCAATAACATATCCCCATGTCAATCTCGGCCACAAGACACAGACACCTGCAGCACTGGTCAGGAAATTTGAGCAACACTCTCAGAACTGCACCCCATAAATAGATATATCTCAACTGTGTGCTTCTGATTTTTCCACTTGAGTCCATAGTTCATTCTACTGTGGTCAAGAGTTGACTTGGGATAAACACCCACAAACTGACACCTCAAGTGGGACTGAAACCCATGCCCTCCAAAACCATTACTCTGTGACATCAAACACTGCATCAAGATGACTAGTACTTGGCAAGTGTGTCTGACTCACTGAACAAGTTTTGTCACTACCTATCCTCTTACCTTCCCAATTTCTATCCCCTCTCCAAACTTCCGGTGAATATTTTTTGTTCAGAAAATGAAAAATCAGCAAACCTTCTATATAAGAAAAAAACAAAGACAGACAACAAAAATGGGAAACCTTAAAAAAGTTGAACCCACTCCCTCATGGATAAACTGAATCCATGTCTATTAAAGGGAACAGATATAAAATTAAAGTTGGTCTCTATAACCAGATACAATATAATGAAGTTAGTTTCAAACTGATCGCATGTCTATTCAGGGAATACAATTCAAAATTAAAGTTGGTCCCTATAACCAGATACAAAAGAATGAAGTTAGTTTCAAACTGATCTCATGTCTATTCAAGGGAATACAATTCAAAATTAAAGTTGGTCCCTATAACCAGATACAACAGAATGAAGTTAATTTCAAAATGAGGTGACTGCAAGCAGAAATTGCAACAAATTTTCAGTGTTTTGTCTGGAAATTTGTCTGTCCCTTTTCTCTGGTGGATTAATTATAATTTCTTTTCAATGATATAATGAAGTCAATATATTTGCAGTTATCAAAAACAATTTGATTTTAAATGTGAATGGAATCGTGTTTTAAAGTAGCAAAACAAACACTGCTGAAGGCCACCGTGTTGCAGTATGATGTGAACTACTACAGTGCCGATGAAGCGATGTCAACACATGGCTCTGCCTCCATATGTAAAATCAGGAATGTGTGTTCATTGCACACACTTGCTACACACTCACAAACAATCATTCATGATGGAATCTGGCACCATTCCATACAACTTCAGTCCCTGATTTACTGCTGAACTAATACTACAAGCTTTGGAGGAACTGAATATTCCTACGTCGACCAAAAATAATTCAAAGTCTGCCTGTCTCCAACAGCTGAAAGTGTGAAAGACAGATATCCATTTTGCACACAAGTCTTGTGTTTCTGAAATTTGTTAACCATCACCGGAATGCGTTACAATTTTGAGTTGATTTTCGAGGGCTAGGAAAACAAAAATACATTTTCTCAATTGCTGTTTTTCTTTCATTATTTAAGGAAAATGCTTTGCACTGTGCAGTCTTGCTGGCCTTGGCTACAAACTGCATATCTGACATCAATTGGGGGGGGAACCCATCTATAGCATGCACAAAACTTGCACCATAGTCTTTGCAGTTGAAAATTTAACGCAGTAAAGATAATTTGCTTATAACAGAGAGGTCGTTTATGGAAAACAAAAATCATATTTTGTGTACAGTGAACATTTCTAGACCAATTCAACTTTTGACCTAGTGTCTTTTTTTAAAGATATTGACAAACACACACACACACACACACACACACACACACACACACACACACACACATGTGGGCACACAAACATGGCTGCAAAACAGAAAATGAAATGACCACCAACCTCCATGAGCAAAGCAGACCTTCAGTTTGGGGAACCTCTCCAGCACACCACCAAACAACATGGCGACAACGGCTGTGGTAGTCTCTGCCGGCATGCCTGAAAATCCAAACCACCCAACCTTCCTCTATCATTTTTTCCCTCTCTTTCTTTAACACTTCTTATTTGCTTTGTTGTTGTTGTTGTTGTTATTGTATCACTTTTCATTGTTATCCTTTTTCCTCCCACTTTACTCTGAGGATCACCATGGGTGAGAATTGTTTGCTTATGTGACCTCCTACCATTAGTGCAAACACAGTGCGTCTTCATGGAGACTGCCACTGGAGTTCAAAATGGACATAGTCACCTCTGCTCCCAGTTCCATCCTTCTTTGTGCAGGACAGAGCTCTGTCTAGATGCTCTCTGCCTTTTAAAACACTGAGCCATTTTTCTGAGGCAGGTCAGATTGACTGGTAACAGCGTTTGCATGTTGTAAAGAAGTCAAAAAAGTAAAAGAGCTGAGGAGGGGAGAAAGACACAGATGAGGGGTGGAGGGGAGGGGGGGGGGGGGGGGGAGAGGAGGGTAAGTAAAGCATGCACATGGAAGGAAAGGAGGGGAGAGGAGTTGACAAATAATTTAGACCATTCATTTAGTTTAAATACACATTTTTTTTTCTTATAAACAAAAAAGAAGTACTGATTTTTCTAAATTTGTACACAGATCCTCACAACTGTGGACATCCCGATGAAGGAATGTGTAGGCAAAAGCAGTAGAGCAGAAATGTTGTCGCCTTGGAATCCCAAAGGATAAATGTCCGTTGTTCACACTTAACCCCACTTTCTTAGTTCCCCCACAGAAATGCCATTGTTTCTATTTCAGTGTTCACATTGTTTTCATTGAAAGTTGGTGACTGATCAACGGTTTTCCAGACACTGAGTACTGTGCTTTGCTTCCTGCTTTTTCACCAGAATACAGTGGAGTGAAGCAGTCACACCACAACTGCTGTAATTCACATCCTTTCCACATGCCAGGTACCGTGTGATGTCTGGCATGTAAACCTTCCTAATATGGCTGCCAATTCTTTTCTCAATCACTTCTCCCAGTTTCATCACTCTACAGACCCTCTCCCATTTCCACCGATTCTTCAGATCAGCATCCCAGAACAAATTGCCTCTATTTATGATACTTATCATAAACAGAAATGAAGATGAAAGTTATGAGAAGCAAATACAGCTAGGCTGAGTGAAAGAGAGAGAATGAGAAAGAATGTGTCAAACACAGTGTGTGCACAAGCGCATGCATTCACACACATGTGCATGCATACTTACATTTGCAGTCAGTCCATGTGAATCAAGAAGCTGACCTATATGCTTTTTTTTTCCCCACAATATGCTCAATATCACTTACTTTGCAGATGAAATATCATGAAATGATGAAACAAGAATCACCATACTGAAATTGGCATCAATAATGTAACACCATATTGGGTCAAGAAAAATGGCTTGTACATCATGATAACATTACATTAGGAGAGCCAATAACATCAGTGGTATATACCCCCCTTCCCCTTTTACTGTCTCTCCCCAACCCTACCCCCACCCCTTCCCCCTAAAACGCAATTTACAAAGTTGAAAATCATTGTCACCACTCACCAACAAGCCAAGGCAGCCAGTACTTTTTCATACGTCCCGTTTGCTCCATGTCCCAGGGATGCACAAAGACGGCCATCTTGTGCTCCTCAGCGGCCTGGGCCACACATTGTCCAATGAAACAAACGTGCATACGCGGTCAACCTGCTCCTACACTACCTCCATCCTCAACTCTGGTACAATGCCAATGATTCTGCGCTGATTCAGTGATCACCTGTGTCACATTTCCTGAACCTGATCACAACAAAGACTTTTACAAGTTCTGTACATCAATGTTAACACAGAGATCGTCATGGAAACGAAAAGAACATAAAATGAAAAATCAAATGCAACACCCAAAAATCCCTTCCCCAACACCATCCACTAATTAATGTGTGTGTGTGTGTGTGTGTGTGTGTGTGTGTGTGTGTGTGTGTGTGTGTGTGTGTGTGTGTGTGTGTGCATGTGTGTGTGTTTTTGTGTGTGTGTGTGTGTGTGTGTGTGTGTGTGTGTGTGTGTGTGTGTGTGTGTGTGTGTGTGTGTGTGTGTGTGTGTGTGTTTGTGTGTGTGTGTGTGTGTGTACACAAAGTTATGATTATTTCAATTGTGAAACTGCAGGTCATTCAGTTTTAAGGTAACTGGCACCATTATCAACAGGACAAAAATGAATCTACTAAATCATAAGCCTTGCTGCAAAATTTCTATGAAAAAAAACATCCCCTTCTTGGTTTAATAAGCAACAAAACAATACGACTGTTGTTCAGTCTGTTTTCAGCTGAAATAATCAAAGGAAAATCAATCTTTAAAATCTCAACAGTTTTGTTAAGTTTAATGCCTTCTGTAACATGTCTTCTGTTGAAAGTGTAAAAATGAAATTGTAAAAAGTAGTTATCAACCATTTCAGTGTTATCAAACTTAATATACATACATTCGTTTATTATTTACACATCTCTCTGTGTAATTAAACATTTCAAATCTGAAGTTTTCTGGGTTTATTTTTTTTTTTTTTTTTGCTTTGGTTGTTATATCAATTCAGCACCAAGTCTACTGCTGGTAGGTCAAACTGATAAAGGCTCCCATGAAAACTTACTGCAAAGACAGGCAACAGTTCTTCTGCATCCAGATTCCATTCATTGATGTGGGATCCTATCTGCACCCCTGGTAATCCTGAAGACAAACGCCATCTTTCATATACAATGACTATATGCATACATACAAAATGCAAGTAAATGTAATTTGCATTCGGTGCATTTTGGGTTCCTGCCAGGGACAGTTGTAGACTGGAACTTGTTCGTATTTCAAACAACCTCCACTTTCGTTTCCATAGCCAAGTCAACCACATGCAAAAATGAGTCTGATCATGAAATTAAAAAAAAAAATTAATCCCCAAAACAGCATCATCACCACCACCACCACCACCACCACAGCTAAGGTACAATAGTCGGCACCACAGACCTGCAGGCTTGGAGGTCGAGGGTTTCCCATCAAAAGCATCTATTTGTGGAATTTATCATTCCAGACTGCCTCCTACCTAGAGCCGAGCATGCTATGGACCCAAACTGGAAGACAGAAACTACACAGTGAGCTCCCTCACTTAACGGATGCATATCCGGGAGCTGATCGACTTCCTAGACCGCTGCGGGCACAGCTGTGAACAGTAAGTCACAATGAGCAGCATGGAGGTTATCACCACTGAAGACAAGACGGCAATACAAAACTAAAATCTCCTGACCAGAACTGCAGGTGTCCATGTATCTCAAGCTTGGCTGATGCCGAGACATATTATAGAAGGAAGTGTACAGCACAGCTCTGTCACTTAATCTCTGGGAGAAATGGAACTGTACAGCATTGTCTTAAAGACATAATACAAAGAAAAGCAAAAGGTGGAAATGTTGTACATGGGGAGGGATGGGGACAACCTTAACTACACGATAACATGGTGTTCTTACCAATTTGGGGAAGAACGGAGGGAGGGGAGGGAGGAGGGCAACCTTAACTACACGATAACATGGTGTTCTTACCACTCGTATCAGACTGTTCATAGACAACATTTTGCTCTTGCCAGATTTTGCAGAAAATGGAAGAATTTCATGCCTATCTTCACATCATTTCATTAATCAGCATAAAAAAAAAAGCTTCTAATTCTTTGGCCCTTCATGCCCTGCTCTTGTGAGGACCTCAGCTTTTTTATTCCTGTCTGTATCAATGCTTGTGGTGAGTCTGTGTTCAAGTCATTGGCGTGAAAATGTTCATACTGGCTATTGCCGGACTTATGCTCTGCTCAGCTATGCGGGGATCGTCTTCAGTCATGACAAGGTCCTAGCATAACATTATCAGTCTCCAAAATTCCTCGAAGTCAGAGTGTGGCTGCCCATGTGGCAAGGTAATCAAAAACGGTCACACATGTAATGTAATGTTCTCATCCCTAGTAGATGCATTTGTACCCTAGTGTTCAAGTACTTCGGCTGTCCGGATGATCCCTGGAGTCCTTTAGCCAGGGAACAACAACAACAACAACTATTGCCGGACAGATTTAGCTAACTGCCCATCTATGTATATATTGTTAAAAGACTGCCAACTGTAAACTCGTTACTGCACATCTATAAATATGTATGTTAAAAGACTGCCAACTGTAAACTCGTTACTGCACATCTATGAATATGTATGTTAAAAGACTGCCAACTGTAAACTTGTTACTGCACATCTATGAATATGTATGTTAACAGACTGCCAACTGTAAACTTGTTACTGCGCATCTATGAATATGTATGTTAAAAGACCCCCAACAGTAAACCCACAAGGGAACGAAGCCATTCTGTACAAGTGGAAGCAGAACACATACACCAACAGAACCAGTGTTAACAAGAAAACCAAACCTCCGATGCACACCACCACTGACCCAACTCGTTCTTGCAGCGGACCAGTTCCTGCACTGCCAGCTCTGGACACTGCATGGGGAGAGTGGCCAGGCCGACGAAACGAGAGGGGTACTTCTGCACTAGGCCGGCGATGTGGTTGTTCAATATCTGACTCAGGTCCTGAGTATCTCTGGGCTCTGCCTGGGAGACACAGCCATTGCATCACACTTTATACGTATTGTAACTGAACCATTCTGGCATGAAAACAGGCGGCAGCCAAAAAACGCCGAAAAAATGTGGCAGGAGGGGGTGGGGAGGGGGAAATATGCCCCCTTGGCAGAATTAAGGTCCAGAAACCCCCCCCCCCCCCCTCACCTTTTTAGGGATCAGGGAGCAACAGTCCAAGACATGAAACTACATTAAGGCAACAAATGGTGGAAGCTTTGCACAAGTACAGGGGGAATGGGGAGAGGGTAGCAAGGTGGCGGCGTCACATTAGTCTTCCAAATTTTTATGAAAGGGAGAAAAATAATGGGTAGACTTTTCTGCAGTACTGTATCATATATATATATATGTTACACATACAGAACGCCAATGAAATTTCAGATGAACAGAGTGAACATGTGTGAGAGATGTTTTGATCATTCAGTCGCAATAAACTCCCCGGATGAAGGCCTGGTGCCGAAAATTTGGGTTATGAACGGAACTTGTTGTTCTTTTCCTTCTTTTGTTCAAATATATATATATATATATATATATATATATATATATATATATATATTCTTCGTAGTGTTTTTTAATCAGACTTTTCAGAAACAATACTTCCTTTTTTAAATATATATATTCAATATTTTCTTATGTAGACCTTTTTGGTCAATCTCATCACAAAATTCAGAAGATTTCCACAAAAAACAAGCAGGAATTCAGTGCCTGACCCTTTGAAGCTGTAGATTTCTTACAGTTTATGAGCTCTAGACTGACACCTTCTGGAACTTACATTATAGTTTCAACAACTGAAGTCCACTGCAGCAAACAGAAATTAAGCAGTCTTTTTTCACCACCCCCAACCACTTACCCATGATTTTTTGCACAAGATTTTTTTCACCTTGGCTTAATTGCACTTTTACAAATGTCTAAAATTTTACAAGTCTGAGCTATGTGCATTCTAAAAAGAGTTTTTGAATCACTTATGACCATGATCCTTGTGACCTTTACAACAGAAGGCAACTCTGACCCACTGACTGAAAAAGAAAAGGTACCCATGGTTTTGTCAAACCACACACTCTGTTATAAAGTAAAAAGAAACACTGCTATGCAAGAACAATGAAAAAAAACCTGATATTTATCCAGCTTTCTTACACATTGCCAATGAGAACAATAAAATTTTCTTCTTCTCCTGCAGTTTACACTTCAGTGTCAAATTTCTGCCTGGACAGGTAATACAACGTATAGCCCGGTCATGCAGTCTGTCAGCAAAAGCAAACACAACAGTGCTAATTCATTGTCCTAATTAATGAGCATTGCACAAAAGTGTCATTTTGAGTCCCTTCCTGGCCTGGTTCCTTGGTGACTCCCTCCCATTCTCATTTCCTCTACCTCTGCACCCATGGCAAATGCCTGTCAAAGTTTTTGGATGCCAGTCATGTTGTGGTGGCCTTCTTGCACAAGCAATGTCTTTAAAATCAAAAACACAAATGACTATAGCTAATCACAAACTTTTGATGTGTATAACAACACTTTGAATATATGCATTTTGAGAAAAAAAATGCGTGTGCACTACAGACATGCACACATGCAGGTGTGAATGTGTGCCTGAAAGTGTGTGTGTGTGCGTGTGTGTATGTGAGCCTGCATGTATGTGTGCGTGCGTGCCTGCGTGTGTGTGTGCATGTGCATGCAAATCTCTGTGTGTGTGTGTGTGTGTGTGTGTGTGTGTGTGTGTGTGTGGTGGAACAGCATGTAACAGTGTGCACATGTCCGTGCATGTGTGTGTGCATACACGCGCTTGCATCTGTGTGTGTGGGTGTGCATGTATGCACACATGTGTGGCTGTGTGTGTGCATGTGCAGGTGGATACATGTGAGCATGCGTTTCTATGCTGTGGGTGTGTGTGTGTGTGTGTGTGTGTGTGTGTGTGTATGAGTGGGTGTGTATGTGTGTACTGTTTGTTTGAAAGTGTAAGTCTGTGTGTGACTGTGTGTGTGTGTGTGTGTGTGTGTGTGTGTGTGTGTGTGTGTGTCTGTGTGTGTGTGTGTGTGTGTGTGTGTCTGTGTGTGTGTGTCTGTGTGTGTGTGTGTCTGTGTGTGGTATGTGTGTGATAAGTGTTCGCAAGTATGTGTTTGTGTGTGTGTGTTTGAAAGCGTGCTTGTGCATGCATGCGTACATGCATACATCTGTGTGTACAAGTCTATGCGCTTGCAAGAAATAAAGGAAAGGGGTGGGACAGGAGAGGGTGGAATGCATGGATACATGTACAGAGTGTGTGTGTGTGTGTGTATGTGTGTGTGTGTGTGTGCATGTATGTGTGTGTGCGCGCGTGTGTGTGCGTGCATGCGTGTGCACGTGTACTTGTGCATGTGCACGAGCACGTGTGCACGAACATGTGTGCATACTTGCATTCATGTCTGTGTGTGTACATACATGTGTGCATGAACTTTCTCACTAAGTGGTTGCTTTTTCTTTTTTTACTGTAGTGTAGTTCTGCAAGCTTGTACAAATACACAACTGCATACTGCAAAAAGACCACAGGTTAGCTTACCCAGTAGTTGAACATGACAGGAACTGTTGATAACACCTGCACAGAAACACCTGCAACATATGGTTTTTGAAATCAGATTTTAATCCATTTTTCTCTCTCTCTCTTGTCCGTCTCCCTCTAATTCTTTAAAGCGGATTTTAATCACTCCTCTCTCTCTCTTGTTCTGTCTGTCTCTCTCTCTCACACACACACAAGCAAACTTGCACACACTAAAATATATGCAACACACACACACACACACACACACACACACACACACACACACACACACACACGCACACACTACAGTCACATAGGCTATAACTCTCTCAAAGACATATACATATATGCAATGCACACCTGAAGCATCCATCTCCTTCAGTCGTTCCTCAGGACACCAGCAGTTTTTATCAACTTCACGGAACAGTTTCCCATCTTTCATCATCTGTGATCTCCCACCACAAGGATGAGACAACTGAACAAATCCGCCATATCCATACCTCTGGGGGAAAAGACACAAACACACAAAGCATTAAACTATTGTTGAAAAGTTTAATCAGCTCTTGTTATCTATCTATCTATCATACTTTTTTTTTCCTATCAGCAAAAAAAAAAGGACGTTCATGTCTGGACTGCATCTATCTAAAACAAAATCGGTGTTATTCGGCCAGAGCATTAAGTGCTGTTCTGTTTGTTTGGGGTCTGCTTTGCTTGCTTTTGTTGTTGTCTTTTTTTGGGGGGGTCATCTTGTTTCTGTAGGCATTATGCAAGATCAAGGTTTGTTTTGTTATGTCCTTTCTTTTCCTTTATACAATAGTTTTGGGAGAACAATGTTTTGTTTGGGTAAGACAATGGATTGATAAGACAATGCTTGTTAGTGTTGCACTCCCACCTGTCCCTCCACTCCCCACCCCCTTCCGTTTGGCTAACATTCAACAGTTTAACTGAACATTCAGTTTAACTGAATAATCAGTTGTCTGTAATACTCACTCTAATACCCCAGCAAGTCATTCTGGTCATTTGTGACTTTGTCTTGACATGCCACAGTACAAAATGTCCTTCTCAATCAGTTCTTAAGTGATCAATCAATAAGTCACTCTACTAACCAAGACTTAACAACAGCTGCTTGTCAATTGTCCATGACACCAGCAAACTTTTGATGGAAGTGGTGGAACTTGTGGAACTCAATAGCTTGCATGCTAAACTTCATTGTATTACAGGTCATCTTTTGTCCTTTGTCTCCGAGTATAAAACAAATACTGGGATATTCGAAGCTGAATAAAGCTTAAATCAAACACATTGAAAGTTACAGTTTCTGCGAGAGATACACACACACAAAATGGGAATCGGCAGAGGTATCAGCATATTACAGAATAGCGATAGCCTGTAGGCTGAAAGCCTGTTTCATTCTTCAACTTAAGGAGGTACTTAAAAAAAGTTACAAATAGTAAAACCTGTGGACATTCAGAGATTCAAAAAATGGAAAATTGCCCTGGATAAAATGGATAATTTATTTCATCCTGAGAGAGAGACAGACAGAGACAGAGAGAGAGACAGGGAAGAGAGGGGGGGGGGGGGGGGGAGAGGGGGGAAGCGAGCGAGAGGCAGACAGAGGCAGACAGACAGACAGGAAAGAGAGAGAGAGAGAGAGAGAGAGAGAGAGAGAGAGAGAGAGAATGACATGACAATAACACATGCTTTATTGACAACAGTTAGACAACCCTTATGCCAAGGAAGTGCATGCGCAATTTCCACTTTGTGTTGCTAAACTCTGCCAACAATGGAAATGTGAGTCAGAAAGAAACATACACACAGAAAACAGTTAAACAATACTAATAACTAGAAAATGAAGAAAAAGACCATTCATCAAACAATATTCTCATCGTAATAAACGACTTATTGCATAACCATAATTTACAAACACAGCCTACATATCAAGTTTTTACTCTCTAAAATCGAAAAGCTTCCACCACCAACTTAGCAAATGAGTTTGCAACGTTTACATTTTCAGAGGAAAAAAAAAAAAAAACAACAGGTTTTGAGTTTGACTGAAAAAGGACTTAAAGTTAATGGCAGAACAATCATTTCTAAATTTATCATACTCTGGGCAGAGAGAGAGAGAGAGGAAGGGAGTGGAGGAGAGTAGCAGAGTCAGATGCCAACACTGTGATGACTTGTAACAGCTGACAGTTACATCTGAAGACTCGGAACAGATGACAGGCACACAATAATGATGAAGATCTCGGACAATGTATCTGATATAAAGAGGGCTTGTGCGACATTTCACTCAATCAGTGAGACTCCTATCACACATTATGACTTATATGAAGCTGTGTAGTGATCCAAATGCGGAAATACAAAATGATCCTTCCGAATTCATGTCGCCATTTTTTTGCACAGTAAAAGTTCTTCACCGTCACAACAGGCCTACTAGGCTAGCTTGCGTTTGCTGAAGATGGCAAGCACTGTGGCTCTTGGTAGTCCGTTGTGCACACTAACATGAACTGCAAACAACTTTGGACCAGTGAAGGGTAAAAACTCATGACTGAAAATTTTCCTGTTTTCTGTTGCTGGATATGACTGAAAGTAACCGGAACCATGATACTTGTTAGCATCAGTGTATACCACAAGTTACACTATGTTCTCAAAACAGTTGGAAACAGTTGAAACATTTATCAAACATGATTTTTCATGTATTTGATTTATTGAAGGAGCTTGCACACAGCATCAAAATTAATATTACATAGATAAATTACGATCTTTTTTTACATAGGTGTAACAATTATTTGCATACATACAAAATCATGAAGTACTTTCTTTTCTGTAAATAACAAGATATTTCCAGATTCAATAATCATTTACACAAATGACTCACTATGCAAAAGTTACTTCCGTAAATAATGCACACTATTTACACACATACTGTTTATGTACAGAAATAGCTCAATTATTTACAGAACAAGGCTGAAATAACAATCATACCTAAGCTTTCTTGAATGCATGCACACACACACACACACACACACACACACACACACACACACACACACACACACACACACACACACACACACACACACACACACACACACACACACACACACACACACACACACACACACACACACACACACCACCGCAGCCTCTTTCCGTAAGTAGCTGACTTAGTCCTGCCTGTGTAAAATCTTCATCTTTCTTTTTGTCCGTAAGACAGCTACAATCAACATGGCGATAGTCCTGCCAATTCATGGGTTGAAGACGTGTAGTAAGCCACAAACAGCAAAGAAAATGACCAAAAACATACAGATAGTGAGGACTGTAATGTCTGCTTACTCTTTGTGCTTTTCATTTTTTTTTTTTTTTACCAGCAGGCTGCCACTCTTTGCTTTTCTTCCAAGAGGACTAGCTGATCCCCTGGCATGCTCCAACACAAAACCAGGTGGAAAACAAAAAAAACAAAAGCTTACCATGAACAGAAGAAAGCGAGGGTAAGAGGAGTGGCAGGTTGGAGGAGCGAGGAGAAAGGAGAAATAATACTGACCTGACCCGAACTACATAATGTACATACTGAAATACCTTTCTTGTTTATCTATGTATACAGTAGTTTATCTATATAACGGATTGCGTAAATAAATAATACCAAAACAAATTGTAACTTACAAATGGAAAAATTAGAACATTCTTCATTTATACAAATCATCACTGGTATCAACAATCTATCTAACGAGAAAAAAAAAAAAAAAACATTATTGACACCATCTATTTTCTGTAAAGCAATATATTTTGTGTACATAAAAAATCATGATATGCATGAATGAAGTCTTGTACACACATAACGAACTGTTTCTGCCCATTTCAAAAACAAGAAGTGTGACACATTATTTAATTAAAATCTTCAAGATTTTTGAAAAAAAAAATATTGACTTACGTTAACTCTACTTCTTCAAATTATCAAGTTACATTGTGACAGGAAAGTGTTGACAAACTTTTTTTTTTTTTTTTTTTTACGCTGTCATACTAAGAGAATAAAACTGTCAATCAGTGATAGAGTTCCACCATTATGGAAATAAATTACCACAAACATCAAAAGAGCACACAAAAATTTTAAGACTTGAAAAAGGCTTGTTGGCAAATGGAAATACTTTCTTGACATAGAGTAATCTGAATAAGCATCTCTAAAGCCCTAGCTTCTAATTGAAGACCTTGTATTACCAGTCATGTGGTAAAGATAGGATTTTAAAGGTCTGAATGAAATCCCAACGACTCCTGATACTGACATTTCTGTTTTTGATATTACCCATGAAACAATCATTTACACCATCTCTCTTTTTTTCCTGATGGGAATTCTGCTCCTCTATTCGTCGTTTCTTTCTGTCAAAAGTTTTGTCTGGGACATTCCAACAGAACGAAACTGTCTACCCTCTCTTCAATTTCCAGGCATTCTCATTCTAATGTTTACTCTTTGCATAGGTGTCAACCCAATTTTCCTCATTTTACAACTTCCCATATTGAAAAGTACTTTTTCCCTTATTCCGAGCCCCAAAACCTTACACATTACGTAAAACGCAAAAACATTTATAAACAAACATTGCTGTGAATACAATGTAATACTCAGGCAGAACTTCTTGAATCAAGTGGCAGTTTAAGATGGTTTATGAATAACAATAACACTTACCCATCCAACAGAACCTCCTCTTCCATTCCAGCAGAATGCATCACTTGAGACAGTTTGTAGATCAAATCAAACACCCTATATGTGAAACAAAATTGTCAAAATTAAAACTGTTTGTAAACCCACTGTTTACACACTCTTCCAGTTCCACTTTACCAACATCATGAGTCCATCAAAGTCACACAACCCAATTTGTTCTATGCACTTTCCACTCCTACCAACACAATTAGTCCATTGAACTTTGAAGTCAAGAGTACATCATTACTTACTCTTACTGTGATCCCCAAAGTTTCTATTCCCAATCATGCAAATTTCCCAAGAACACACTGCCATTATTCTGTTCAACACTGTCACTTGCAAATGACAGTTACTAATGTTCATCGTTGTACTACTTAGTGGTGCAGACTTTGCTGCCTGCAACAGGGGTCTGAAGGGGTTGATCTCAAAACATGACCTATCATCCACTTGGTTCGTTCCCGTTTCAGTGCTAAGAGTCCGTGCCGTCTGCTATGAAAATTTTTGTTCACCTCGCAGTTTGCCTCGGCGATTTAAGATTTGCCCATATAAATCAGTTTTACCTGTATTGAAACTTGTATACGGCCGTACAGACCCCAAATCGTTGGTTTCCCGTACAACAATACTGGAAAACCGTATAGGTTGACACCTATGTTTTATGTGACCTATTTGATCTCCAACCCGTGACGATGTACGGGCTACACTTACCATAGAATAGATCTTACGCTGCTTGATGCGAAGAAAAATAACATTTGAGATGAGAAGAAGAAAAAAAAAAAAGTAGTAATATATCTCATCAACGCAAGCAAAATCCACAAAACAGCACCTGAAAACCAAACTAAATGTTGCACTAAGCGAACGAAATACGTAGCAAGTGTTTGCTGTTGAAAGCTTGAAGATTCCATTATCTCAGTCTTCAAAAACACCACGTAAACGTGTGACTAGGATGAAGTTGTTTGGATGTCAATGGATTAGTTCAAGTCATAAACTCACGCATTTCAACACAGTTCATGAAAAAAAGGGGCGCGCACAGCGGACAAAGCTGTTCACATGTCATTGAATTAAGTTCATGTCATGAAAACTCACTAATTTCAATAGCAGATGGAAAACGAGATGGGAATTGCATGATGACCATTCAAAGATGATGCTAGTAATTAAAAGGTAATCTGTCACATAAGCACGTACCTTTCAAGTCAGGCCATGTTTCTGGCAGAATATGGGTGTGAAGATCGATCTTCATCGTGCTCCCTCTGTCCCTGTGTGTCTGTGGTTCGAATGAAGTGAGATAGGCCTAGGCCTGGCGTAGAATGAGAGCGTCTGTGGTTCGAATGAGGCGAGACAGCGTGAGGCCTAAGTGAGAACCGTACAGCTGGCATCATTTCAACTACCAATCAGATAACGATACCGTTTATTCGGACGCCTTGGGGAGTGATAGTCGGGGAAGGAGTTGGGGTGGGGGTGGCGAGTATGGTCCGATATTAGTGGCACATTAAAACCTTAGACCACCACTTTCATGCTGGTAGGTTGACTTAAAACAGAAAGTAGGTAACTCAAAAAGTTTATCTGGTTCCACTTCGTCTTTGTTTTATTTTCTTTCAGTATTATAAAAATATTTACGTTAACATACGATGTGTTGGGCTACGAGATTCGAAGGATTGTGTAAACTCCTTGCCATTGGTAAAAGAAACAGAGCGCGATTCACTGTTTGAGTAAACTTCACCGTCAACAACAACAAACGGATTATAGTGTGTTTATCAGTTAGACGCTCTTAGTTGGTAAGAGGATAAAGACACTTTAGTTTTTTCTTTATGATTCCTTTTCACGTTAATATAGCGCGCATCTGTAACTGTTGCTTCCCTTCATATTTAGTGAATTCTCTTTTGGCCCATGCTTGTTAGAGTATTATGACATGCCATTCGGTATGAATCCGTCAGCATCATGATATGATGATCTCCCCCTGCTCTTGCCCATCAGCAGTCCATAATGAATGGCTGATCATTTTCTTTTTTTCCCATCTCTACCATTTTATCTGTAGTCCGCCAAATCAGATTACAGAATTATTCACAGGCACAGACCCTTGTAATTTTTTTTTTTTTCTAAAAAAAAAAAACAAAAAAAAAAACGACGACCGAGAATCACTTGTCCTTGACCTTTACCTACTCACCTGATTGACGTCCGGTAGAAGGTGTGTGTCCTATCTACCAATGAAAAATCAGGGACATTACGGTAGAAGTTAGCTCGCCAACATGTCGATGTAAGGTCATAGATGAATAAAAGTATAGATTCCAAGGCGATTGCTTTGATTACTTTGACAATAACTTTCTTTGAAGAACAGCAGTAGAATACAAAGCCATGATTAAATACAAAAAAAAAAAAAGTAAAAATTAGTAATATATATGTATACTTAGCAACGATGTGTAAGCATCGGTGGTCTAGTGGTAGAATACTCGCCTGCCACGCGGGTGACCCGGGTTCGATTCCCGGTCGATGCATTTTTTTTTTTTTTAATTTTTTTTTTTTTTTTTAGATCGATTTGCTATCTATGCACTTTTCTCATGTGACTTTGTTTCCTGTACAATCTAAAGCTAATTTAAGACTGATAACGATACATTATTCCACACACACGCACACACACAAATGCGCTTGCGCGCACTCATGCATGCGCATGTGTGCACACACACACACACACACACACACACACACACGCACACACGCACGCACGCACGCATGCACCACACACGCACACACGCATGCACCACACACACACACACACACACACACACAGGCGCACGTGTGCATACACACACACACACACACACACAACCTTCCTAGATAGTAGGCACATTCAAACTAGGGTTGGAAATACATACTCTAATCCAAGACCTTTACAAATGGGCTTACCTCAAGGATCAGTAATTTCGCCAATATTGTTTAATATTTTAATTTCTGATCCACCCAAAGGCATTTCTAAAGATACAGAGATAGCCCAATTTGCTGACGATATATGCTTGTGGATGAAAATGACAATGAAAAGAAATACTCCACTGAGGTCACTAAATTATATTAAAATTAAATACCAACATGAACTCAATAAAATAAAAAATTTTTTTACATGAAAACGGGCTTTCCCCTTTCACCGGAAAAAACAAATATGATGCTTTTTAATTCTGGTTATGATCCAGACAAACTTCCAAACTTCACCTTGGACGGCATTGCCTTAAACTATGCTAAAAGTGTTAAATTCCTTGGTGTTATCTTAAGTAATAAGTTAACATGGAATATTCATATTGACCACATTTTAAAACAAAGCAAGAAAAAGTTTAAATTTTCTTAAGGTAGTTAGTAAACAATCTTGGGGGCAAGATACCAAAACTTTAACTATATTAGCAACTGCCCTTGTACGTTCAAGATTATCATACGCTCAAGAGGTATTTTTTAACGCACCCAAACACCTTTTACATAAACTTCAAAGTATTGATAGTAAAGCTTACAAAATTGCTTTAGGAGTTCCCACACATACATCTAACTTAGGAACATATAGCGAAGCAGGAATTTTACCTCTCTCAGAATTTCGTAAAGCTTCTACTTCAAAAATTTATACTGAAAAGTTGTTCAAAAAAATGCCTGCTCCAAAGAAGTATGTCTACAATCGGAGAGGGACTTTGGAAAACGTGCACAACATATTCAATCCACAAAATCTATTTATTCCTTTTCTTCTGATCTTCTAAGGGATGCGAAAATAGATGAAGGTAACATTGTCAAAAAACCAACGTTTTCGCCCATTCCAAATGGGAACAGTCAAAAGCTATCTTTGACATAGATTATATACATTTAACTAAAAAAGATTCTCTGAATATTCTGAGAGCGTCTGTATGCACTCATTTAGAAAATGAATACAGTACTCATTTAAAGATATTCACAGATGGCTCCGTATTAGAAAACGAAAGCACAGGAGCAGCATTCATAATTCCGTGCTTAAAAGTAAAAAAGTTATTTTTTCTTGGTAAAAAGTTGTCGATATTCAGCGCTGAAGTACTTGCTATACTTAAATCATTGGATTTCATTTTAAATTTTCCTATAAATAACAGTCAAGTCCTAGTATGTGCAGACTCTAAAGCAGCAATAAATGCTATCAAATCACCCAACTCTTGCATACGACTTGATATGATAATGGAAATAAATCATGTAATACACCTACTTTCTATGAAAGGCATCACTGTCACTTTTTGTTGGGTGCCTTCTCATTGTGGAATATCAGCAATGAACAGGTAGACCAAGCTGCTGCAAAAAAAAAGGCAGCTCAGAATCTAAACGATGCACAATCTATAAATATTCCTTTAGATCTGTCAGAATGTTTCTCAATTATAAACAAAAATCTCATGATAATGTTAAACAGTTATTGAAGAACTCAGACAATCAGTATTATCATAACTGTATTAACAAAATGATAAAGGCAATGGGAAAAAGTCATACAAGCATGTCATATTCTCGTCCAGGGAGGTCGAAAGTCTAATCCATAGGATACGTTTAAATTCATTTAAAACAAAGTATTGTACTAATATTAATGTGTATGTGGTGAACCTATTAGTGTCAATCACTTACTGATTCACTGTTCAAAAAAGCAAGAGAGAACTTTTTAAAAGTTCAGGCATTGCTTGTTATAATGATGGATCGACACCATTACTCTTACCATGCTTACTAAATGATTATTTTGCACTAGATTCTGTATGTAAATGTTTATTGAGTAGTTCAATTGGTGTTTATCTTTAATTTTTTTTTCTCAGTTATATTCTTTATAGTTAAGTTTTCTAACTGGAATGACTAGAAGGGGATGGGGTAGGGGTGGACTTAATTTATTGCTAGTATAACGTTATATTTCATCATCACACACACTCAATGACATACATACCTAAATTATACCAAAAATACATTCAGTCTTAATCACTTTTAGTGGCAAGACTTTTTAGTGCAATTCCACGATGAAGCAGGAGGTGTCCCAATCCTTTGGGGACCATACTTATGCTGAAAGACAGACTGAGACATATAAAAAGAAAGTGAATGAGGCTAATTTACAAAATAAGTGTCTCGCTAATAATTGATACAAGAAACGAACAACTGAACACTTCTATGTGACGAAGCCAAGCTTACTCACTGGGCTTTTGAGAAACGTGCTCCTTGGACATTCTGTGTCTTCGTGTTATGCCCACAGAGCGTGATGATTACTAGCCTGCTACGAATACAGAAATATGAAACATTACATCACATGCACATTCTTGTAAAATGTGTCGACACAGCCACAGTTTTTTTTCTCTTCCTTCTTTCTTTCGCGTCCCTAGCCATGCTAGATCCTCAATCCGGGGGGCCGGAATAGCTTAGTTGGTAGAGCGCAGGACTCGTATCCAAGGGTTGCGGGTTCGAATCTCCGCCGGGCCGTTTCGGTACAGGGGGATTTTTCCCTCGAAGTTAAAAATTAGTTCTGACTCCATTTCCCATACAGTTCTTAGAATGAGACTATAAACCGAGGTTCCGTGTGTGAAGGCACGCATAACATCTTGCACACACGTATCCCATCACCAACTCATGGAAGGGAAGGGCCAGTTTTTGGCCGTTGGTATGGATGGCACGTTACACATAGCATGCACCTTCCCCGAAGATGGAGTATGGCTGCCTGAATGGCGGGAAAAAAAAGGTCATGCACACAAAACTCCACTCCCTTTGTGGGGTAGATGGGATTAATACTTGCCTGTCCATACAGGGAGTGTCCGCAGGAGTATCAGCCTGCGTACGCAGAAGAAGAAGATCCTCAATCCGCTTAGTAAGGCGAAGTCAGCAGTCCGCAGTCTGCAGTCCGCCACAGTGACCCCACCAGCCCCCACAGCTTCTCCTGGACCTCAACAGTCCGTATCGCTTCTCCAGTCGCTGCATGTGGTTGGGCCCTTTGAAGCTGGAGGCCCGGCGCTGTCACCGCCTGGAGAACCACAGGACGAGCACCATACTGTCGACTATCAGTCTGCATGGCCATCTTTGGGTGAGATGCGTAGTGTCTGGCCTTCTCCTGTGCTTGTGACTCCGCAGGAGGTCTGCCCGCTGGCCTCAGCCGACACATTCCCACTTCAGAGCAGCTCATGGCTGTCTGGTTACCCTGTTAGTACAAGGTTAACGTACACCAGACAGTGCAGGTTTGGACACCTAGTGTTCCTTCTCTTATGCTATGTTGGTTCGTGGCACCTTCTTCCGTATTATCCAGTGCACTCCCCAAGCGCAAAGCTTGAGGGATCCCTAGTCCACCAGGGACGCGCCTCTACTCTGTATAACCCCGGCGCGCGAAGTCACAGCCTCAAACATTCACGTAAACAGCACATTCAGGTACTCACCCTGCCAGATTGACAGAGATTGCGTTCCCAGAAAAAAAAAAAAAAAAAAAAAAAAGCGGAAGTGGGCCTATACTACAATCCACTACATCACCAGACACAGCGACTCTGTTAAGATGGGATGTGAAAGTGCCATTTTCATTTCGGCATGAATCGGACTCCCAGCATGTGGCTGTGACCTCGCTGCTCTACCTATTGCATTTTGAAAGGGAAGATCCTTTGTTGTACGCAATGATGGTTCTGTGATGCTGTTGGAATTCCTGCAGTTAATGTTTATAAGTGTTTAGGAGTGTTTGACTCCACGCGTCTTGGTTTCACTGTCATGAGCTGACTGGTCCCAAATCATCTATCTTCCCACTCTTCCCCTCCCCTCTCTCTCACACACACACACACACACACACACACACACACACACACACACATACAAATACACACGTGCGCGCGCGCGCGCGCGCGCACGCACGCACGCTCACACACACATTTCCTAGCAGTATCAGTTTACGTCATTTTCCGACCCTCATCTTCACACCCCCCCCCCCCCCCCCCCCCCCCCCCCCCCCCCCCCCCCTCTCGGGCCTTTCCTCTCATTCTCTTCCCAATGTCTGTCCGTTTGACTTTGCTTTGTGCTGACATGATTCTTGTGGCGTGACGCTCGCGAATGGCCCAAGTAATTCGTTTGCCACACACACCACTACCAAGGATGACCCAAGTAATTCCTTTGCAAAACACACACCACTACCAAGGATGACCCAAGTAATTCCTTTGCCACACACATCACTACCAAGGATGGCCCAAGTAATTCCTTTGCCACACACACCACCACCAAGGACGACCCAAGTAATTCCTTTTTGCCACACACCACCACCACCAAGGATGACCCAAGTAATTCCTTTGCCACAAACACCACCACCAAGGATGGCCCAAGTAATTCCTTTGCCACACACACCACCACCAAGGATGGCCCAAGTAATTCCTTTGCCCACACACACCACCACCAAGGATGGCCCAAGTAATTCCTTTGCCACACACACCACCACCAAGGATGGCCCAAGTATTCCCTTGCCACACACACACCACTACAGAGGACGCCAGGAGTCACAACACTCGCTCACTCGTTTCGCGAGCCCACACGAATCATGCAAGTGGCAGACCCTGTAACTTCGTGCATCCCAGAGAGACTATCATGCCTGGTAAAAACTGCATTCTGTAACACAGCACGTGTCAGAAAATGTCTTCTTTCGCATGCCTAGCTCCGCTCCCCCCCCCCCCCCCCCCCCCCCCCCCCCCCCGTCAATCAATCAGGCAGACATCAAAAGCGTTGCGGGTAGCTTAACGAAAGAGAGATCAAACCCCAAATATTCACTGACCCCCGTAGGCCGTAACGTTGAAAACAGTCAGTTTCAGCAAGACTCAACACTACGCTATTAGAATGGCGCAAGGATTTTGGAATGAAAAAGTCGAGCAGACGGTCGATAATTTGGAGACTGTAGTCACAAGCCACGAATACGATTATGTACTAACACACAATGTAATCAATGTAAGCACACAATGTAATCAATGCAATTGTTTTAAGGAATGACATGGAACTGAGGCTCAAAATCAAACTGAATATAGATGAAATGAACACTCCCCCTATCCCCCCGCCCCCACCTCCACACACACACACACACACACACCTACCCCCCACCCGCCCCATCACTTCACTTGCTTTCATGGATGTCCCTGATTAAACTACTTTTTTCTTTTTAAATCGAGGACTGTATGACCGTGTGCTTGCACATACAGATGTCAAAGAAACTTTGGATCTGCCTCAGAGAGAGGCACAACATGGTTAAAGGGCTTAACTGTGCGATGAACATGCCCATGATTTGAAGAGGGTTGATCTTCTGACTGACGTCACGTGCAGCTTGGAGTGAAGTAATAAACCTAGACCAATTGGTCTTCTTCAGGCAGGACAAAAACAAACAAACTAACAAGCAAACAAAGAAACAAACAAACGAAAAGTGCAGGTGAGCAAACCCTCAGTCTCCATGAAAATGACTTATAGGCCTAACAGGGATTCCAAAAGGAAGGGGTTTGGAGAATGAGGGTGGAGGAGGAGTGGGTTGGGGATGGTTGAGAGAGGGAGGAAGAGGATGGACAGCACGAAAAGGACCAAAAGGACGACCTCAAAGTATCAATACTAACTCCTTCACTAACTACTATGAGAACCCTTGAGTGACGCATTTTGAACGGAATCATTTTTTTATGCCCGTGCAGAGTTGACTTTCGTGTCAAAGGTTAAACTCAGAGCTGAACTAAATATCAGAGGGAAGGGATGAGTCTTGTCCAATCAAATGCGTGGACTGCGTTCAAACTCGTCAGCCAGTTCTGAGCAACGTTTTTAAGGATTCGTGATGATATGGCAAAACTGGAATAAACATATTGACAGCAGTGAAAAACATAATTTGTAATGAACTCTAGACTGAAAACTGAACAGTATATAATGACAAGGTTTAGACGCAGGGTAATTTCTATTTCAATGTATATCGTTTTAGATATAAATCTTGAAACGATTGGAATCAAATATTTAACAAAATGGGACAATCTGTATATATATAGAATCATTCTTTCGAAATTCTCCTATCAATCCCTACAGCCATACAATTTTCCCTGTTTTTAATTTGCAAATGTCCAGTAGCACTTCTTACTTAGATATGAGTCGATTACAACCATTTTCAATGTCAATTCGCGATTACTTTCTTATCAAGCAATTGTCTAAATGATCATACCATTGATGGAGACATATCTGATCTTTGCTGTACTTCTTCTGTGATAGGGTAGGCTACTATGTCAAGTGTTCTAGGATGTTTTTGATAGTTTATAGATGGCATTAATGTATTATTTTATCATACGCTGTTCTTTTTTGTGTGATATTTTCGTGTACTTGAACACAGTATGGAATTCTATTCCTGTATTCTCTTAGAACTATAAAAGAACGTAAGGGGCGTACGTTTCTTCTTCTTCTTCTTCTTCTTCTTCTTCTTTCTTCTCATCACACCAGTCTTCATCATCATTTCTTCCATTTGTTATCAAAGATCCCTTCGTGGACTTTGCAACGTTCTGAACACATAGAAATTTAGAGCTGAATTAATTCAGTATGAAACGCTGTAACAGATAAGTCTAAATTAACATATGATTCATCTAAATTCAGAGCTTTAATTAAAACAAACAAGCAAACAAACGAACACATAAACAATTTATTATTTAACCTTTCCAGAACATTTTCAACGTGATAATCAACACCTGTAACATTTCCTTTGAAAAGAATGGAAAATAATACGTGCATTGAAAAAGCGCCAAACCTTACGTTGCAGTCTCTCTCTCTCTCTCTCTCTCTCTCTCTCTCTCTCTCTCTCTCTCTCTCTCTCACACACACACACACACACACACACACACACACACACACACACACACACACACACACACACACACACACACACACACACACACACACACACACACACACACACACACACACACACACACACACACACACACACACACACACACACACACACACACACACACACACACACACACACACACAAACACACACACACACACACACACACACACACACACACACACACATGCATGCATGCATGCATGCAGGCAGCAGACAGACAGACAGACAGACAGACACACACACACACACACACACACACACACACACACACACACACACACACACACACACACACACACACACAAGCATTGATTCAAGTGTCTATATTGTGGCGTACTTTCAACAAACGATTTGTTTCCATTCGCGCCAAAACATGAAAGGACATTGCGAGATAAAATTCTGAGAGAGAGAGAGAGAGAGAGAGAGAGAGAGAGAGAGAGAGAGAGAGACAGAGACAGAGACAGAGACAGAGACAGAGCTTGATTGATTGATTTGTCTTCAATACGCAGGGATGAATATTTTAGGCTGAGGCCTAGTCTTACAATCTGTCCTTGTCATGCATACATTATTTCAACACAGATCAGTCATACTGAGATAAGATCAGATAAGATAAGACAAAATTCTTTATTTACGAGGATAACAGATAAGCACTGACGAACTTTTTTGCATCCAGTCCTCGCTCTGAGTAGGTACTACAACATGCAGTGAAATGAAATAATGTAAGAAAGCAAACAAACAAGGCGGTCATGTATTCATGTGGAACATCAAATGAAAATAAAAGGGAAATGGAGGAAAACAAACAAACAAACAGAAAATAGAAATAAGAATAAAAATAATGATAATGAAGGGGAAGAAGAAGAGAGTGGGGGTGGGGGGGGGGTGGGGGGGGGGGGGGGGGGGGGGGGGGGCGCTGAGGAAGCATATAGAAATGGACTACAACGTACAACAATCAGCATGTATAAAAACAGACAGTAAAATGAATATGACAAAGTACGTACAGAATTTGCACACACACACCACGCACCACGCACGCACGCACGCACGCAGAGCACAGAGAGAGAGAGAGAGAGAGAGAGAGAGAGAGAGAGAGAGAGAGAGAGAGAGAGAGAGAGAGAGAGGGGTGTTGGAAGGGAGAGGGGGAACAACAGAAATGTAAAAAATAGTTAAGCACAAAATGTACTTTCTGGAAAAAACACACACACACACACACACACACACACACACACACACACACGCGCGCGCGCGCGCGCGCGCCACGCGCACACGCGAACAACAGAGTTATGTACTGTGGTGTGTCTCTGTTTAACGTCAAGAGCACAGACACAGTCAGCCGTGTCTCCCTGATGAGTCCGATCCAGCGGACGAAAGGCCTAGGAGCAGGCAATACCAATAGATCTGCCTTCAGGAGGGATTACAATGGTTCCCTCTTGCAGCTAGAGAATTTTTTTTTTTTTTTTTTCATATTTGCACTATATTTTCTTAATCATGTACCCATTTTCTTCATCTTCCCCCCCCCCCTTTTTTTTTTTTTTTTTTTTTTTCCGTTGAGTTCAAATCTTTACCAAGTCATTACTATGACGGAAGAATTGTTAGCCTGCACTTGTTTCCCCCCACTACTTAATTGTTCGGCATATCTATCTATCTATCTGTGTGTGTATGTGTGTGTGTGTGTGTGTGTGTGTGTGTGTAAAAGAGAGAGAGAGAGAGAGAGAGAGAGAGAGAGAGAGAGAGAGAGAGAGAGAGAGAGAGAGCTAAAAATCGACGAGTGGGATAGGGAGAGTGGTCTACAGTGCCCAGCCGAGACAACCTGCCGGACACTACCCAGCGCTTTCCACAGCATGTGCCTGTTTGAGACTACCACCAACCACGACACTCCATCAGCGTGACCGTGAAAGCACAAGGCCAAATTGCTGAACGTTATACTGCGCGATGTGTTTTGTCGCGCGCGCGGACGTTTCGCGTGCTACAAGGTAATACACCAGCAAAGTATACGCTAAATAGCAGGCTTTATCTTTCTTCATGTGTGTGTGTGTGTGTGTGTGTGTGTGTGTGTGTGTGTGTGTGTGTGTGTGTGTGTGTGTGTTTTTTACTTTCTGTCTGTCTGTCAATCTTTTTTTAATTTCTTTCCTTTTTTTTTTTTTTTTGTTTTTTATTTGTTTTTTTTTCTAATTTCTTTATCACGATCACATAATCCATCAAGCAGTAGGGAGGTTTTATAAGCATATCCCATGGATGCTTTCAATCTTTGTAATATATATATATATACATATATATATATATATATATCCACTATACACATTTTCCAATAAACACAAAGGTGCGCCACACGTTTAACAATGTATACACAATGAATACACACTATTACACATATATAACAATGAATGCACACTATTACATGCATACACATAACTAGTGGCTTATAGGAATTTGGGATATGATCTATGCAGAGAATTACGTATTTTCAAGAAGAAACTGTTTAACAACAACCGAATTGAAATTAGAAAAAAAAGACGCACGCACTATAACTCGAAGTAAATATTCTGGTGTAATAGTTTCATGATCGTATCTTTTCTGTCCGACACAGTTGAGTTTTACGTCCTCATGGCGAAAGCTTTTAGGGACATGTCTTTCATTCACGGTAGTCTTTTCTTTTCTGTCTCATTCATCCTTCTTTTATACCCATCCCTCCCCTCCTCCGCTCCATTCTCTCTCTCTCTCTCTCTCTCTCTCTCTCTCTCTCTCTCTCTCTCTCTCTCTCTGTAGCAAACATACCCATTTGTACGTTCTCTGTGACTCAGTATATGAATCAGAATATTTAACAATGATGATTTAAGGTTTTTCTTTTTTTTCTTTCTTTCTTTCTTTCTTTCTTTCTTTCTTTTCCTTTCTTTTTCTTTCTCGTTTTGTTACTTTCTATCTTTTTTTTTCTTTGTTTCTTCGGCTTGAAATCCGAGCTGAGTTCACCATTAGTGAAATTTTGTGCATGGGCCGTGTTTGATCCCACGATTAAGGTAGCCACATTCCATTTTCGGGAATACAAAAGCTGCGTGTAGATAATCTTGGCTATGGACTATTAACTAGTTCAGATGGATTGTTATTGGATTTTTTTTCTTTTTACTGATTTGAAACTGAAATTTCCCCTGTTAATTCTTCATAATCACGTATACAAAGATGTGTATCGGGTGGCTATGAACACACCATACTGAAATGAATGAAATGGATCCATCTGGTGAAGACTGGTTGGTCAAAAAATATGTCAGGGGTGAGGAAATTTGAAATTTGGGGTTTAGAACTGACGCACATGAGTTTCAAAATATGATGACTGGACTGGACGAGGAAGTTAAAACATTCAAATATTATTTAGAAAGAGAGGGGATTAGTTACCGCTAAGGACACAGACAAACAAGGTACAGGACAAAAACACAACGCATTTCGACCTCTTGGGTCTTCTTTAGGCAAAAAACAAATAACATTCAGGACACTGTCCCTAATGTTATTTGTTTTTGCCTGAAGAAGACCCAAGAGGTCGAAGTGTCCTAAATGTTGTTTTTGTTTTGTTTTGCCTGAAGAAGACCCAAGAGGTCGCAATGCATTGTTTTTTTTTCCTGTTCTTTGTTTGACTATGTCCTAGGCGGTAACTAACCCTCTCTCTTTCTAAGTTTTTGCTTATTTTTTCCTCCCTCAGTCACTCCATTTTGCAACATTCAAATATATGTTGAAGTACAGAACAGCCAAAGAAACCTGAAAATACTAAGTCAACGAGTTTTCGCTACTGGTCTTTACAGTAGGACAGAACAAACGAACGAAGAATGCAAAGAATGAAAGTCAGTAAAATATGGGGGGGAAAGTGGGGGGGGGGGGGGGGGGGGGGGGGGGGGGGGGGGGGGGGGGGGGGGGGGGGAGAGAGAATGCAGGTAAACAAGCCCTTGCTCTTTATGAAAATGAATGTATACGGATTTCAAATAAGATGGGGTCGGGAGGAGGGGGATAGGAGGAGGAGAGATGGAATTCAAATGAACTATGTTTGAGTGAAAATATAAACCCTTCACTGACGGCAATGGAAGCCGTTTAGTTCTGTACTGTGGACAGAACCACTCGTTCACGCCCGTCCAAAGTCGATTTTTGTCTTCTGGGTCAGAACTTTTTAGTAAATAATGGTTTCCAGCGCCGTCAGTGAAGGACTTAATCTTTATACTTCAACATCTACTTTAATATCAGGTAGTTCATGTATTTATAGATTGTCAGTTGAAATCCTTAAAAGTCAAATGATTGGTAAGTGGTTTGCTCTGTTGTTTGGCTTAATTCTGTTTCATCTTCAAGAGAAAGTCCTTCTAGATGGTTCTGAAACGTGGCCAAAAACAAAGACAAACGCTCACAAACTCCAAACATTTATCAACAGATGTCTGCGAAACATTGTGAACATCAGATGGCCAGATGTTATCGACAACATAGAACTGTGGAATAAGACCAAGCAAGTTCCAATAGAATCAGAAATCAGACAACGGAAGTGGGGATGGAGTGGCCACACCCTCAGAAAGTCTCCATCCAGCATCACAAGACAAGCCCTTGAATGGAACCCTCAGGGCAAGAGAAAAGTTGGAAGACCAAGACAGACACGGCGAAGGAGTACCGACGCAGAAGTGAAGGCCGCCGGAATGACGTGGGCCGAGCTGAAGAGGATCTCCGAAAACCGTTGTCCGCTGGAAGAGTGTGTTTGCGGCCCTATGTTCCCCAGGGAATTCAGAGGACTAAGTCAGGTCAAGTAAGTGAAAGAGAAAGCCTCGTCTCAAAACCGCTTTCATGAATTTCCTTGAAGCTTTGGTGAAGGATCCTAAATAGTGGCGTGTGACCGCTGCAGATCACACGAGCGCTGTGGTTCGAAACGTAAGTCAGTCAACAACAGCAAACGTGTCTCCACATTCCTGCCGCGTGACAGTGAACAGTGTGTAGAGTTGGGGGGCACACACCACACTTCAAACCCAACCAAGACTCCCCGTATAGTAGGAGGAGGATCCGGGGACTTTGGGGGGCGTTGCTCTAACCGTGTCAACAGACCAGACGGCGCTTGTCAGCTGGCTCACTGTGACTTACACACCTTACCCCCCACACGCATTGAGCACGCGGGTCTTGTCTCGACGACACTGTTGCTCAGCTGACAAGTCCTGCTTTACGAAAGCCATCACCACACAGCAACCGGATTTGAGAGGAAAAAAAAAAAAAAAAAAAAAAGGTTAGATTCAAAACTGAAAAAAAAAAAAAAAAAATCTGTATATTGCACAACGTTCGTGTTTGTGCGCGGCCGTGACGTCATTCACCACGTATACTATTAGAGTCATCGAACGTGATTTAGATAAGTGTTAGGGTAGAGCAGACGTGCGTCGAGGTATCAACTGTAGAAAGTGTTATGAGCAGACCCATCAGTTAGAAGTCGACCAAACGAACTTGGGTTGATGTTAAAGCAGATGAACTCGACACACCAAGAGTGTTATCTGATCAACTGAAGCGTTGGGACTGTGGGGCTTCAAGGAGGGACAAATTTCAAACCAGCAACTGTAACCCACGCTGGGAGCGTGTAACAAAGAGAAGTGTGGGCGAGGCAGACCCAGTCATCCACTACAGCCTACATGTGCAAACAGGTGTTCCCGCCTACAGCAGATGCATGTGCATGAACTATTGATTTCGGAGAAACGCGGAGACACAAAGGTGGGTAAAGTCTTCAGCATAGTCAACGAGTCGTAGACAGAGTGAATCAACTGCATAGATTAGTGCGATCACACCATACACTTAACCCACATCGGGTGACCCGCTAGTCAGCAGTGGAATGCGTGAGCCACCCATACCCAGTTCAGTAGCCAAACTATCTGGGTCATACATTTGAATGGGATCTTTCGTCATGGTTAGTGCAGAAAGCCTTAACTACGCGCAGTCTTAAAGTGTCTTGTTAGATAATGGAACAAGACAGCCAGATTTGTGTACTTCTCTGATGGGGAACAAGGACTTTCCGTCGTCATTGTTATTATCAACAAAGTTGATGCGCCTGGGCTGTATTTGTGTATAATGTTGTACGAGACAGGTGACTGTCTTTCCGTATTTGAAAATAACTCTTGACGCACTGAGACGCTGAACGAAATTGAAAGTATTCAACAGTAGAGTAATAAGCGAACCTTGACTGCATTATTTCTTCTTTCTTTTATCTCTGTACCAAAACCTTCCTCGTGAAATTCTAAAGTCTTTTTTCATGCTAACGAAGGACTATTTCATCTGCACTTGCCTCCCTCTCTTCCAGTATTTGCTTACTTTTCTCCTTTATTTGTTTGACCTATTTGGGAAAGTACTGATAGGTTGACGCTCGTTTCGTGAGGGTCGGTCTTTCTATCTTTCTTCCTTTTTCTTTTTCTTTTTATTCGTTTTGTTATCCTCTTCTCTTTCTTCTTCTTCCTCCTCCTCCTCCTCCTCCTTCTTCTTCTTCTTTTTCTTCTTCTTCTTCATCTAAAGTACGTTTAGTGGCTCAGTATTTCAACACTAATTTTCCATCTTTTAAATTTCCCACTGCAGTCACCATTGCAAGCTTTACTAAAAATAACAACAACAAATCTCCCTGATTTTCCGTTTTTACAGTTGGCTGAGTTTGACCGTCACGCTTTGACTGCCGCCTTCAATTGAAGCACCGACCGACCAACACATCATGGCCGACAGCCAGGAACCGGTGTGTGGGGCAGCAGAGGTGCCCCGGGGCACGAACGAGGCGGGTGGTGGGGGGGAGGAGGAGAAGGAGCACCACCACCTTTGTTCCAGACTTCTGTGACAGAAGGGGAGAGAACTGAGGGTGGTGGAGGTGGTGGTGGTGGTGTGCTAACTTCCCGCGGGACAGGCTGGAAGAGGAGGACCAGCGTCGGCCCTGTGGGAGAGGAGGAGGGAGGGGAGAGGGAGGGAGGAGGAGGGGGAGGGGGGGGAGGAGGAGGAGGCGGACGACACAGACACTACGGGTGACGAGGAAGAGGTGGACCCACGGGTGGCGGTGAGTTGAGAGAAGCGCGAGTGCTGCCATGCGTCTCTTTTGTCTGTCTTGTCTTGTCTGTCAGTCTGCTTGTCACTGTCTGTTGTCTGACTGTTTCTGTCTCTGTCTCTCAAGGTGTGTCCTGTCTATCTGTCTCTGTCTGTTGTCTATCTGTGTCTCTGTGTGTCTCTATCTGTCTGTCTGTCTCTGTCTGTCTGTCTGTCTGTCTGTCTCTCTCTGTGTTTCACGCTCGTGTGTGTGTGTGTGTGTGTGTGTGTGTGTGTGTGTGTGTGTGTGTTGGAAGGGGTATATATATGTATTGTCTATTATCTGTCTGTCCATCAGTCTATCTGTTTATCTAAGAATCTCTCTCTCTCTCTCTCTCTCTCTCTCTCTCTCTCTCTCTCCTCTCCTCTCTCTCTCTCTCACGACAGCATACTAATTTGCCAGCATTACTAAGCATTTGAAATCCCCGCTTAGTCATTAGATGCTTCAGAGCAGTTCTTAACACGCATTGTGACGTTAGATAATGCAACGCTCATCTCGGAGACCAAAA
>JADBJO010001508.1:82049-92049 GCA_016801955.1 Conus betulinus
GTATACGTTGAAACATACATAAACCCGGTAGCTCCTGTTTTGTTATAGGGTCGTCAAGGTTCAGTGTGCAACACTGCGAGTTCTCCCGGAGACTGCATGACATTGCGTTTTTTTTTATTTAGGCCTACTTGTTACCCGATCACTCTTTCCCTCATCTCTCTCTCTCCTCTCTCTCTCTCTCTCTATCTCTCTCTCTCTCTCTCTCTCTCTCTCTCTCTCTTATCTCTCTCTCTCTCTATCTGTGTCTATCTGTGTGTGTGTGTGTGTGTGTGTTGTGTGTGTGTGTGTGTGTTTCCAGATTTAGTTCTTCGCTCTTCCATCCACTTGAAAATTAGGTCTCTATTTCCATGCATTCAGATTCCTGAGACTCACCCCCCAAACATTTCTTACCACCATCCCACAGCCTGGTCCAGCTCAGAAAGCAACGAAAGCATTTTATGCCGTCTGTTGAACAAACTCGCACACTACACAACAGACTAGAACAAGAATCTCGTTGGCATAGAAACCATTGAATTTTTTTCCATCTGGTGAAGAAACTACTCATTATCCTCAACAAACCGGAAGGAGAATCTCTTCAGCATGCAAAGAACGCTCGGCTTTTGTTGTAGTGAAGAAAATTCTCGTTTTTCTCCACAAACTAAAGTAAAATTTCTCCAGCAAGTGAACCCTACGTACTTTCCTATAGTGAAGGAAACTGAACATCCCCACCCCCCCCCCCCAGCACATTAAAAAGATTTCTTCAGCAAAGAACATTTGGTACTTGTCCCGTCTTGCGAAGTAGATTCTTTTTCTTCTCAAAAAACAGAAAAGAGAGTGTCTTCTTCAGCAGTGTACAGTTGGTATTCTCTCTAGTCAAGAAAATGTTTTTTCCTCAACGAACCCAAACGAAAATCTCCTCAGCAGGGAATATTCAGCGTTTTTTGAGTCATACTTTTTTGTCCGCTCAGGATCCTTCGGCCGTGACTAGTGTTAAGCACTGCTCTTTTTGATGTCTGTCATCGCTGACTGACGACCTGGCGACCTTCCAAGACAGGCACTGGTGGTGGGGAGGATAAGGGGGAGGGGGAGGGGAATGGAGATGGTGGGGGTGGGGGAGGGGGGTGGGGAGGCATTAGTCATAAACGATTAATATTCATAGAGCGAATCCTTCCAGAGACTGGGCTCAAAGCGCTTTTTTCCAAAACAAAATCATCTTACCCCCTGCCCACCCTACCCATACCCTCCTACCCCCCCCCCCCCCCCCCCCCCCCCCCCCCCCCCCCCACCCCTCCTTCCCCTTTCTGATTTATCACTGGAAGGATTGGGAAATTTTCTATCAAACACAAGAGCCGGTAGAATAAATCACTTCGTAAAGTCTCATGGATTGCAGAATCAGGGTTGGGATTCCCTTCCCGGCAAAATTATGGCAACATTACTTATGTAAGAGCCGATTGACGTCAATACAGGATGTACGGAGATCTGCAAGGGAGGTAATCTGTGCCCAGAGCCTAACGAGGTGGGCACACCCCAAGCAGTTTGGGCCCCATCAGTCGGTTCAATAGTTCAGTCACAGTGAGAAAATGCGACTTCACTGGTGGAGTTTGGAAAAAAAAAAAAAACAACACCTTATCCTCAACAAACAGTAAAAAAATTTTTCCAGGAGTGTACAGTTGGGATTCTCTCCAGTCCAGAAAATGTATTTTCCGCAACGGAACCCAAACAAAATTCTCCACAACAGGGAAACGGTGCGCATGTAATGCAGACAGTCGATATCCCAACGGTTAATTTGTTGGACGCTTCAGATAGAATCTTTGACTTTTTACACCTGGTGGCTTGACCCGTAAAGTAAGAAAAGGTAACTGTGTTCGCAATGGAAATACATGCATTATTTTTCCTTTTTTTTTTCCTTTTATTTATTTTTACTCGAAACAGGTTTGTTGTTGTTGTTGGCTCTATTTTGTTTGTTTTTTGATTGTTGGTCTAGTAATCATCTGTGGTCATCCCAACCCATCACACCAGAATGAAGTGTTCAAGAAACATGTTCAGGAGACGAACTCATAGCGGCCCATCACTTGTGACAGAAATAGAAAAGGGGTTTTCTTTCTACCTCCACGAGCGAAGTTAAGTTTTCACTTGCCTCAGTCGGTTTGCAAGGCTGCGCAAGAGCTACTGAACTTTATTCAACGAAACCTTGTCCAAAGATAGGTGTGTGGCCCACAGATGAAGCAGTTAGATTTGGGGGCGGAGGTCCGTAATACGGATCCGGATCAACCAGCGGATCCCGGATCGTTCGTTACGATTAGCATTTTTAGTCTTCTTGACAAGAGAAAGTAAAACACGTGGAAGAGGTATGCCGTGGCCGAAGACGCAAAATGATTCACGTCACCTTTAAAGCGACATCAGCTGTCATAGTCCTGTATGTTTCTGCGTATGTTTTGTTTTGTATCCAAACATTTGTGTTCGACCTTGGCGGACGGCTGCGCTGTCCCGAGTGTCCTTTTTGTTCATTAATTGTCAGGTCTGATATGAAAAAGAAAGAAAGAAAAAAGAAAAAGAAAAGAAAAAAGCAAACAAACCGGAACATCATAAATAATCTCGCTGACAGGGATGTAACACAGTCCCGTTTCTACAAGCATGATCGTTTACCGCTTAAAACTGGTAGTGGGGGGGGGGGGGGGGGGGGGGGGGGGGGGGGGGGGGGGGGTTTGCTCTCACCCCCGTCCCCAAAATACACTCAAATGACGTCAGTGGTGTATTACAAAAGTTATTGGCGGGGTGGGGGGGAGCACATCTGGAGCGATGTGGTACTAGCTCTGTGTAGAGCTCAGCAACTGTGTCTCTTTGGTGTAACAACAATAATTTATTCAGTATTGACTGGGCGGACCCGCGCTGCTGTCTGGTCCTCTAATCATGCGCCGCAAGATAGAAGTGTCGTCATCAGTCCAGTCTTTTCTTCATGTGGTTCCCCCCCCCCCCCACCCCCCGGGACCATTTGGTCTGCCACTGAGTTTTATTGAGTTGGTTTTTTATTCCGTTGTCCATTGTGCTGTTTGGAATGGTCTTGAGCAGGGAGGCAAGGCGAAGTACTTGCTCCAGCCATTACAGCTTTATGATGATAAGAGAGAGAGAGAGAGAGAGAGAGAGAGAGAGAGAGAGAGAGAGAGAGAGAGAGAGAGAGAGAGAGAGAGAGATTTTTTTTTTTTAACTTGCCCATCCACGCATGTCTACAGACACATTAGATGACTCACTACCTAACGTTTTCATTTGTCTTATGAACCTGGAATGAAAATCCAGAGAATTCGTTTGAAGCGGATTAAAAAAAAAATTGTTTATCTTTTATTTATATATTTTTTTTTCTTAACCGTCCATCTGATCTGGTCAGTGTAAGTGTTCAGCTCTTTCATCCATACATGACACGCGCACGCGCGCGCGCGCGCGCGCACACACACACACACACACACACACAACACACACACGCACACACACACACACACACACACACACACACACACACACACACACACACACACACACACACACACCTCTAAACACACACACACACACACACACACACACACACACACACACACACACACACACACATTTTATCATCGAACCAAATATTTTTCATGTTGAAAGAGGTTGAGAAAGAACGACACATTATAAAGTTCTTGTCTTGTTATTTTTGTTTGTTTGCTTGTCTGCTCGCTTACTTTTAATCTGAGATGACATTTTGAAGTTAAAGAGAGGGAGAGGCAAGGGACCCAAGAGTTTAGGGATTAGGTGGGACTGGGATGAAAATTGCGAACGTACGCGCGCGTGTGCACGGGCTCATACACATACGCACGGGCACGGGGGTGGGGGGGGGGGGGGGGGGGTGGCACAATACAGAGAGAGAGAGAGAGAGGGCGGGGAGGGGTGCAGAGAGAGAAAGGGAGAGGGAGGGAGACAGACAGACAGACAGACAGACAGAGGCAAGATCCGTGTGCAAATCGTATGACAAGATTCGAGAAGCAGATTGTATCATGTTTAGTTGTCCTCTCGTGTTTACATTCCAGACTGAGAAAACTTGATAGGTGGCTTTAGTGTTTGTGTGTTGTGTGTGTCAGTGTGTGTGTGTGTGTGTGTGTGTGTGTGTGTGTGTGTGTGTGTGTGTGTGTGTGTGTGAGAGAGAGAAGAGAGAAGAGAGAGAGAGAGAGAGAGAGTAGCAGTAGCAGTAGTAGAAGAAGTAGTAATAGCAGTAGGAATAGGAGGAGTACGCGTGTGTTATTTTAGAGGACAAGAAAGTCTTGGCTGAAGTGGTTGGTACTTGAACCAGAAAGAGGTGAAGTGGACACGTGCGCGCGCGCGTGTCTCTCCCTCTCCTCCCTCCCTCTCTCTCTCTCTCTCTCTCTCTCTCTCTCTCTCTCTCTCTCTCTCTCTCTCTCTCTCTCCTCCCCCCCTCTCTCTCTCTCTCTCTCTCTGTCTGTCTTCTCTCTCTGTCTCTTCTCGCTCTCTGCTCTCTCTCTCTCTCTCTCTCTCTCTCTCTCTCTCTCTCTCTCTCTCTCTCTCCCCTCCCCCCCACCCACTCTCTCTCTCCCTCTTTCTGTGTGTGTGGTGTGTGTGTGTGTGTGTGTGTGTGTGTGTGTGTGTGTGTGCGCGCGCGCGCGCGCGTGCGAATGTGTGTGTACTTGTGTGTGCGTGTGATTTTGTGTATGTATGTACGAATGTATGTATGTGAGTGCGTGCGTGCGTAAGTGCGTGCGTGCGTGCGTGCGTGCGTGTGTGTGTGTTATGTGTGTGTGTGTGTGTGTGTGTGTGTGTGTGTGGTGTGTGTGTGTGTGTGCGTGCGCGAGTGAGTGTGTGTGTGTGTGTGTGTGTGTGTGTGTGTGTGTGTGTGGAGGGGTGGGGGGGGGGGGGGGGGGGTAAGGCGGGGGGGTGTAAACTGCATAAGATTCGCTTGACTTTAAAAACGTTGCTGAAAGTAGGTCGGAGAAAAGATGGGGGGGGGGGGGGGGGGGGGGGGGGGGGGGGGGGGGGATGCAGGGAGTGAGTTTATTCGTGGAAATAATGTGCATCAACTAATGGATATGGATATCAACATTCTGATTATGCACTTTGCATACCAATTCCGTAGGGGCATTGCTTCAGATGCGTGTTACTCAATGGCTCCCTCTCAGAAATCGTAGTGCATTCCACGTCATGTAACACTCACAGAGAAACATATTCTATTGGGATTTCCATGATGTGAGACATAAGCATTGTACAGCAGACTGCGTGAAAACGTTGTTCAAAGGTGTTCACCTGATGTGATCTTTGAATTTCTCAGAGAATTGTTATTTTTCATCTGCTCTAAGATGTTACGGAGGAAAAAAATTTTAACAAAAATTCCGGTGTGTTTTCAGAAGTCGTGTTTTAAAGGTTGCGCTTATGAGGTGTTTTTTTTTTTTTTTTTTTTTTTTAATGACTTGTGAGTGACTTGACTTTAACGCGGTGATATGCCCAGAAATGGCCCTTTGCGGTCGGCTGGGCTATAAGCATCATTACCTTACCTTACCACTCAGAAATGTTCTAGACACAACCGGTTAGCCAGGTAGTTACATTTTGACTATTGAGCTCACAGTGTTGGCTCTGGCCCTGCAAGTAGTCTGAATCAAAGCACAGAGACTTCCTCATTCTCTTCCTCATTCTCTTCCTCACTCTGTTCCTCATTCTCTCTTCCTCACTCTCTTCCTCATTCTCTTCCTAATGCTCTTCCCTATTCTCTTCCTCATTCTCTTACTCATTCTCTTCCTCACTCTATTCCTCATTCTCTTAGTCCTCACTCTCTTCCTCATTCTCTTCCTCATTCTCTTCCTCATTCTCTCTGGCTCAGTTGCCACTCCCGAGGCCATTGTCGGCCGTAACCCTGAGCCCCCTCAACTTCCTGAATTTGTTTGAACTGTGCACTTCTTTGAAGTCTGATAGTCATGACATAGTTTTTGCTTGGGTTTTTGCTTGGGTTCCCGGTCATGTCGGCATTCGAGGGCAACGACATGGTTGGTGAACTTGCCGAGAATGCTGCAAATAAAGAATTGGGCAGATTCTGTATCCCTCAACACCGATCTGAAACCTAAAGCTCGCTGTCATGTCAGAGACTTTTGGCCAGAGGAAAGGAACACGCAGACGCGATAACAAACGCTCTAAAATCCGTTCAAACCTTGAGCAGTTGTTACCTTGTACCAGTGGTGGACGGAAAGAAGACAGTTTTGTGTGGGTTGCGCATGGGCCACCTCTATTTACTCCCAGTCTTATTTCTTGAAAGGCAAGGACACTCCCTAGTGCATTCGGTGTGATGTACCACTCACTATCAAATATATCCTTATGAACAGTTGGGACTTCTGTGTGTCAGACGTAAACACTTTGCAGCAGACTCCATGAAAACCGTGTCCCAGAGATGTCCCACTGGATGTGATCTTTCAGTTCCTGAAACACACACGCACACACACACGCGCACGCGCACACACACACTCACACACACACACACACACACACACACACACACACACACACACACACACGCACACACGCACGCACAACACACGCACAACACACGCACGCACGCACGCACGCAAGCACGCACGCATTCTTTTTATCTGATCTAGAATTTTACGGAAGAACAATTTCGAAGCAGTTTCAGCGTGTTTTTAAAGACAATAAGTTTTAATGATATTTGTGTATGTGACTTGCACCCACCCCCCCCCCCCCCTCCTCCTCCTCCCCCATCCCATCTGTGTGAGAGTGACTGCGACGAGGTGACAGTCCTGATAGGACCCTTTGCGGTTTGCAGGGCTATAAACATGGATTGATCTCTGCCGAGAGGCCTGTATATATCGCGCCAAGTGTGAGGGGAGCCAGAAAGATAAGTTATCTCCCCGTGGTGGTAACCTCCCCTTGGTACGAAGTCGACGTCTCAGTCAAAGCGGGGTCAACTGATTGCACATACATACCCCCACTGAGATCCCAGTATGCATACCTCCCATACCTGCCACTCAACAGGTCGGTGTATACTGCTAGCAGTTGAGAGCGATAGCCCGGCAAGCCCCATCGATCGTTCACCGCGTAACTGTCGGTGGACTTTCATTTCGTTCTTTGTCACGAGCAGAACAGACAACCAACTGAAGCACGGCTGCCGCACATATAAACATACGGTGGAGCAAAACAGCTGCCTGACCCAGGTATTTTGCATGGCAGGGCTGATCAGTCATAATTATGAGAGAGAGAGCAGAGAGAGAGAGAGAGAGAGAGAGAGAGAGAGAGAAGAGAGAGAGAGAGAGAGAGAGAGAGAGAGAGGGGGGGAGGGAAGAGGGAGAGCTATTCCAAAGAGAGATCTGAAATGTCATTTTCCAGTGTGGGAGGGGTGGGGTGGGCAGGGTGTGTGGGGCGGGAAAACGTGCCCGAAACGTATTTGTTTGTCTGCTACAGAAGTGGGGGTGGAAGGGAGGGGGTAGAAATGGGGAGGGGGGAGTTTTCCAGACACCCCTCCCCCCCCCCCTCATCCGGCCTGCACAGGACTTGTCACTGAAAATAAGAATTAGATGGATGTACCCTCCCAATATGTCGTTTCTTCGTCTGAGAACATTGAAAATCGACAACTTCGTTTACGTTTTTTTTTTCAGTTAGACTAAAGGTATGATAATATAATATTATATTATATTAATTTCAAATGCCATCGCAGGAAATAACACAGGACATTCTGAAAAAAAAAAAAACAAAAAAAACACCCTGGAACGTTCAGAAGAGGAACATAGATGCTAAAATTAATTAAGAAAGGAAAACTGTGTTTCAAACCTACATGGTTATTACACAGTCACATTCACCAGCGAATTCTTCTTCAAAGTGGGATGATGATATGTTTAGCACGAAGCGTTGTAATGAACACAAACAGGAAATACAGCACCAGGAGGTAGGCAAACCCTCTATTGGATCTTTCGGATCCGAAATCAATAACTCAGTATCTCGTTTTAAGTTTAAAGTAAAACAAATGACACGGGCACAGCGAAATATTTTCGGTCCGATTGCTGGCAGGTATTGCTGAGGTTTGAGGTAAATTAATGTTGCTTATAGCCCAGCCAGCCGCCAAGGGCCACATCAGGGCTGTGCTGTGGTGTGAAAAAAAGAAAAGTATTCAGTTATGCGAGGGTTGACACGGTGGGCAAGTCCGGGACAGTGATTTGTTGCTGTTTGTCGTCGCTGTGTTTGAAAGACAAGGTCATGTTTGGGACAAGGACGTCGTAACACCCACACTACTACTTCCTCTTTGAGTTTGACAGTCGTGGCCACGGCCCCTCTGTTTCATGCACAGTAAATTGCCCTTTGACCGCGGCCGTGTCACGCGCTAATTGCTTTCTCCGGACAGTGGTCATGACTATCACTTCCGCCTGGTCAGACTACTGCAGAGTGATTGGCTGTCCGGACAGGCAGTATCTGTCACTTCCGCCATGTCAGCTGTCACAAGAGAGGTTGGTTCTGTAGAGCGAGTGTGCCTCCAGTTGCTGCCATGTGTAGCCAGTCACAAAGTGATTGGTTCTCCAGATAGCCTGGATGTCGTTACCAAACGTGTCAAACTGTCACAGAATGATGGGTTCCCTAGAGAGGCTCTGTGTAACGATGATGATGATGATGATGATGATGATGATGATGATGATGATGATGATGAAGACACTTAGATGGCTTCTCCATACCAAGAAGAGTGACATGACGCATGGCACTTTATAATCGCAAGGATAAACCAAACAAATGTGCAAACCATGATAACTATATAAAACCTGCTTAAAACGTAAATGGATATGCACACGTACACGGGTGTCATAGGCGGTAAAACACCACAGCCGTTAGAATAAAAAAAAATTGTCCTGTATAGACGTAACACACATATGGCACTCAAGCCCCTCGTATTGCACAATTGAATAGATAAGTGTGATGCCATTTTCATGCAGGTACTGTAGACCTGTTTACCCATACGATTTCGCCGTATTTTGTACACATGTTTGGCGAAAATACGGTGAATACGACGAACGGTAAAAATACGTCGAAGAAAGATTTCGAAGCGAAGCGTTTGAGCCGTAGGTTGCACTTGCGGTGTATAACCATTGTGTTTGAGCGCGATAACTCGCGCAACATCATGCACGCGAACTCGCGTCTAGATGACGTCGGAACAACAGCAGGGACAAAAATCACAAATTTGGAAGATGTGTACACACACGTGGTTTTTTTTTTTTTTTTTTTTTTTTTTTTTTTTTAATAAAAAAAAATGAGCTCATTTTAATTGAGAAATACACTGACAGCAATTCGAGGGTAAACAGTCCTTCGAATGAGCCTATAAACCGAGGTTCCGTGTGTGAACACGCACACTTAAGGCCTTACACATACGTAAAATCCCATCACCAACTTTCGGAAGAGAAGTCCAGTTTGGCCGTTGGTATGGATGACACGGTACACAAAGCATGCACCCTGCGTGAGAAATGGAAAGAAGGAAGAGAGGAACGATGCTGAGTGATCGATATTGGACGCTATTGACTGGATGACACGGGAAACGACTGAATGAAGCGCCAGCTGGCAGCTGTTCAGTCGGCACTACTCAGGTAGGCAGCCCGTTGTGTAAACGAGTGTGGACTGTAAAACGCTTAGAGCTTGGTCTCTAGCCGAGAATAGGCGCTCAATAAGTAATAGTATTCATTATTATTATTATCATTAAACAGGTCTGCTATTAAGAAGAGAGAACGAGAACCAAAACTTACAGATTTTATGATCAAATATAGACAGAATGCGAGTGTCTGCATAGCTGCCTGGATAGGTGTATTGGCGGAAGATATATCACAAAGACACGCAAGTGTAAAGCCAGCAAAGTGTCGATGCATCAGATGAAAGTTTTGTTTTACACTTTTTTTCATTGACGCGAAGCCACTGAAAAGGTGAGACACGACCATGTTTTCGTGTTTTCACCCTAGTTTGGCTTCTGAATTCAGAACTTTCTGAAGTTGTTATTTAAATCGAGTTCAGT
>JADBJO010001508.1:107049-112049 GCA_016801955.1 Conus betulinus
AATGAACCCATTTGAATTATGGTACGGGTCTGGATTAATGGACGGATTAGGGATCCCACTCCACCCCCCTCCCGCTTTCGCCTGCATCGTAAGAGAGGAGATTTTTTGGTGGTGGTTGAGATTTTCGTGAATTTCCTGGAAATAAATCTATGGAGCGCAAACGGAAAAAAAAGTTAGGTCTGTTACAGGTATTGTTCACGAATTTGTAAGGTTTGACGCAGGTTGGAATGACAGCCCAGATCAAGTGAGCAGTGAAACATAAATGGGGGGTGTTCAGGCAGTGGGTGCACTGAAACCGACCGAGCCAGAAACCTGAAACGTCAACCAAATTGTTGCCCAGGCAACGAGGATTTAGTTAGGTACGATACTGTAAGAGATGTACAATGGTTTCGGGTAGGGTTTGATTGAAGTTCAGAGGACTGTTACACTTTGACAGGTTTTCAGGAGATGTACACTGGTTTCGGGTAGGGTTTGATTGAAGTTCAGAGGATTGTTAAACTTTGACAAAATTCTGTGCTCTCCCGAATGTCATTCCCTTGAAACCTCCTCCTACTTTCTCCCCTCCCGCCTTTTCCTGCACTCTGTCCTTCCCAACTTTTCCTCCCCTTTCCCCTTCGCCCCCTCCTTTATTCCCCTTTCACTCAGTTCCCCCCTGCCCTCTTTCCATTCCCCCCCCCCACCCTTCAGAGTCTGACCTAAGTCCCTTTCCCACCCCCTTCCTTCTTTTACTTTTAGTCCTATCTCCAGATTGTCTTTGTATCTCGTCGTCCTCCTTGTGTTGACGTCATCCCACTCACATAGCCCGCCCTCCTTCCCTTTTCCTTTCCCTTCCTTTTTACTGTCTTTTTTCTCGCGGAATGTCGTAGATCTCCCCTCATTGTCCGACCTGAAGCGACAACTGAATTCCCCCCCGTCCCTGTTCCATCATGCTAGCGTGTCCCAGTCTGTTCGCACTTTACGTTCAGTTTTTTCCATCCTCCTAGCGTACTTTACATCTCTTCCCTCCTCTCTCTCCCCATTTCCCCTTTCCCCATTTTCCTTTTCTCTGTCTTCTCCCTCACCCCACTTCCCCCCGTCCCTCTTTGCCAATCTGTGCCTTATCGAATAACTTATCATTGATATGCTACTTCCTTTTGTTGCCACCCCATCAATCGTTTTTTGTTCATATCTGTGCCCATTTTTGTCGTTTCTCTTCCCCCCCTGTTTTCTACCCCCCCCTTTTTTATTCTCCATCCCCCTTTTTTTCTCCCCTTTTGTACTCATGCCACTTTTTCTCCTGACTTTATTACTCAATCTGATTTCTCATGCTCGACCAGCAACTTATTTAGCGTCTCACCCCTAATGATTTATTATGCGACATTTGATTTTTCTTCGACAAAACAGGCATACTCGACTACGGCCCTCTATCTTTGCATGCCGCCCAGTTTGTTAAGTGAATGACTCGAACCTTCTTTTTTCCCCCCCTTTTCTCCCCTACACATGAATCACGTGTTACGTCACTGACCACCCGGTCCATCCCCTTTTTTTTCCCTTCCTTTTCTCGCCCCCCTTTTTCTTCCCCTTTTTTTCCTTTTGTAATCCCGTCGTTCTTTTTCATTACCTGGTCATTTCTGGTGTTTGACTTTTCTTATTATATCGACCAACTATCGCATCTTTTTCTTGTCTGTTCCTCGAAGTTTTCAATGTCCCAGTGTTAAGCTACCCACCCGGCCTGATTCCGGGCCAGGAACCAGTAGTACACGCCAGCGCAAACGTCGCAACTATGTTCCGGGTCCGCTCGCTTGGAGACTGTGTGTCATCTCTCCTGTGCGCCGACCGACCCATTGTGGATGGGTTTCACCCCCCCTGACATTCCCAGACACTTACCAACGACCTCACACATTCTTTGTGTTTCTGCCTTTATCCCGCGCCAGCGTTAACTTCAACGACGAACACGCCTGTGGAGTAGAGGCGCAAGAACTCGTGTTGGTGCATCTGTCTACGTGTGTTTTTTGTTTGAGTTTGTGTGATGGTGGTGTGGAGACGGTCCTTCATTGAGGAGGCCGGGGACAGAGAAGCTGAACGCATCTTTTGCTGTTGCATTTTTTCCGTTTCAGTGGGCCCTATGTCGTGTGCCCACCTCCCCTTGTTCCCTGTTTTTTCCCCTTCATTCCGCTGTTCTTATTTGTTCCGACTTTGCGACTCTAATGTTTGTTTAGATTCCCGTTTGCCTCCCCTCCCCGCTGTCTTTCCCCTTCCCCTGCCCCCCCCCAGCGTGGGGTGCAGGCTGTCCCTGTGTGCGTGTGTGTCGTGTGTTGTTGGCTCGTGTGTGTCTGTGCTGTGTGTGCTGCTTATAATACCTTTGTGCTGTTTTTTGTTCTCATGATTTTCATGTTACTGATCAATGACTGCATGAAGGAATGAAGCTAACGAAAAAGTAAGAAAAGATACGCTGATGATGAGGGTGATGGTGTGTGTCGGTTACTGTATTGTCAATCACACACACACATTCACATTCACACACCCACAACACACATTTTCACATTACAAACTAATTACCACACATTCATACATTCCACACCCACAACACACACGCACAAACAACACCATTTTCACCATTCATTACACAAACCATTTTATCCACCCACACACCACGCGATAGATTTTCGCCTTCACCCGATCAGACAAATACATGTGAAACGTACCCCCAGAAGCAAGAAGACCGCACGACGCAGAAGAAGAAAGATGAGAGGGAGAGAGAGACGACGCAGAGCAGACGAGAGAAGAAAGATCCACCGACCAGACCCGCACCAGAACCCAGACAGAGACACGAGAGTAGATGTCGTCTGACAGATCGTTATTATTCAGTGCACAAAAGCGACTGACCGTGTGATCAACAAAAACAATGTAAGTCAACCGAATGCGCAATGATGCCTGCATACAAATGCCCCAGTGTCACCGCACGACGCATATACGTGACATCACTTCAATCTCGCAGACTAACGTCCTAACATACTTACAGCGCGATGACAATTACGTAGGATGACACCCACGAACTGACACACTAAATCACCGATCACGAGACCCCTCCCCTCCCCCTCCGGGGTTATTTTATTCTTTTACTTTTTTTTTTGCCCGCCCTTCTGGGCGGCTTTTTTTTTTTTTTTATTTTGATCCACACTTCACTCCCCCCTCCTATTCCGTGCCTCTATTCATTCTCCTCTTCCCCGCAAACTTCCCATCTTCGGCCCTCCTGATGGCGCCCCGGGGGTGTGTGTCGGGGGCTCATGTAACCACAGATACACAACCGCATAACATGAGCACAACTTATCCTGCAGACAGTTTTCCAATCGCCCGCACTCCGCGCATACGTGCGTAAATGAATGTTATCCACCCGACCAGCCTGTTCACGTCAATTGGCTATTTGTCTCCCAGACACAGACACGGTGACACTCACGAAGTATACGCATGCATTCACGTAGAGAATGATCGCTGTATGATGTTTATACCTTATATGTTACTCGTGTGATGAGACGCATAAAGCTGATTAGCGCAGTGAACCATCACCAGCAACTCCGCGCGGATAATCCGCTCCTATTGCTGCGGTATACTGCATAGCACCGCTGAACCACGTATGATACACGACCCTCTGTACCCAGTGTACGTATCTCACTTCTGCACTCTGACCGCATGCTAGTTTAGACTGTCTCCATTGTCTATGCGTGTGACGCCGTACCTGCGACTGAGCGAGTCGACGCACCAATGCCAGGTCATGCACAGAGAGTGTAGATGAGTCCACATCAAGCACAATCGCGTGTGGCCCACCTATTCGTCTTTGTCCCCCTCACAGACTGGACGAGTCGACCTCCACTGGAGAAGAAGTACAAGCTGGTCTATTGCCAAGGCAAGGTAGGTGCAGCACGATGGATGATGCCATGGGGGTTCTGGCTTTTCTGCATGAGCTATGGTCCTGGGTTTCCTTCCCCACTTACTCCTCCTCTTCTTATGCCCTCCAGCTGGCTTTTCGTCTCCTCCTACCCCCTCCTGACTTCCATCCCCCCCCCCCCACACCACCACCCTCCTCTCTTCTGACCGTACCTGCTCAAGACAGAAGTAGACTCCGGGGACCGGAGGTGTCAATTCCTACCCTTCAGCTATACCAGCCTCCCCCCCACCACTTTCCAGTTCTCTTCTTCCTGCCTCAGCTGCTCTTGTCTTCGTTCCTCATACCTCCTGAATCACACCACCCCCCCCCCCACCCAATATTTTACCCATTTAACAACCCTCCTCCTCCTAATCGGGCTTCTGCTCTACAGCATGCTCTTTATGACGTTATCCTAACACTCTCCTGACTCACCATCCCCCCCCACCCCCCCCCACTTGTCACCGCTTCCTTCTCTGCTCTAGGCTTCTGCAGACAGTATTCTATTTCTTCGGTCCTCCCTAAACCCTCCCATGACTCACCTCAACCTTTTTCTCCCCACCGCCCCCCCCAATGACCTATCCTTTACACCACCACCCACCGCTCTACCCATTCCCCACCTTTCCTTCTCTTCTTTGACTCAAGTTTTTTTGGCCCTCCTTTTTTTTTTCGTTGCTCTCCTACCCTAACCCCCTGATGGTCTTATTCAGAGAAGACCCCCCCCCCCCAACCCCCCCCCCCCCACCCCCCCCCCCCCCCACCCCACCACCCCCCCCCCCCCCCCCCCCCCCCCCCCCCCCCCCCCCCCCCCCCCCCCCACCCCCCCCCCCCCCCCACCCCCCACCGCCCCCATCCCACTCACCCCCCCCCCCCCCTCCATTATGTTGTCCCCCCCACCACCCCTCACCCCCCCCACACCCCCCCCCCCCCCCCCCCCCCCACTCCCCCCCCCCCCCCCCCCCAACCACCCCAACCCCACCCCCACCCCCCCCCCCCCCCCCCCCCCCCCCCCCCCCCCCCCCCACCCCCACACCCCCCCCCCCCCCCCCCCCCCCCCCCCCCCACCCCCCCCCCCCCCCCCCCCCCCCCCACACCACCC
>JADBJO010001508.1:117049-122049 GCA_016801955.1 Conus betulinus
TCTTGGGTTGTGATTGTTCTATATTTTAGCCATTTGGCTTGTGCATGTGATCCTTTTTAATTTCATGTTTGGTAGATCCCTTTTCCGCTTGGTTTGTGTCCGGTTTCTCTCACTCTTCGCCAGTTTTTTTTTTTGTGTGTTTGTTGTACCTCAGTGCCAGTTAATTTTCTTTAACAAATTATTGGTTTCATGTGCCACCACGGAGTGTTTGTGTGTGCGCGCAGCGCGCGCATATATACATGTATATCTGGCTGTCTATTTCTCCCTCCTTCCCTTCCTCCCTCCCTTCCCTCTGTCTTTCTGTCTGTCACTCTTTCTCAGTGTGTGTGTGTGTGTGTGTGTGTGTGTCTGTCACTCTTTCTCAGTGTGTGTGTGTGTGTGTGTGTGTGTGTGTGTGTGTGTGCGCGTGTGCGCGCACGCGTGTGTATGTGTGTGTGTGTGTGTGAATATGAAATGTAGAGTAACATATCACCAGGTTAAAGTTGTGAAAGAGCACTAAAAAAATCGAACGGAGCAGCATGCTAGTAAAGCGGTACCAACATTGTAATTCACCAGCAAAATGTTCACCAAAAAATGTGAACTGGTCACAAACATGCGTTAAATTCTTAACACGTAAACGTGCAGTGTAGGTAAATTTCACATAATAAAAAACTGTTTTTCATTTTGTGTGAAATGTACTCTCATTTCAGAACGAGGGGTCTTTTCCACGTCTACCTTCTCGCCTGATGAAGAAGACGACGACGATGACGACGACGAGTCGGATGACGTGGGGGACACGTTCAGTGCAGGCAGGGACACTTCTCGCCGCAAACCTTCACGATCCCTGTCCAGGCGTTCCACCTCAAAGCAGGCGGACACAGACGACTGCCGGAGCTTGTGCAGCCGTGCCTCAGGGAGCGTATTCTCCAGGAGCATCAGCAGCGGCTCCGTGTTCTCGTCCGAAGGTCACAGCGACAGTGCCTCCGAGTCACCCTGCTCCCCCACAGCGGCGCCCATGGCTCCCTGTTACCCGGCTCTGGACAAGGTCTCCCCCACGTCCTCCGGCACCACCCCCAGTCTCATGGACGTCGCCCGCGGAGATCTGGGTTGCCGGCAGGTGAATCACGTCGGCAAGGGACAAAGTCCAGGTGCGACGACAGACGACAGGTGTGGGACCGCGACCGGTGCGCATGACTCAGCAGAGGACGTCAAAGACCTCCTGCCCGACCTGGCTGATTGTGAGCGTGAGGCCGGCGACGGGTCTGCCCAGGAAGACTGTCCTCTGGAGCCGGACAGTTCCCGTCAGGTGGCAGTCAGTGCCCCAGTCCTCTCTCTGCTCTCAGTTCTCTTCCGGGCTGGCGCCGTGTCCTCCTCACCAGGGTGTGTGTGTCTCAGTCCCGGGAGCTGTCTGTCAAAGCGACAGTGGCTCAGCTCGATGAGGAGGGCGTGAAGACAGGAGGTACGACCCCAGTCAGTGGGGAGGTGAAGAAGATGCCGTTGAGGAGAACTGACGCCCCCAGCGCACAGGCCTCTTCAGGGCGTTATGTTGCTCAACCCGTCCGACCTGGCCACCACGTCTTTTCACTTTGGACCCAGAATGTAAGACACAGGGTCTTAGGGGTAGCTGACTGGAATCATTCATGAACGCTGGTGAACCAAGGATGGGGTTCTGAATTGACAGTGACCTGACTTTGACAGCTCCAAGTGGATTGCTGGTGCTGGGACTACGGCAAAATGAGCCCGACTTGGTTTTGTTGCATATGGGGGCACATGGAAAGAGCGACAAGAGAGCGACGCCGTTTAGACGGCAAACGAACACGAGACAAAAGAAAGATCGCCAGGAATCGGATTGGTTCTGGACTTCAGGATATATCATCAGCACTTAAAGGAAACTGATTCCAGACTTCGGGTACATTTTCAGGACATAAAGGCAGATTGACTCAAGACTTGGGGAAACATTCTCAGGACTTCGAGGAAGGCGACTCGGGACTTAGGGTCGAACTGATTTAAACCGAAGGATAAACTGACTCAGACTTGCAGGTCAGCCGCCAGAATCAAGCATGAACTGGCTTAAATTTGCCGGTAAACTCATCCAGGATTCGTTAATCTCAGAAGTGCGCGCGCGGAGGCAGACTGGATGTAGTGGGTCCACCCCACTCTGTATAATCTTCAGGGAAGATCCGGACTATCAGAGACCATGTATTCACCTTGTGGGCGAAGGTCTTCCTTCTTGAGTGTCGGCTTCAAGGAGCATATTTTTCTGATGCCCATTTTAGTGGGATGAATATGAAAATATCAGGAACGTCAGTCTTCCATCCTTTTGAAGCCAACAATTACTGATTTATTCTTTTCATGTGGAAGATTAACTGGCAGTTGTGCCTTTTGCGTGGTAATTCTGTTTGTCAGTCTTTGCGTCCGGAAGATTAATTGGTAGTGGTGTCTTCGGTGGGTAGCGAGGGAATGAACTCAATGGTTCTTTGCAAACTGACAGTAGTGAAGTAACACTTGGGGGTTTTAGAGTTCGCGCGTATCGGCAATTAGAAAAGTAGACAATGTCAGTAAAATTGGGAGTGTAGAATTGCGGTAGCATGTGGTGTTCCTAGAATGAAGGGAGTCCAGTGTACAGTGTGGGCTGCTATGCTTAACGTCGACAGGTGTCTGGTGCCAGTCTGTGGAAAATGCAACGAAGACTACTGACCGCTTTAGCAGACATCTAAGGGTTCATGCTGTGGTTCTTTTTTTACAGGGTGCCATCCATTAAATGCTTAATACTCATGTTCCAGCCATACGGACGGTACCCCTTGTGGTGGCGTCATGTGAATGCCTGCTTCTTGACATTCCAGCATACACACGCACTCACGCACGCACGTACGCACGCACAGACAGACACACACACACATACGCACACGCACACACAACACACACTCCCTCATACAAACACACATACGCACACACACACACACACACACACACACACACACACACACACACACACACACACACACACACGCACGCACGCACACACCAGTAGCCGAAGATTCCAAACAAAGGTAATCCACCCCTTCTCTCTCTGTCTCTCTCTGTCTCTCTCTCTCGATTTCTCTCCATTCTTCTTCTTCCCTATCTCTCCAGTTCCCTCTTGTGATCCCTTCTTCCACTCCACAGTTCTGGCCCATTTTAATCCATCAGTAAAGAAATTGACCTCTGTGTGTGTGTGTGTGTGTGCTGTGTGCGTTTGTGTGTGTGTGCGCATGTGCGCATGCGTGCGTGCGTGCGTGCGTGCGTGTGTGTGTGTGTGTGTGTGTGTGTGTGTGTGTGTGTGTGTGTGTGACAAATAGGTAGCAGGAGAAAACAACATGCCGGACCACTCTTTTGACCAAATATTGCGACAAATAATGCTTTAAAAAATGTTGTGTCAGAAATCAGGAATTAGCGTGATTTTTTTTTCGCAGGATTTTGTTTATTTGTTTGTTTGTTTTTCATCTATATCCTCTTTCTTCTGATTACCATTCAGTGAGGATGAGCCACGATCATTTGTCTTATATTATTGTGATAATCTTTCTTGAAGGAAACTGCGGGAGGACAGCTGGCCACGTGAGTCGTGTCTGCCCACCCCGTCCACCCCCTCCCCCGTACAATGTTAGTGGCCAGAGATGAGTAGAGGATTGGCCATGTGGATTCGTGTCTGTCCTGTACACAAAGCCAATGGTCAGAGATTAGTTGAGTGTTGACGATGATGTGTCTATCCAGTACACAAATTGAATGTTCAGAGATGAGCAGAGTGGTGGCCATGTTGTGTCCATCCAAACACAAAGTAAGTGTTAGAGATGAGCAAACTGTTGGCCATGATGTGTATACACAAAGTAATCGATCAGAGTTAAGTAGAGTATTGGCCGTGTTGTATCTATCCAAAACACAGAGATGAGCGAAGAGTTGGCCATGTTTTGTCTATCCCATACACAAAGTAAGTATTCAGAGATCAGCAGAGTGGTGGCCATGATGTGTCTATCCGGTACACAAAGTAAGTGTTAGAGATGAGCAAACTGTTGGCCATGGCGTATATACACAAAGAAAGCGATCAGAGTTACGTAGAGTACTGGCCTTGTTGCATCTATCCACAACACAAAGTAAGTGTTCAAGGATGCGCAAAGTGTTGGCCATGTTGTGTCTATCCCACCCACAAAGTAAACGATCAGACATGAGAAGAATCATCGCCAGATGGCGCTGTGGTTATCCCATACACAAAGATTACTAGCGGACAGAGATGAACAGAGTGTTGGCTATACGTAGAGTTGCGTCTATCCCCCCCCCCCCCCCCCCCCCCCACACACACACACACACACAAATTTAGTGGTCAGAGCTGAGAGGCATACTGGCTATGTGAAGACAAATCAACGCCATGCATACAAAGCTAGTGGCCAGATTTGAGCCGGCTATTGGCCGCACGGAGTTTGTGTCTAGTTTCCCCGCCCCCACCCCCCACCCCCGCCCATCCCCGCCCCCCATCACACATCCATGGCCCAAAGATTGGATGGCTTTTTTTTTTTTTTTTTTTTTTTAACCAAGGCGGATTTGGTGTCTATCCTTCACATACAGTTCATAGTCATCAGGAATGACTGGAAGTGTTGGCTATGGAAATTTCATATTCAGAGTCAGTGATTTAAAAAAAAAAAAAGAAAAAAGAGTGGAACATTAGCCATGTATTGTTGTGTCTATATCGTACACAAAGTTAGTGTATAAGACACAACTGCACTTCGATATGTCCGGGGTTTATGAAAGCATATGTTAATGAGAGGTGCGACATAATACATAGAAAAAAATCGGAACGTGACAGTTTTTGAAGGTTTCTGCACTGACGTGGACCATGACATTGTCGGTTCCCACCTTCCCCCCTGTCTCTCTTCCTTCCGCTCCCCTACCCTACCCCCCCCCCCCCCCCCCCCCCCCCCCATCCCCGCCGCTCATCCTCGGCCACTCCACTCCTCCCTTCGAATCTTCCTGTGAGATTGACAGCAGTGCCT
>JADBJO010001508.1:139549-149549 GCA_016801955.1 Conus betulinus
CTACCAACAATTAAAGAGTTTTTTTGTTTCAATTTTAATTTCATATTGACAGACTGCATGTTTTGTTTGTCAACACCATTTTGGAAATTGGTTCACAACTGATGTATGTTATTACGCATCCACACCAAACTGTTCGATTGAATCTCATCAATCCAACGAAAACCTTTATCGACCGTCATCGTCAGTTCCTAGCTCCACCAACTCCACTCCCACCTCCTCTACATCTCATTCATTACCACTGTTTTGTGTGTGGCACCCGATGGCCAGACACCATCAACAACAACGAGCTCTGGGAGAGAACAAACCAGCTGCCCGCAACGTGCTCTGGGAGAGAACAAACCAGCTGCCCGCAGAACAGGGAATCAAGAAAAGACGTCAGGGCTGGATTGGACATACGTCGTGGAAGCCTGCAAGCAACATCACCAGACAAACCCTAACATGGAACCCCCAAGGAAAACGAAAAAGAGGTCGGCCAAGGAACACCTGGCGCAGGGACCTGGAAGCAGAAATCAGGAACATGGGGGTGACTTGGAAGTCCTTGGTTGGCGGCCTGTACCCAGGAGGGGTAATAATAGGCGATGATGATGATGATGATGATGATGATGATGATGATGATGATGATGATGATGATGATGATGATGATGATGATGATGATGATGATGATGATGGTGATGATGATGATGATGATGATGATGATGATGATGATGATAATGATGATGATGATGGTGATGATGATGATGATGATGATGATGATGAGCACGGAACCATCTGAGCTTGATGTCTACAATCTCATGTTTTTTGGACAAGAATTTCTGACAATTCTCAGCGTTTTTTTTTTTTTTTCATTCCCTTTTTAATCTTTTCATTATCTCAGTCTCTTTTTTCATCGTTAGTTTACTTGTTTTATTCACTTCTTCATCTAGTTTTAGCTGTTCTGTTTTTGGATGATATTATTACCAGGCCTTATGGGGGACGGAGGAGGGAGGATCATTCCCTGTATTTCATTCAGGAGTATAGACTTGTGTCTTGCAAGATGTGTATAGAGATATACATGTTTCTCACGCCTGTGTGTGTGTCACCAGCGTAGGCTAAGATGTGCGTAGTGTCAGTGTGTAACATCCTTTCCTTAATGACATATTGTTTTGGTGATTGTGTGACTCTTTTTTTATTTGAAATATGTTTAAGATAGAGAGATTCGGTATTTCCCACTACCAGCGAATTGGCGCTAATTTTTCTTTTTTTAGTCTCTCCCTTCAAAAGCCAGTAGTTTCAGTACTGCCCATGCAATCCTGTCGCTACTAGGAGTAAAAGTCAAATAAATTGGCTCTGGCTTCTTTTCTTCATACATTTCTGCAAGACCCGTTCGTCTTACAGCAAAGCACGGAATGAATTGGAGCAAACGACTAACATTGATGCTGATGAATCTTACTGTGTGGCACTGGTGTCAGAAGAAAAAAAAAAAAAAAAAAAAAAAAAAAACCCAAGATGCTAAGCATATGAACGTACTCCCAGTTTGGTGGTAAAAATTTTGTATGTAGGAAAAACAAATGTTGCTCTCCCCACCGAGGAATTGAACTCCGTCTCTCCCGCGTGACATGCGGGGGGGATACTAACCTCTATATTACCGAAGAGCTTACAAAATTTGGTCACAGATAAAATTATAAACCGTTATTGCAAGAAGGGAGACAGTTTCCAGTTTGTGGAAGAAAAAAAACAAACCTAGACAGTGTGGTGGTTATTTCCAGACTTGATTTTTTTTTTTTAGCAATTATCATTCATAGCCGCTAGTAACGGCTATTCTGGTAAAATTATCCCGGGCATTATCCCTGACCCAAAATGAACGTACCTACAAATTTTCAGAAAGATCGGCCCAGAAGTTTTGTCTGGAGCAAGTGAAACACATTTTGACCACGGACAGACAGACAGACAGACAGACAGATAGACACACAGACAGCATTTCTTCGTTCCCATTGTAAAGTACTCCCTGTTTTATAAGAACTGGGAGTACAAAAACTGACATAGACTATACAGCATTACGTAAAAAAAAAAATAGACAGAAGCACAGAAAACAGAGAACAAGTACTGCTTATCACCATACATAATAGACAAGTAAAATTTCGACAACTCTGTCTTCTTAAGACGCGGCAAGCAACAGACAATAAAAATGCACAACACAGAAACTCCCTACACCACAGTCAGCAGGAGTATTCCCATGCTAGCTGGAGGTCTGGCGGAGTATTGGTTGACGCATTTTCAGGTCTGTCGCTTGTGATGTCCGAGTAAACTCTCCTGCTGACCGAGACCTAGGGAGCGTGGAGTTGTGCATTTTCATGCCTGTTGTTGGAGACGACGGAAGAATTCTCATAGTCGCTGTGACCGGGATGGGAGAGGGGGGGGGGGGGGGGGGTATTCTAAAGACATTTTTATCGTGTCTGTCGTTTTAGAACATCTGAACAAGAAACTGTCATTGTTGCTGAGATGTAGGGAGTATTGTTTTTCGTGAATTTTTAAGTCTGTCGTTTGTGCTGTTTGAACAAGAATTCTTAAATATGCTACGATCGTGGGAGTACTGTTTTATGCATTTTTTGTAACGTCTGTGAGTCGTTTGTGGCGTGTGAAGAAAAATTCTCATGCTAGCTACGAATTAGGGAATAGTATCCCCTGCATTTTCTATGTCCCTTCTTTGTGGCATCTTAAGAGGACATTTTGCTGGGTAGGATTTGGGGAATATTGTTATGTGCATTTTCTATGTCTGTTCTCCGTGGCATCTTAAGAGGACATGATGCTGCGTAGGATTTTGGGAATTGTTATTTACATTTTCTATGTCTGTTCTCCGTGGCGTCTTAAGAGGACAGGTTGCTGGGTAGGATTTTGGGAATGTTGTAATGTGCATTTTCTATGTCTGTTCTCCGTGGTGTCTTAAGAGGACATGTTGCTGGGGTAGGATTTTGGGAATATTGTTATGTGCATTTTCTATGTCTGTTCTCCATGGCGTCTTAAGAAGATGTATTTGTCTGTTGTTTCTCTGGTGCGTAAGAAGATGTGTTTTTCAAAAAGCCACTCGTCAGTTTCGTATACCATACGCAATAAGCGTTACTTTGCACTCTGTTTTTGTGTGTTTATTTGTATTTTGGCGTTGAAAAGGTTAAGCAACATTTTGGGGAGTGAATCTTTCAAATAATAAGCAACGATGATTCGTACCCTCCGAGCACAGAATTCGTAGTTTTCACATCGAGGATTGTGCTAATCATTTGTCCTTTTTTTCTACCTGTAAATTTATTGTCCTATTTCAAATAATTTCAGTGTTTACCGATTCGGCAGTTTATACCACATTTTACGTTGAATTCTGTGTAACTGAAAAAATAAACCCGTTGCGTAAATGTAAAAGTAAAATTTGACAGATGTTAGGGGACCTACTAATCCACTCTGATTGTTAATCGTTAAATCGAACAACATCCTTTACATTCTTTTTCATGAGTGTGTCTGCATCATCAAACGTGAGACCAGTTCCTGATCAGATTGATTTTGATTCAATGAGGCCTGACAGCGGGTAAATTCCACTTTCACCGTAATGAAACTGTTAGTGGCATTTTTTTCTTAATCTACAGATATGTTTGAGGAATTCTGTTGTAATTTTCCTGTATATTTATACTTTCAAATCCTCATATTTCGCAACCGTCAAATAAAACGGAAACAACCATTGATTAATAGACATCAAGATGATATATTAGCATGTAAATTCTTGTTCCTAAATATCCGCATCACGGAAAAAAAATTACGTGTGTTCATACGCCATTTTCTTAGCTTTGAAAAAAAAAATTCCATTCCGGATAAGCTAAATTATAAAAGGAATTTAAAGGATAAAGCATATTTAAAGGAATCTGCTTTGTTCACACCGCTGTGACCGAATTTGAAATTTAACTTTCGGGTTTTACATGCATTGAATATAAAATTTATCCATGTTTGTCTCAAGTTTCCACATATTGCAATACTCTTAAAAAACATCAAGATTTTGTAAACCGTCTACTGAATCTACGTACAATAGTGCGTCATTTGCGTACTAAAGAGCCAGTAAACGTAGACTCCTGCATAGTTACACGATGAAATATCATTCAGTCTGATATTTATACAGTCACAGCTGCTTTTGAAAGTTAGGCCTCTGAGTCATTTAGATATAGTGAAAATAAACGGCAGAAAGATTCCAACCTTGGCTCATTCTCATGAAGCAATGAGAATATTCAGAATCTTTTCCCCTTCTCTCTCTCTCTCTCTCTCTCTCTCTCTCTCTCTCTCTCTCTCTCTCTCTCTCTCTCACACACACACACGCGCGTACAAACACACACACACACACAGACAGACAGACAGACAGACAGACACACACACACACACACACACACACACACACACACACACACACGCACACGCACACGAACACACACACACACACACACACACACACACACACACACACACACACACACACACACACACACACACGCACGCACACTCGCGCGCACGCACGCACACACACACATACACACACACACACGCACGCGCGCGCGCACACAGACACAGGCGAGGGCGCGCACACCCCAGATGCGGTCAGTGCAATGTCTAATATGCCTGTTATGTGACTCGAGGAAAAAAAAAAAAAGAGAAGAGAGAACTTGCCGATGAAGACAGATACGGAATTGTACTACATTGTGGGCAGATATCGAAGCATACCATAGTGTTACTTGTACAAAAATACACACCACATAAAATATACGTCATAAACACGTAACTACATAACATTTTGAATTCGTGCACAACTGTGCCACGATCTTGATAAATGTAAAAGTATGTGTACGGCAATGTTGGTATATTTAGAGCTTAACCACAATTCTTTTTTGTGTCTCATTTTCGTGTGGCATCGGTGACAGGTATTCCCACAGCCGTTCATACAGCCACAGCCGTTCATACAGCCACAGCCGTTCATACAGCCACAGCCGTTCATACAGCCTCAGCCGTTCACACAGCCACAGCCGGTGCCGTCCCTATGCAGCCCCTAAGCATAGCACCCCACAAAGAGCAGTCTACTTCAGACCGTTTTCAAGGCATGATATACCAAGAGCTGTTGATATTTACAGGATTATATACCATCGTATATACATCTGGGACAATACAACAGTCTCGATAAATACAGACCTAGAGAATAACGTAGATTAAATAGAATAATACCGTACCTTGTTAATAAGTACAAAAAAAAGGTTCAAACCTCAGTAAATAATGAACGGGTGGGATAACCGCTGCCCCCGTGATGAAACAAAGTCCCTCCGATGATTCCGAACGAATGCTGCTTACGACACTGAATCACCGAGCAAATATTGACCACAGAGCACACAGAACAAACTAGGAAACATCCCTAAAAAACGGATATTCAAAGCCTGCCTGTATACCCCGTACTGGATACATCTGCACAGCAACAACAACTGGACAAATGAACAATTACAGATTAACATTTATTCAAGACTGGCACGGCCTTTTCGATCTTGATATTTTCAGACAAGTACACGGACGAACAGTAACAAGTACAGGTAACCTCGATTGGATAAAATGAAACGAAATCTTGAATGAGGCAGGGAACAGCAAACAGTAAATAACAAACAAGTAAGGTAACTCTTGCTCTCATGATGAAACAAATAAACGCCTGTAACTCCAAAATGAATGCTGTTTCAAAAGTCAATTAACATGAACCTAGAAGTGTATAGGGTCGACAGAGAAAATCTTGTTCCACGACCAGTTGCAGTGACACACGCGTGGTGTGGATAGATAGAGAACTCGAGAGAACTCTACAACAATCGGTTACAACTGGTGCTTTCTAATTCTCTGTTCTCCACGGACCAAGTCGTCTGCGTTCTACTGTGACGAGTTTGTCCAGTCCGTTGCACTCTCCGCGCTGCGCAAGGCGCGAGAAATCCCCTTCACTTTAATCCTCAGTTACTCCACGATACGATTAACGCTACCTGTTCTTTGTCACGCTCCTACTGGAAAGGCTTGGTCGGCAGAACGAAGGTATTAGGATAGGTCTGGAATGTAATGTTCAGTTCAGAAACTGAGATTGGATTTTGAGATGTCGCTAAGGATTTGGAGTTCACAGTCGATTTAGTGAGAGGATTACAAAGTTCTTAAAGGAAGGAATTGAGAATTAATGGAATTAATTGAATATAAAAAACAGCCGCTCCAGCAGCAACAGCAGCATTAGCTGTACTAGCAGCAGGAGCTGCAGCAACAACAACACAGCAGCAGCAGCAGCAGCAACAATCAACAAACACAGTGAAATGAAACGAACAAACCTGTTCTTTCCCTCTTTCTTCGGCTACAACTTTGAGGTTCAAACGATTGGTGAGATAACTGCGTATGCGATCGTTGTTAATCTCACCATCAAATAGCCGTATTCCGTCTTCGGGGATAAACAAACACATTCTAAACCAAAGCAGCATGATAATGATAAAGAAAAACATAGATTTCGAGAGGTTGAATTTTTTTGACAGATTAAAAACAAAAAGTATTTATGATGACTCCGTCGAACAACGTGGACACACGAATCTCAAAGCAAAACACGACGCACTTCGACCTCTTAGGTCTTGTTCAGGCAAGACAAAAAAACAACACACTAGGGACAGGGGGAAATGAAGAACGAGCAATCACTTAGCTTTGTCAAATTCGGCACATAGATAGGCGTCGAATCTTCGACAGAGATGACTGTCACTGACGAAAAAATGTCAGTGTATATCAAGCAGTAGAAGCATCCCTGACTCCCCCCCCAACCCCCCAACCCCCCCCCCCCCCCCCCCCCCCCCCCCCCCCCTTCCTGGTCGGGCTCTGTTTTTAAATGTTCGTTTTCCGTGTTACTAAATCCGTGTCGTGCGGTGAATTGCTGAACAGGAAAACTCACTGTCAAAAAAAAAAAAGAAAAAAAAAAAGGGGGGTAGGGGTGGGGGTGGGGGGGGGGGGGGGGGGGGGAGGGACTATGCAACGTGTACAAGTGAAAATGAGGAGTGAGACGCCGGGAAGGGCCAATAACAACAAGTGTTTCACACGTCTCGTAAGAGAACCACCGCGGGGTCCTATAATATTTTGATTCTGGACTTGGACGAGCGCTACGTGGTGTGGCGGGTACAAGGAACGGTGTGATTAGACTTTTCCTTTCGGCTTGCTCACGGTTGAAGAACGAACAAGGTGTGTGTGGACGGTGGTCGCACTTATGTCAACCGGGTGGCGGCCAGTTTGATTTTGGTCACGTGTGTTCTGTGGTGTAGTGTAGTGGGCTGTGTGTGTGTTTGTACTGAAGGATGCTTGACTCGGGTCGGAAGGTCTACCGGCGTGTGGTTGGTGGATTACGGTTCAAGTCCGCTGTTGACTTGTGACCGCTAAGCTGGAATGGTGGGGGCAGTCATAGGGAAGCCGTCTTTACTCTCTCTGCCTTCTCGCAGCTGTCTGTGTGTTGCAGACGTGAGTGTTACTTTGGTTGCTTCGTTCGTGTGGTGTTGTTGTTGCTGTTGTTGTTGTTGTTGGTAGTGGTGATGGTGGTGGTGTGTTTTTTTTCTTCTTTTTTTTTTTCCCTGTGTGGAGCGGACGTGAATGTAGGTTCGGTTCCTTTTTTCTCATGATCTCTGTCTTTTCTTTTCTTTTGTTCCTCTCTCTTTCATTCTTTCATTTATTTCTGTCCTCTTTGTACTGATGCTCTTTTTTTTTTTTTTTTTTTTTTGTTGTTTACTAGCATTCTGTCTGGGTGGGGGTTTTTTTTTTTGCATGTTTTATTCAATTTTTCTTTGTCGACACCCCCCCCCCTCCCCCCCCCCCCCCCCCCCCCACCCCCTTACTCATTTCTTTGCCTATCTTCCTCATGAAAGTATCGTTCCCTTTTTAAGTCTCCATGTGTGACGAATGAAGTCTCTCTCTTCCTCTCCTCCTCCACCTTATCACCCACCCCCATCCCCCACCTCCATTCTCTGTCTGTTTGTCCGTCTATTTATCATTCTGTCTCTCTGTCAATCTGCCTTTCTGTCTGTCGGTTTCGTCTGTCGCTCTCTCTCGCTCCCTTCTCTCTCTATCTCTATCTCTCACTCTCTCCTACGTCTTTGTTTACCCCCTTCACCACCCCCCTCCCCTCCGTCGGCAAACGTAAGCAAGTCGACCTTGATCGTCTAAACCAACGTATCAATGTATTCTAAGTTGAACCCTTTGTGCAACAGTAATGGGATGTTCATGCTTATGATCATTTTAGTTCAGTTTACTGAAAACCTTTCAAACGATTTTTTTTTAATGACTTCTCCACCCCCCCCCCCCCACCCTCTCACCCCACCCCCTTCCTTCTCCCCACCCCTCTCTCCCCGTCCATTCCCACCCAACAGCTCACAAGCCTTCGCAATAAATGATCAAACTATCTGGTGACAATGCATGCATGCACAAAACAAAACAAAAAAAAAACCCGTCTTTTTGTTTTATTATCCATCAAGAGAAGACAATCCTTTGGTCACTTTTCTTCCAGCGGTCAGCTGTCAGCTCGGGAAACACGTGCCGGCGGTTCTATCGGGTCAAACGCTGCGATAGGTACTCCAGCAGTTCTGTAATCACTGCTGGTTTCAGTGTGACATTGTTGCAAGTTGTTGTTATGGTCATTACAAGCGAGTACAGGCTCTCCACAAGTAAGAGAAGTGCGAAAGAGAGAGGGGAGGGAGGAAGGGGGGGGGGGGGGGGAGAAGAAGAAGAAAGAAGAAGAAGAGGAAGAAGAAGAGGAAGAAGAAGAAGAGAAGAAGAAGAAGAAGAAAGAGAAGAAGAAGAAGAAAGACAGGATAAAGAAAAAAAAAAGTTGGAGTTAAAAAAGAAAGGAGAGAGAGAGAGAGAGAGAGAGAGAGAGAGAGAGAGAGAGAGAGAGAGAGAGAGAAAAGAGAGGAAAAGAACGAAAAAATAAAAACGAATAATGTGAATAAAGGCTGAAAATAAAAAGGAAAAGGAAAAACGCGAGCAAGACGATAACATTTTCAAAACCTCAAACGATATTAAAAAAAAAAAAAAAAACCGATAATAAGAGATACGTTAACACAGCATGGCAAACTGATTTCCACCCTCCTCCACTTCACTCCCTCCCCCCCCCTCCACACACACTTCATCCCCCCCCCCACCCCCCCACCCCGCTCCTAATCCCCCCCCCCCCCACCCTCTCTCTCCACCTCCCTGCCCCACCACCTTCATCACCTTTACTTTTTTTTTTTTTTTTAAACTCCCCTTTCCACCCCCTTCTCTCCACCCTCCCCCTCCCCTCACCATGCCTGGTGGCGCGCGAGCGCGCGCGTGCGCGTCACTGAAGAAGTAGTAGTAGTAGTAGTGCAAAGAAGAATATAGAGCACGGGAACGGGACGTCATTACTGAGACGTCTCACCGCGCCACACACACACACACACACGCACACACACACACTCTCTCCTCTGCTATGCGTGGCCGTCCCTTCCACCTTACTAGCAGGCCCAGACGGAACGATCCGCTCGCACGCCGTCTACTACATATCAGGCAGTCAGTCGGTTGGTTCAGTCCATTGAGGAGGGACTGCCACCTCTGCCTCATTATCTGGACGTCGCGGATATTCTTCAGTGACCGAGAGCAGACGTGATCGAGAAGACACTCTTCTTGGAAGGGGGGATTACTGTCATAGATCTGAAGAGTAGTACCCCCCCCTGGAGAATTCTTGGAGAAGTGACGATTGTCACTGAGGCGATTGTGGGAGAGAGGATTGTCGTGGAAGGGAAGGTACCTTGATAATTATCATAGAGGTGATTGTCATAGAAATCAGAGCTCTGTGGAAAGGGATATAGAGGTGACTGTCATTGAGTGTGAAAGTCTGTTAAAGGATTGACAAAGAGGTGATTGTCACTAAGGGGAAGCATCGTAAAGGATTGTCATGGAAGTGATTGTCGTTGAGATAAAACCACTTTGAAAATGTTGTCGAAGAGGTTAAAAG
>JADBJO010001508.1:154549-157049 GCA_016801955.1 Conus betulinus
TGACCGATATTGACTGGATAATACGCGAAACGACTGTATGAAGCAACCGGCAGGCAGCTCTTCAGTCGGCACTACCTAGGTAGGCAGCCCGTTGCGTACACGAGAGTGTGGATTGTCAGGGTCTAGATAGAGCCTTTGGCAATGCGCTTAGCTAAGCTGATTCACTTTGAAAATAAATGTGTATATCAGTGGGTGTGAGAATGTATGTACGTGCTGTTTTTTCCCCGTCATCTACCCACTCCCTTCCCCACCCACAACCCCACCATTTCCCATTATTATTGAGCAAAGATGCCTGTGGCCTATATGCAGTAAACGTTTGCATTTGCATTCATTCTCTGTGAGCAGTCACGTGCAACGGGGCAGAGGGGTATTGTCGCCGGTCGATTCCTTCACGTCACGTCGTCTATTCAGCTTTTTTCTTCTTCTTCTTCTCTTCTCCTTCTTCTTCTTCTTCTTCTTCTTCTTTCGGTCTGTCTCAGGGTCACCTAGTCTTCAATGTACCCTGTGCAACTGGTCTGGACAGAGAAGAGCAGTATGGGGTTACACTAGCTTCATAATAGCTGTTTTCGTAGGACAACGATAAAAAAAGTTATTATCCTTTAAGAAATTAGGGTTATGTTATTATTCTTGAAGACCATAAGTGCTTTTCTTAGGATAATAGTTGTTTGCCTCTTTTCCGGAAGGATAAAAAATATTTCAGTTATTTTCCCAAGGGAAACAATTATTGTTGATGTTATCCCTGAAAATCATATATATATATATATATATATATATATATATATTCCCCATTTTCGCAGAGAAAACAGCTATTATTAGTAAGGAAAACAATGAAAGAGGAAAATGACCATGATTCTCGGGATCACAAATATTTTGCCTATTTTGCAGACCCCTTTTGCATTTACGCTGGTAAACAGCGAGCACAGCTGCTTTTCCTCCCACGCGACCTGTTTTAATCAGTGAAACAATAACAACAGTTATTATCTCTTTGAAAATAAAGAAAATAATTGCGATCCTTAAGGAAAACAGTGAAAAACGGTTGTCATCTCAGTAAAAAAAAAAAACAAACAAACAGGGAGAACAGTTATGATCTATAGGAAAATCATTGTGATCCTAGAATAATAACTATTTTCTCTCTTCGCTATTATACTGTAAGAGATTATAGCATCGTAGCTGTTTTTCTGCGAGGAAAGAAAAAGCTATCAGTGTCTTTAAACGCTAGCATAGCATGCTGCCATAGAAGAGCCCTGCCGAGATCCATGCCAGTTCCAGGCAAGCTTACGATGGCTGGATATCTGTGAGGAGATTTTTTTTCTTAGCCAGCTGTTCAGTCTGGAACTAGTACCTGGCAAACGCAGTTGTCTTGCGTTCTTTGTATAAGAGGTGGAGAATGATTGACCTGAAGGGTCTGGAATCGTTGGTTGACGTCTCCTCCCAGTCTCCAGCTCCTGGGTTCCATAGAATAGGATGGAGATGATCAGGGAATGGCAGGGGTTCATCGTCTTCTTTTGGGAAACTCACGAGTCCTGGTGCTTCAGGCGTTGACTGGGAGTCTTTGTCGTGGCAAAGATCGCGGGGGGGTGGTTTAGTTGTAACGTGTGGCGAATTAGATTTTCAGACTTTCTTCTTTCTTGCTTGCTTTCTTATGTGTGTGTGTGTGTGTGTGTGTGTGTGTGTGTGTGTGTGTGTGTGTGTGTGTGTGTGTGTGTGTGTTTTCATCCATCCTTTCGTTATTTCTCTTCTTATGTTTCTCTCTCTCTCTCTCTCTCTCTCTCTCTCTCTCTCTCTCTCTCTCTCTCTCTCTCTCTCTCTCTCTTTCTTTTCTTTTTCTGTTTTTTTTTTTTTTTTTTTTCTTTTTTCTGTTCTGTTCTTTCTTTCCTTTTTCCCTTCTTTCTTTCTTTCTATTTCCTTTTGTTTCTCTGTTCTTTTCTTTTTTAGCTTTTCTTTCTTGCTTCATGCCTTTTCCTTCCTTTGTTTTATTTTTGTCTTTTTTTTTTTTTTTTCATCTTTTTTATGTCTTTTCCAGTATGGTTGGTTTGATTCTTTGTTAGTATCAATTAGGAACATTACAACTACCCCATGCTTTCTTTGCCTCTGTTTTCTGTCTCTGACTGTCTGTTTGTCTGTCTCTCTCTCTCTGCTTGTCTGTCTTTCTGTCTGTCTCTTTCTGTGTCTGTCTGTCTCTGTCTCTCTCTCTCTGTCTCTTTGTCTCTGTCTTTGTCTTTGTCTCTCTGTTTTCTCTCTCTCTGTCTGTCTCTCTGTCTCTGTACCTCTCCGTGTCTCTCCGTCTCTATATTTGTTCCTCTTTGTCTCTGTCTCTCTGTCTCATTTTCCGTATGTCTGTCTGTCTGTCTTTGTCTCTCTCTCTCTCTCTCTCTCTCTCTCTCTCTCTCTCTCTCTCTCTCTCTCTCTCTCTCTCTCTCTCCTCTCTCTCTCTCTCCTTCCTTCCCTCTCTGTTACTGACCTTCGCTTGCTTCGTAATGGAAGGTGTCTGTCCCACGGC
>JADBJO010001508.1:162049-174549 GCA_016801955.1 Conus betulinus
ATGGTTCGTTATAATGGAGCACAGTACAGGACAGTTCATATTATGCATCATGGTTCAGAAGAGTACGGTTCCTGACAAAGTTGTGTAGTGCCATAGAAGAGAGTACAAAACACGTAAAGTATACTTCAGTAGCGTACGCGTAGACTACGTGTCAGTATAATACCCTACAATGCGGAACAGTCAGTACAGTACATTGCCGCCGTGTATACTACAGAACAGAAAAGTTCAGTACTGTACAAAACTATAGTTTTATTAACTGAATCAGCGGTTAGAATCAGCTGTTTCCGAACTGTCAAAAACATACCATGGCAAAACAAACTAGACAATTCGGAATTTTGAAAAAAAAAAAGTCTTTAACAAATGGCATCATTTCACAGGTTTTTCTATTCATTTTTCAGTCCAGATTTATTTGATTTTTCTCATTTCTTTCTTTCTTTATTCATTTATCTATTTTTGCGAGTGCTAACTCTTCTTAAGGCTGATTTCTTTCTTTCTCTCTTTGATGGGGGGGGGGGGGGGGGGGGGGGGGGGGGGGGGGGGGGAGCGGGGGATAAAAAAAAAAGCTGCTATCGTCCTCAGACCTATTTCAATCATCACCGTTTCAGGTCTCTATTCACAGCCCATGAAGCGTTAAGCGTTAAGGAAAAAATCCACCCCAGATGAATCTCCTGACTTTATCGCCTCCCTTGATCTGAGAACCCTCTTTGACGGAAAAGCCTAATCCTGTCATGGAATCGGTACACCCGATACCAGCTGGTCTGGCCTTCAGAGAAGATCTGTCTGGGCTGACAGTATTATTGATAATCGTCACCTTGACAAGCTGTTCTAGATTTTCTTGAACACGGTCTTTGATGTAGAAGTCATTATCAGCCATCGGTGTATAATTGGCTGATATCGATTCAACATCTGTGCGGAGAAAGATCTGAAAGGCACTGGCTGGTGTGAAACAGACTGCTCGGGTACAACACTAAAAAACTCAAAGTAGTGTTAAGTCTTCAGAAGAAAAGTAAACTGAGTGTATGGGTAAATTTTTCGCATGAGATTGAGTGCTTGAAAGGACCTTACACAAAATAGGACCTACAGATTACTAGCGCAGACGTCTTTACTCAAAAGGTAAATTGCTTGTACAGACAACTTGACGCACAAGATCGGGACTTGGCATGGATAACTTTGTATACAAGACAGGCGATTCGTATGGACAGCTTTACACAGAAGGTAGATTGTACGGACAACTTTACACACAGGTAAGGTACATTGATGGACAATGGTAAGGTACATTGATGGACAATGGTGAGGTGCATTGATGGACAATGGTGAGGTACATTGATGAACAATGGTAAAGTACATTGATGGACAATGGTGAGGTACATTAATGGACAATGGTGAGGTACATTGATGGACAATGGTGAGGTACATTGATGGACAATGGTGAGGTACATTGATGGACAATGGTGAGGTACATTGATGGACAATGGTAAGGTACATTGATGGACAATGGTAAGGTACATTGATGGACAATGGTGAGGTACGTTGATGGACAAGATAAGGTGCATTGATGGACAATGGTAAGGTACATTGATAGACAATTTCATTCAAAAGATAGGCACCTTGTTTAGACAACTTTTACATGCATGTCAGGCCATTTGTATAGAGAATTTTACACAGAGAGGCATCAAGCTTGAAAACCTTCACACGCAACTTGTATAGGGAACTCTACATGAAAAAACAGACCACTTGAATGGAAAAGAGAGCTGATTATACAAGCAGTCTACCTTGTTTGTACAGTTGTTCATGGAAACACACACAAGATGGGTTTATGGAGAAGTCTACGGGCGAAAAAAAATTGCTCCCAGGGACAACTCGATACACATTATTGACACAATAAGGGGTGTGAAGACAGAACACGCGTGTCTGTATGGACAATTCAGCACAGAAAATAGAGGGCTGGTACAGACATTTCTGCAAATAAGAGAGGGCTGTTTGTATGGACAACTCTACACACAGGAAAGGCTACTCTTGTCTAGACAACTCTTGACATAAGATTGACCGCTGTTACATGGACGACTCTACACACAGAAAGGTCTGTTTGTATCAACAACTGTACACAAAAGATTTCTGCTCGTATGGAAAATTATTCGAACGAAATAACGCTGCTTAGTGAAGACGGATACAGTATGTCACATAAGACGGACAGTGATTTAGAGAGGACGGAGACGACAGGTCACATAAGACGGACAGTGATTTAGAGAGGACGGAGACGACAGGTCACATAAGACGGACAGTGATTTAGAGAGGACGGAGACGATAGGTCACGTAAGACGGACAGTGATTTAGAGAGGACGGATACGATAGGTCACATAAGAAGGACAGTGATTTAGAGAGGACGGATACGATAGGTCACATAAGAAGGACAGTGATTTAGAGAGGACGGATACGATAGGTCACGTAAGACGGACAGTGATTTAGAGAGGACGGAGACGATAGGTCATATAAGATGAAGGCAATGGTTCCTGAAAACAGCAGAAACTGTTGAAGCTTTTAAGCAAATATTCATGTAAACACGAAGGACTCTCTCTCTCTCTTTCTGTCTCTGTCTCTCTCTCTCTCTCTCTCACTCTCTCTGAGAGAGAGAGACAGACAGACAGACAGACAGACAGACAGGCAGGCAGTGGGAAGATACGAACAGAAAGAGACGCAGGAACGGACAGGAACAGAGACATACGAAGAGAGAGAGAGGAGAGAGAGAGAGAGTGAGTGAGAGAGAGAGATAGAGGAGAGAGGAGAGAGAGAGAGAGAGGGAGAGAGAGAGAGTGAGTGAGTGAGAGAGAGAGAGAGAGAGGGGGAGAGACAGAGACACAGAGAGAGAGAACTCAAAAGACTTTAAATTTGATCCAGATCAAGGCCTGGTCCCTTACTGAAGGAGGATGTGCGCATGACTAAACAAGGGGAAAGAATCCAATGAGCTATACAAATCAAATAAGAAATCAACAAAATAAGATTCTTCATGATGTACATTGAAAAATAAACATTCTACGAAGTCGCAGTGTCCAGCCTGTTGAGTGCCCGATAAAAAAAAAAATACATAGCTAAAATGTTTTACTGTAGTCTCAGGAGAGGGAGAGAGAGAGAGAGAGAGAGAGAGAGAGAGAGAGAGAGACGAGAGAGAGTAGGTCGATACGAAGCCGAGAGCCACAGAGAGTGGAGAGAGCGAGAGAGAGAGAGAGAGAGAGAGAGAGAGAGAGAGAGAGAGAGAGAGAGAGAGCATAGGTTAGATACGAAGCGAGAGACACACACCACACACACACACACACACACACACACACACACAGAGACACAGAGAGAGAGAGAGAGAGGGAGAGAGAGAGAGAGAGAGAGAGAGAGAGAGAGAGAGAGAGAGAGAGCCGTCCTAAGAGTAATGCAAAAGCATTTTTTTTCATGGTAAGTGGAACGCATAAATCCATCATCACTCGTCCGCATCAAAAATTCACCTTCACAAAAGTAAAAATCAAGTGTCATAAAAGTTTGCGGCATTCACACACAAGATCTGAATGAAAAAAAATGGTGATATGCTAGGCACGTGGAAAGATAGAGAGAAGATAGGACAGGAAAGGAATAAGTACAGAAGAATAAAGAGAGATGGCATAGATAAATTCGAGAAGTGTCGGTGAAACATGATATTGTATTATCTATTTCTGTTATCAAGACTGGCGTATTCTATACAGAGGGGTTGAGATTTTTTTTTTTTTTTTTCACTCGAGTATTCGAGACACGATTTTTTTTAAAAGGTCATGATCTAGGACATGTTAGCTTTATTCTCTCGCCTTTGAAAACCTCTCTTTCCTCGCCTTGAAAACTCTCTCTCTCTCTCCTCCTCTCCTCTCTCTCTCTCTCTCATCGCCAAACCACTCTCTCTCTCTCTCGACCTCGCCCCTCTCTCTCTCACCTCTCCTCTCTCTCTCTCTCCTCTCTCTCTCTCTCTCTCTCTCTCTCTCTCTGTTCTAAGTCATTTTTTTTTAAGTTAAAGTCTCGGTGTCATCATCTTTTCATGATGAAGCTATCGTCGATTTCATACTTCATAATTTTCAACTTGTCTTTAAGAAAACAGAAGTCTTTTGGTTTTGGTTTGGTTTTTAACTACAAAAATAAATTGAGTAATACAATACATTCTTTAAATACTGTTAACTAAAAGAAAAGCTTTGACAGCCTGGGTTCTGTTCATTCATACATTCTCTTTATTAAATGAGATTTTTTAGGTGGTGGTGGTGGTGGCGAAGAGTAGACAAGAGCGAATAAGTAAATAGATACTAAAGATTGTAACGTTCATTATTATTATTCCAATTTATTTTACTTTCCTTTTTTTTTCCTTTTTTTGGGAGGGGGGGGGGGGGGGGGGGGGGTGTCTCTCATTTACTGTGCCCCATTCCTATCTCATCTCCTCAATGTAATGTATTATTATTATTCTCACTCCGGTTACCCTCCTCCCACCCCTGTTTCTCCACCCTTCCTCCCATACACCGCCATGCCCCATTTTCGCCCGGTCGCAGCGCAGGCGTCTACAAGGCAGCGAACAGTTTAAGACCGCCCTGGGGCAACCTACCAGAGGAGACACTGCCACTGCCACTCAGTCACTTCGTGATGCTGCTCAGTGATGCCTGTGCTCGGTTCCAGCATGAGCAGGGTAACCCGCACAGTGAACCACCTGTAGACCACAATGCCCGTTTTTATTAATTGCGGAGCTGGCGTGACAGGGCGTCTACCCCCCCCCCCCCCCCCGACCCCCCCCCCCCCCCCCCCCCCCTCCCCCCATCTCCAGCTCCCCTACCTAACATTCGTTTACTTTCCGTAGAGCACTACCACGTCCACGATGTGACCACGGACATCAAACTGGAGGGAAATTCGAAACTGAGGTCCCTGAGAGTGTTATTTACGACATCATCAATCCAAAGTATTGAACAGAAAACACTAGAAGAGAGAGAGAGAGAGAGAGAGAGAGAGAGAGAGACAGAGACAGAGAGAGAGACAGACAGACAGACAGAGAGACAGACAGACAGACGCAGATGGAGACAGACACACACACACAGACAGACAGACAGACAAGAGAGAGAGACAGAGACAAAGACACAGAGAGAGAGAGAGAGACAGACCGACAGACAGACATAGAAAGAGACAGACAGACAGACAGACAGACAGACAGACAGACAGACAGACAGACAGAGAGACAGACACAGGCAGGTTGAGACAGACCTACAGACCGACAAAGGCAGACAAGATGGAGAGGGAGGGAGAGACAGAGAGACAGAGACAGAGAGAAGAGAGGCAGCTCGGCAGATACCAGCCAGCCAGCCAGACAGCCAGACAGACAGACAGCCAGCCCCACCTGCCAGCCAGCCAGCCAGCCAGCCCATCCCAGCCGGACAGCCAGTGAGAGGGCCCAGGAGCAGAGAGGGAGGCTCGGCAGAAACCGGTAGCAGGCGGGTTGAGACGGAGGGACCACCCAGAGAGATGACCCCTCCCCCCCCCCCCCCCTCAGCCCCATCCCTCACCACCCTCACCCTCCGTCACCGCCACCCTCCTCACACACACACACCACCCTCCCCCGCCCCACCTTGCTGTGTTGGGTTTGTGGAGCAGTCGCCCCTAAGGCTTCTCGCACACCCCTGTGAGGCCACTCCTATTTCTGTCACAACAACACCTACCCTCATAATGATGTAGCCGTTGTCACACCCACCATGGGCAGCCGCTGCAGCAGCATCTGGCTGACTGACTGGCGAAGTAGTAGTAGTAGTAATAAAAGTAGCAGCAGCAGCAGCAGCAGCAGCAGCACAAACAACAGCAATGGCGCTTAGTAGCAATAGTTTTATGAGAGAGAGAGAGAGAGAGAGAGAGAGAGAGAGAGAGATTGGGTTTCCGTTAACATAGTGATTTTGTAGGGGGCTGGGGTAAAAGAAGTGAAGAGAGAGAGAGAGAGAGAGAGAGTGGGTGGGGGGGGGGGGGGGGGGGGGCACGAGTGTTGAGTACATTCGCCTTCAAGTCACCTGGTCAACCCATTACGGACGAAAAAATAATGTGATAATCGTCAAATAAGGATGATCCTCTCTCTCTCTCTCTCTCTCTCTCTCTCTCTCTCTCTCTCTCTCTCTGTGTCTGTCTCTCTGTCTGTCTGTCGTCGGTCTCTCTCTCTCTCTCTCTCTCTCTCTCTCTCTCTCCTCTCTCTCTCTCCTCTCTCTCTCTCTCAAGGTTTGACATGTAACGTTTGAATCACAGGTATGTTTTTCAGGCAGTGTGTTTGTGAGTGTTAAACATCCCACGAAAAACTGCATCTTCCCTTGTGTCACTTTAATAATCATTGTATGTTTGTCCATTTATTTTGGCTTCATGCGCATATGGTTAAATGTGTGTGTGTGTGTGTGTGTGTGTGTGTGTGTGTGTGTGTGTGTGTGTGTGTGTGTGTGTGTGTGCGCGTGTGTGTGTGTGTGTGTGCGTTCGTGCGTGCGTGCGTGCGTTTGTGCATGTATGTGTGTGTGCGTGCGTGCGTGTGTCTCTGTGTGTCTGTGTCTATGTGTACGTATGTGTTAGGTGTTTGTATCTGTGCACAAGCGTACACACGTGCACGCAATGTGAGTATGCCAGTAATAAGATCTCAAACAAGCTTGCTGTCTGGGCGCGCTTGAAAAAGGGGTATAGGTGGGTTAGGTAGGAAATAATATAAGAGGGCTTTCGGACAGCCAGGAGTGGGGGTGGAGTGGTGGACGGACATGGGTGGGATGGGGTGGGGGGGGGGGAGTAAGGATGGGTCGGGGGCCGAACAAGGGGGGGGGGGGGGGGGAGGACAAAGGGGAGGGATCTAGAAAGTGGGGGTGGAGGGGGAGGGGTGTGGGATGAGGGAACGACTGGGTTGTGGTGTGTGTTTTGTGTGGTGTGTGTGTGTGTGTGTGTGTGTGTGTGTGTGGTGTGTGTGTGCATGCTCGTGTGTGTGTGTGTGTGTGTGTGTGTGTGTGTGTGTGTGTGTGTGTGCATCACGAGATAAACACGCTCCAACAAATCAATGTCTGTCAACGCGCGGGCCATTTGAGAAATGCCCCCCCCCCCCCCCCACCCCACTCTCCCCCCTCCCCACCATTTGATGACTGAAGGAATGGTCTCCCCTTTGAGCTACGGGTCGGCAGAAGTTAACTGAGAGGGAAAAAAAAAAAAAAAAAAAAAAAAAGAAAAAGAAAAAGAGTATTACAACAAAAAAAAAAGGGGGGGGGGGGGGGGGAGAGGATAGGGGGAGAGAATCTCCCGAGTCGATGCTTCTCCATCATCGGAAGGATGGTCAGTCATGTGACCCCCAGGCGGGGGGTGGGCAGCTGAGGGCACGCGGGGATTGGGGGGCTGTATGAGGGCCGGATGATCTTCATCTTTTCCGCTCGAAATGCATCCCTGGACAGCGCCGATAACCGCCCTTCATTTCAAAACAGTTCGGAAGAATGCTCTGCTCTCCTTACGCATCATTGTCTCCTCCTTCTTCTCCTCCTCTCTCCTTCTTTTCTTTCCTTTTCTCCTTTCTCCTCCCCTCTCTCTTCTTCTCCTATTCTTCTTCTTCTCCTCCCCCTCCTTGTTCTTTCCTAACCTCCTTTCCCTCTTCTTCTTTTTCTCCACTTTTCATCCTCCCGCTTCTTCTTCTCCTTGTTGTTGTTCTTCTCTTCTTTCCCTCCTTTCTTTTCTCCTCCTTCTTTTTCGTATTCCTCTACGTATTCACTGCTCTTCTCTCCGCCGTCTCCTCCTCTTATTCTCACTACTCCTCCTCCTTTTTCCCACTTTTTTGACCCCCTCCCCCCCTTCCGACTCGCCGATCATTCACCTGAGCCTTTCTCTCTCACACCCCTCCCTCTCTTACTGTTTTCTTCTCCCCCTTTTTTTCTCCTCCTTCTTGTTGTTGTTTTCTGTTTCTTCTTCTTCTCTTCCTCTTTGACTTCCAGTCAGAATTGTCAAAAATATCAACATCCATATCGGGGCCGAACAATGATCCGTCGGGCATACTTCTGCACGCTCATTCGATACTGTGTTTGTCAACAACGTCTATTTTTTAAATGTGTGTGTGTGTCTTTGTGTGCGCGCGCGCGCATAGAGAGAGCGTGTGTGTGTGTGTGTGTGTATATATATATATATATATATGTATATATATATATATACATAGAATTATAAACAAAGCTTGCTCTTATGTCTCAGATTGTAGAAATAGGGGGGGTGAGATAGGCCTTCATATCTGCAGTGGTAGATGATTCTGCCTAACTGACAGTATGTGCTTGAGTGGGTGAATAGGAAATAATAAATGCTTCTCAAAATGAACCTTCAGCAAGCTTATAGTCTCCCGAAGCGGGAGACCATCTCCTATGGGGAGGAAGCTCACTAACATATATCTTCTCCTATGGGGAGGAAGCTCACTAACATATATCTTCTGGTCAGATACCGATGTTTCGAAACCTGGTCAGATATCGCTATTTCGAAACCTGTTTGTTTCTCCTCAGAGACCGCGGAAAGTGATAGTTTGACTCTGCTGCCTTTTCAGTTTTAAGAAGAATGCTATACCAGAAAAAGGCTGGTGTGCAATACCGAAGTATGTTTGTTGAGTTTTCAAAAAACCAACCAAACGTGTCACCTAAGAAGCAAAAGAAAATCATGAAAGAGCAAAACAAGCTATATTTTCTTGTGAAAGTAGAAAATATAAAAAGATAACCTTTTAAGACACAAATGCTGAGGCCCGTTCTTGGAATGAATCCGCAAGGGGACTAAATTACAAGAAACAATAAATTCCAAGGATAAGTACCGAGCACCATTCCAGCAACTTACAGAGCAGCTTGGTGTTGCAATGACTGCAAGAAATATTGAATTATAAACAAAGCTTGCTCTTATGTCTCAGATTGTAGAAATAGGGGGGTGAGATAAGCCTTCATATCTGCAGTGGTAGATGATTCTGCTCAAGCACATACTGTCAGTTAGGCAGAATCATCTACCACTGCAGATATGAAGGCTTAAGTGATGAGGATAAACTCCTGTGTTATTGTCCTTTTCATCCCTCCACTTTCTTTGCGTTCACTCCTTCTTTCAGCCTCTCTCTCTCCCCCCCCCCCCCCCCCCCCCCCCCCTTTTTCCCTACTATTCCCCCTATTCCCCCCTGACCTGCTTTGTCTGTCTGTCTGTTTATCTGTGTGTGTCTGCCTGTCTGTCTGTCTGCCTCTCTCACTGTCTGTGTCTATGCATCTGTCTGTCTGTTTGACTGTCTGTCTGTCTCTCTCTGTGTCTCTGCCTGTCTATTTGTCTGTCTATGTATGTCTGTTTGTCTCTCTCTCTCTCTCCTGTCTCTGTGTCTGTCTGTCTGTCTGTCTGTCTGTTTTGTCTGTCTCATTCTCTCTCTCTCTCTCTCTCTCTCTGCCTGTCTATATTTTCTTCTGTCCATGGCTGTGTGTCTGTCTGTCTGTCGGTCGGTTGGTCCATTTGTCTATCTGTCAGTTTTTTCTATCTGTCTGCCTGCCTGTCTGTCTGTCTGTTTGTCTGTTTTTTCTGTCTGTCTGTCTGTCTCTGTCTGTCTGTCTGTCTCTCTCCCTCCCTCCCTCCCCTCCCCCTCTCTCTCTCTCTCTCTCCCTCCTCTCTGTCCACTCCTCCGCTTTCCTCGTAGCTGATAAAGAGGGGCATGGAGAGGGACGGAAAGGAGGGTTAGTGCCACAGCGGTCGATGGCTATCTGGCGGGTCTCGTCATTGTCCAGACATCCGCTTACCTTCTGACCTTACCTTCCGACACTTACCCTCACTCAAACCCCCCCCCCCCCCCCTCCCCCTCTGCTCCATCCTCTGCTCCCCCTCCCCTCCCATCTCCCGCCCCACCCTTCCCACACTACCACCTCACCTTCTCTCCATCCCCCCCATCCCCAATTCCCCACCCCTTTACCTTCACTTTCCCTCCGATCCACTTGCGGAGTACATCAACCTTTCCTTGCCTTTTGACAGCTCTTTCAACAGTCCATTACCTCCCCTCCCCCTGCTCACGCTCTTCTACGAGAAGGGCAATATAATGCGTTTCTTTATTTTCTGTTATTCTTTCTTTTTTGTTTTGTTTTTTGTTTTTCTGTTTTTGCTTTTCCTATTAGTGCGTTTTTGTGTGTTGTTGTTGTTGTTGTTGTTGTTGTTGTTGTTTCCTCCTATCAGTGGGGGTCTCTCTCTCTCTCTCTCTCTCTCTCTCTCTCTCTCTCTCTCCTCTCTCTCTCTCTCTTTCTCGCGCGCGCGCGCGCGCCTGTGTGTGTGTGTGTGTGTGTGTGTGTGGTGTGTGTGTGTGTGTGGTGTGTGTGGTGTGTGTGTGTGTGTGTTTCCTACTACCTCCTGCCCTCTTGTCATTCTATCGATATGCTTATATTTCGTCCTCTCTCTCTCTCTCTCTCACGGTTCGGCTGGAATAACTTGATTTATTATCCATATGACATCCCCTCCTACCCGTGGCGGACTGGGCGTATCATTATGCACCTTTTCCCCTCCATTTGTGCTTTATTTTCTATCCCTCCTTCAAGCCCCCCCCCCCCCCCCCCCCGCCCGGTGCTTCAAATCGATGTCTTTTATTCTTTGGAATTTTTTGATTGACAGATTGATTCTAGTGATCTCATAATCGCAAATCCACGCTCCTCAGCTCTTTCGTGCTTTCTTGTTCGAATCCCCCCTCCCGCCCCCCCATCTTCCTCCCCTCTTCCCCCCCCCCAAAAGACCCTCTTCTCTTGCTCCCCCCCCCCCTTATTCTCCCCCCCCCCCCCTTCCTCCCTTCTCCCCCTCCACATCTTCTCCACCCCCCCTTCCCCTCCCCCCCCCGCCCCCTTCTCTGCTACCCAAATCGCCCCCCCTCTCCTGTCTTCCTCCCCTCCCCTCACACCTCGACCTTCTCCTCGCCGGGGCTCTCTCCCTTTTCTCCACCCCCTCTCCACCACCCCCAGCCCCCCTCCCTCTCCCTCCTCTCCCCCCCCCATGCTCTCTCTATCGCACCCATCCCCCTCGCCGCTCTCTCTCCCCCTCCCGCCTCACCCCCCCCCCCCCCCCCGCGCTCCGTTCTCCCTCCCCCCACCCTCCCCCCCCCCCCCCCCCCCTTCCCCTTCTCCACTCTCCGGCAGCTCGTCCCCCCCGGCACTCCCCCCCCCCCTTCGCTCCCCCCCCTCCCCCCCCCTCCCCCCCCCCCCGCATCTGTCTCTCTCATGTTTCTCTCTCTCGGCAGACCTTGACCCCAGCAACGCTACCTTCGCTCGTCTTTCCTATCTCTGTCTGTCTGTTTTCTCGTCTGTCTGGTCCCTCGCGTCTCTCTCTGTCTCGGGGTCTGTCTGATCTCGTTTCTCTCTCCTCGTATCTCGCTCGCTCTCCTTCTCCTCTCTCTCGTCTCTCCCTTTTCTTCTTCAAATTTACTCCCGTATTGTATTGTAGTTCTAGTCCACTGTTTTGCATGCTCCTTTGTTACCTCATCTTATTTTATGTTGTTGACCCTACTCAGGGCGAGGACTGGATGTAAAAAAAACACAATCAGGTGCTTATCCTATTACCTACCGCGGAAATAAAAGAATTTTGCCCTGTCCCTTCTCTCTTCTCATCTCTCTACTTCTCTTTCTCATTATCTCCTCTCCTCATTTCTCTCTCACTCTTCGTCTCTCTCTCTCCCTCTCTTTCCTCAATTCCTCTCTCTTGTTTATCCCTCTACTCATCGCTCATCCTCTCTGTCTCTCTCACTCTAACTCTGGTTTTTCCTGGTTCTCTCCCACTGCGCCTACCTGTACTCCGGACTTTCTGGCTGGATCTCTCTGTCGTCTTCTGTCCTCGTCTCGTCCTCTCTGTCTCTCTCATCTCTCGCTCTCTCTGATCTCATCTCTCTCTCTCTCTCTGTTGTTTTTCATGGTTCCTAGTAGAGAAAGAAGACTCCTGACTTTCCAGGTAGTGCTGGCCGGTCGGTGTCCGCAACGTTGTTATGATTGTCATTAGTGAGGCTGGGATGATGGTTTATGATGATGATTGGTGATGATGCTGATGATGATGAAGAGGATGATGATGAGGAGGAGGATGAAGAGGGGAGGAGGAGAGAGAGGAGGAGTAGAAGGAGGGAGTACAGGGTAAGGATGGAGATTGATGATGATGCAGGATGATGATCTATGTTGGATGTATTAGATTAATGAGGCTGAAGGGGGGGGGGATGTGATGACCGATGATGATGATTAGATTTCGGGCGGAGAATATTTTATGATCGCTAGATTGACGATGATTATGATCGCTGATGATGGATGATGGATGATGATAGATGATTAATGAGACTGCTTATGATATGATTTTTGACTGATTGATTGAATGATGATTGATGATGACTTTTTTTTCCAAACCCGCTCAGACGGGAAGAAAAATCCGAAATGACATGTCGTGTTGTCCGTTTGACCTTTTCTTTCACATCTCTCTTTCTCTCTCTCCTCTCCATCTCTGTCTCTCATGTCTCTGTCTCTACTCTGTCT
>JADBJO010001508.1:184549-194549 GCA_016801955.1 Conus betulinus
TTTCAAAGAGATGAGATGATGATGATGATGATGATGATGATGAATCGAGATCCGATGCCCAACATGCTCGGTGACATCAACACAGCCCGAAAAGAACACCCCGCAGACAGCTAGGCAGTGTTCCTAGCAAACTTCTGCAGGAAATCCATGTCGACAGGCGAACAAAGAGATATGATATGCAAAGAGAGAGAGAGGAGAGAGGGAGAGAGAGAGAGAGGGAGAGGGGAGAGAGAGAGGAGGGGAGAGAGAGAGAGAGAGAGAGAGAATCGGAGAAGGAGAGAGAGAGAGAGAACAGAAATTTATTTTTTTTCCGGATAGTAGGCTAAGCAATGATACATTGTTTTGAGAGAGGGAGGTAGGGAGAGAGAGAGAGAGAGAGGGAGAGAGAAGAAGGAGAGAGAGAGAGAAAGAGAGAGATGAGAGAGAGAGAGAGAGAGAGAGAGAGAGAGAGAGAGAGAGAGAGAGAGAGAGAGGAAATGGTGGACGTGATCCGGCACAGTGATGACAAGACTTCCTAGGAGGGAGTGGCCCAAACGTCGTAAGGAAACCCCCACTGTGTGACCATGAATACCGCTACATACCATTATGTCAAACGATAAACAACAAAATGTGGGTGATCAGAATCAGGCTCTGGGGTTCTTTTCTACTACGCCATCATATCTATCTTGATTCACATCGAAAATGGGGGGGGGGGGGGGGATGGGATGGGAGGAGGGGGTAGAGGGGATGGGGGGGGGGGGAGAGGCGGGGAGGAGGGGAGGTGGAAGGGGGGGGGGGAGGGCTGGGCGGATGGATGAGGGATAAGGTAAGAGGAATGGGGAGAGGGTAGTAGAAGAGAGAGAGGGTTAGTCGGAGTTGCCTCTCTGTCAGTCTATCAGTCTGTGTGTCTGTCTGCCTCTCTCACTCTCTGTGTTCTGTCAGTCTATTTGTCTGTGAGTCTGTCTGCCTCTCTCTCTGTGTTTCTGTCAGTCTATCTGTCTGTGTGTCTGTCTGCCTCTTTCACTCTCTGTGTTTCTGTCAGTCTATCAGTCTGTGTGTCCTGTCTGCCTCTTTCACTCTCTGTGTGTCTGTCAGTCTATCAGTCTGTGTGTCTGTCTGCCTCTTTCACTCTCACTCTGTGTGTCTCTGGTCAGTCTATCAGTCTGTGTGTCTGTCTGCCTCTTCTCTGTGTTTCTGCCGCCCACTCCACTACCACCATCCTCTCTCTCTCTCCTTATCTCTCACTCCACCAACCCCCCTCTATCTCACCCTCCCTCCCTCTACTCCCTCTCTCTTTCTCTTTCTCTCGCTCATCGCATTTTCTGTCTGTCTGTCTGTCTCTTTGCCTGTCTGTCTGTCAGTCAGTCTATTATTCTCTCTCTCTCTCTCTCTTCTCTCTCCCCCCTTGTCAATCTGTCTGTCTGTCTATCTGTCTGTCTGTCTGTCTATCTCTTCTCTTCCCCTTCCCTCCCTTCCCTATCCTCTCTCTCTCTCTTAATTTCCGTCTCCCATCTCAGTGCACACCCTTCCTCCCTCCTTCTCCCTGTCTCTCAGTCTTTAGTCCCCTTCCCCTTTCTTCTCTCTTTTTGTCTTATCTTTCTGTCTCGGTCTCGGTCTCTCTCCCTCGGTCTGTCTGTCTCCCTCTCTCTCTCCCTCTCCCTCTCTCTCTCTCCCCTCTCTCTCCCTCTCTCTCTCCTGCTCTCTCTCTCCTTAGCTCTATCTCCCTCTCTATCTCCCCCCTCTCTCTCCTCTCTCTCTCTCCCCCTCTCTCTCTCTCTGTCTCCTTCTCTCTCTGTCCTTCCACCTCTCTCTCCCCCTCTCTCTCCATCCCCCCCCTCCCCCGTCTCCTTCTCTCTCTGTGATGGCAGCCGAGCCTTCAAGTGTGATCCACGAGTTCTGGACGTGCTCATCCCTCCGAGCCGCCATGTCTGGTGTGTGTCTCTCTCCTGTCGCCGCTATCTCCCCAACAGCGGCCTGACACCCTGCAGTGAAAGACGAGCTGGAAGAAGACCCACACTGCTGCCTGGTCTACCTGCCTCCACCTCGGGAACCCCTGCTCTGTCTCACCTGCAGGATGTACACACGTCAACGTTGGAGGGGAGTGATTTCTGGCATTGCCAAATTCCCAGACAGGTTCTCTCGTGTGTGAACACGTCATAATCTCTGCACTTTGTTGGGATGTTGGCAGGACATTAAAAAAAAAAGGCTTGTTTTATGTGATGATACAACTCTGTTTTTCTTCTTCTTTTTTTTTTTTTTTCGTCTGCGCTGTTTGAGAATCAGTCCCTTCTCTTAGCCTTGATATGGCCCTTTGCGGTCGGCTGGGCGTAGGGCAACATTACCTTTCCGTCCCTTCTCTCTCTCTCTCTCTCTCTCTCTCTCCCTCCCACGCTATTCACGCTAACTCCCACCCCCCCCCCTCACCCCAACACACACCACCACACCATGGTTCGTTACGTTGCAACCTGAACATTGGCTATCCACAGGAATCAAACAATGTCAGGCCCTCTTGGGGGAACCCACCAACGGAGACACTGCGCTGCGTTTGAACTTTGCCCAGCTTACCTATCTTTGAAGTACACCTTCCACGGACTGGTTCCAGGTCAGGTGACGACATTGTTCAGGTCGCCTTTCGTTAGTCTGATCCAAAACTGATCATTTGTCACCGATAATGCCATTTTTTTATCCCGCTGAACGTACTGATAAGTCGATCCAATAAACCGTGTTTTCTTTCTCTCTCTCTCTCTCTCTCTCTCTCTCTCTCTCTCTCTCTCTCTTCTCTCTCTCTCTCTCTCTGTCTCTTCTCTCTCTCTCTGTCTCCTCTCTCTCTCTGTCTCTATTTTCTCTATCTTTCTCTGTGTGTGTCTCTGTCTTTCTCTCTCTCTGAACGTACTGATAAGTCGATCCAATAAACCGTGTTTTCTCTCTCTCTCTCTCTCTTCTCTCTCTCTTTTCTCTTCTCTCTCTCTCTCCCTCTCTCTCCCTCTTTCTCTCTCTCTCTTCTCTCTCACTCTGTCTCTTCTCTCTCTCTCTCTCTCTCTCTCATCTCTCTCTCTCTCTCTCTCTCTGTTCTGGTGGTTATTACTGGCCAAAATGTGAATCACTCACGGTGTGTTGGGTTCCACGAACTATGTTCTGACTGACTCCAATAATCCTTTCGGCTGTGGTTCCTGGTCCTGCGCATTCCAGGTCAAAGTGGCTGCAGACGAGGCGACACTGACTGGCCAAGATCCCCGCAAGACAGACATTCATCATCATCATCATCATCATCATCATCATCATCATCATCATCATCATCATTTTCATCATCATCATCATCATCATCATCGTCGTCGTCGTCCGTCGTCGTCGTCGTCATCACCTTCTTCTCCTTCATCATCATCATCATCATCATGATAGTATTCATAGAAATAAAAGAAAAAAGCTAGAAGGGCACTCCAGACAGCCTTGACCTCCGTTTTGACCCCAGATCTACACCCAACAGTACGTAACCCCCCCCCCCCCCCCCCAACATACACACATACACACATATGCGCATGCGCACGTACGCACGCGCGCGTGCGCGCGTACACACACACACACACACACACACGCGCGCGCGCGCGCGCACGCACACACACACACACACACACACACACCACACACACACACACACACACACACACACACTCACTCAAACAAACAAAAACAAACCAGTATGTTTGTTTTGGAGACAACAAAAAGGGCAGGTAGGTTTTAATTTTTTTTTTTTTTTGTGGTGATACATCTGTAAGCAAATTAACTCAAAAGTCAGAACATTGCTTTTGTGTGTGTGTGTGTGTGTGTGTGTGTGTGTGTGTGTGTGTGTGTGTGTGTGTGTGTGTGTGTGTGTGTGTGTGTGTAGGCTCAGACTGCAAGGGTTACTTCCCATAGACTTTGAAAAAAAAAGGACGCGAAAATACAGATATCAAACGTTATTATCACAAGAAAGTTTCACTTTTCCACGAAAATATGTTATGTCATAGATCTATAGATACTGATTCGCAAACAGCTACTTCATAGTCTTCATTTTTCAAGGGGAAAAAAATGTATCATTTTTGGTGAACGAAATCGAGATCCGCTCGTTAGTCAAGATTCGCATCACAAATGTACACCAAAGACGTACACAAATGTACACCAAAATGTACACGAATGTACACCAAAATGTAATGGTGTGATCCACAAGCCTCGTTTTCAGTTTCCAGTTTCCAGTAAGTCTGGTATAAATCTGTAAAATAGGTTTTGCTTAAAACACACACACACACACACACACACAGGCGGGCGAACAAACAAACAAACAGACAGACGCGGACGAAAACATATACAGGATGTACTACTCACAAAAAGTTATTCCAACAGCGTTTTCCGACAAGCCAAAGAACTGTACAGAAACAAAGTACATAGTCTGTCATCTGGGTCCAAGTCATACAGTTCAGAATCTAACTTGCTTTAAAGTCTATGTAGGGCCTTCGTCGTCGGCGTGACTATATAAAACACATGAGGAGGTCTGCGAGCAGACAGTAAACATATCGTCAGGAAAGCGTCCTGAGTGCCTGACCGATCTTCAGGACCCCCCCCCCCCCCCCCCCCCCCCCCCCACACACACACACTCCCCCCCCCACCCCCCTCCGATCCTGCCACAGCTTCCTCGCTTGCCTAGGGGTTAGTGAAGTGTCGGAAAGTCGCCATGTATAGGGGCGGCATTGATGAAGACGGCGCTTATCCATTCATGTCTTTCGGCCCGCCTCAACTGAGTCAGGTGCCCCTCCTTTTTCCACCCTCATCTGCTTTCCTGGTTTCTTACACACACAGGTGCGTAAACACAAACCCTTTCTCTGCACACGCACGCACATACATACACATACACACGCGCGCGCGCGCGCACGCACACACACACACACGCACAACTGCATATCTGTTTACAGTGACTTTCTCTCTCTCTCTCTCTCTCTCTCTCTCTCTCTCTCTCACGCAACTCTCTCTTTCACACACACACACACACACACACACACACACACACACACACACACACACACACACAGAGAGAGAAGTAAGTCTTTTAGAAACATGATCATTCCTCATTTGCGAGGGATGCGGACCCAACATTGAGGAGTTGTTCTTTGCGCGTGTGTACTCGCAGCTGCCAGCCAGGAGCCAATGGCAAACCTGATACGTTCTTCACAGATCGCAACAGTTGTCGCGCGCTGGTACCGCGAACTCTACCTCCTCTTTGCTCCAATAATTGACTTACATAGCTCTCATGGAAAGTGTGTGTGTGCGTGTGTGTGTGTGCGTGTGCGTGTATGTGTGTGTGCGTGTGCGCGTGTGTGTGTGTGTGTGTTTCCCCATGCACATTTCCTCTCAGCTCTGATTTGATGTTTGATGTTGTTCTCGATGTTGTTGATGTTGCTGATGTTGCTGTGCTTTTTAACCAGGGCGGACTTTGATTTCTTTTTCATTTTTTTTTTTCAATTGACGAAATCAGAGCCTAAATCTGGATTATAGCTTTGAACAACTCAAAGAATAATTATAGCAGGGGGGAAAAGGAAAGGGGGGGGGGGGGGGGGGGGGGCATAAATAATTGGGCTTCGTCACTGAGGATTTAACACAGTTTCGGACAGAAAAAACAAAGAATATATGAAACAAAGAAGTATAGATTTTGAGCTTTTTGTGGATAGTGTACTAGGAACTTCAGATTCCCATCCCGATAGTGGGTAGAGTGTGGGGCCCATGGTCCAGGTGATCCTGAGATCGCGGGTTCGAATCTTCGCCAGGCCTTTTCGGCACGTAGGGGTGGGGTTTGGGGATTTTCCATCCCCACCTATGCCACCCCCATCTACCCCTTCGCCCTCTTCTCTCCCTATCCCTGTTGGTAGACTAGAGAGAGAGAGAGAGAGAGAGAGAGAGAGAGAGAGAGAGAGAGGGCGGGGAAAGAGAGGGGAGAGACAGACAGATAGAGAGACAGATAGAGAGAAACAGAGAAACAGACAGACAAACACGCAGGCAGACAGACAGCGAGGGAGAGAGAAAGAGAGAGAGAGAGCAGAGAGAGAGAGAGAGAGAGAGAGAGAGTCAGTCAGAGAGAGACAGAGAGAGAGAGAGAGAGAGGAGAGAGAGAGAGAGAGAGAGGAGAGAGAGAGAGAGAGAGAGAGAGAGAGAGAGAATTCTAAATCTATCTAACTTATGGATCAGTCTTACTATTAATAACGGTAACGTTTTGATTTTCGTTTTTCGTTTTTTTTCAGATTCTTGGGATCAGCACCGATCTGTTCTGTGAAGAGATTGTCCAGTAATGCAGTACCGACTGACGTCACGTCACATTGACTGGACAGGCTGAAAGTCTGAGAGTCTGAAGATGACTGATTGACCATGCAGCGAGTGTCCTGTGTGGATGACCTTCACTTCTGACCTGTCTTAGGCTCGCTACTGGACGGCGGCCTAGGCAGTGGTCAGTATTACTGTGACCAGTACAGCGCATCATAAAACACACTTCGTTTTCTGGTTCGGCTAAGGTGACGCAGTTTTTTTTTTTCTTTTTGTTATAATTCTATGTGTTTGTGCGTATTTGTGTTTTTGTGACTGTCCGTCTGTCCGTCTGTCCGTCTCTCTCTCTCTCTCTCTCTCTCTCTCTCTCTCTCTTCTCTCACACAACACACACACAAACACACACACACACACACACACACACCACACACACACACACACACACACACACACCACACACACACACACACACAAGTGCTGAGTCTTAAGAGGTTATCTATATATATCCCCCGTGGGAGACTATAAGCTTGCTGAAGGCTCATTTTGAGACGCATTTATTATTCCCCATTCACCCTCTCAAGCACATACTATTAGTTAGGCAGAATTAACTACCACTGTAGATATGAATGCTTGTCTCCCCCTATTTCTACAATCTAAGACATAAGAGCAAGCTTTGATTCCAAGAACTGGCTCTAAGCGCTTGTGTCTTAAGAGGTTATTTTTTTTTTTAAATATATTTCTACTTTTCACAAGAAAATGTAGTTTGTGTTGCTCTTTCATGATTTTCTTTTTGCTTCTTAGGTGGCACCTTTGGTTGGTTTTTGAAAAACTCAACAAACATACTACGTATTGCACACCAGCCTTTTTCTGGGATAGCATTCTTCTTAAAACCGAAAAGGCAGGGGAGGGGGAGTAAGTTACCACTTTCCGCGGCTTACTGAGGAGACACAATCAGGTTTCGAAATACCGGTATCTGACCAGGAGTTATACCGGTATCTGACCAGGAGTTATATGTAAGTGATTTTTTTTTTTCCAGTTGCAGATTGTCTCCTCCTTGGAGACTATAAGCTTGCCGAAGGCTCATTTTGAAAAGCATTTGTTATTCCCCTTTCGCCCTCTCGATCACATACTGTTAGTTGGGCAGAATTAAACTACCACTGCAGATATGAATGCCTATCTCCCCCTGTTTCTTCAATCTAAGATGTAAGAGCCAGCTTTGATTTATAACTGAATATTTCTTGCGGCCATTGCAACACCAAGCTGCTCTGTAAGTTGCTGGAATTGTGCTCGGTTACTTATCCTTGGATTTATTAGTCTTATATATATGTATGTATATATATATATATATATATATATGTATGTGTGTGTGTGTGTGTGTGTGTGTGGTTCCGTTTTTCTAAATTCTTGGTCGTGAGAATACCACACAATTACAGACTGTGTGGTATATCTACTTTTGATGCCAGTGGAGCACAGACAGAATCAGCTGAGCTCCATGACGAGTCCGATCCAGTGGACGAAAGGCCTTAGAGTATGCGTTATGAATAGTTCTGTCTTTGAGATGGGTTATAGTGGTTCCCATATGCCTGCTAGTGTTGCATTTTGTGCATTTATATTTCCCTGATTTTTCATTTTCTCCCCCCCCCCCCCCCCGCGCCTTTCTCTCTCGCTCTCCTATTTAAAAAAATCTTTGCCAAGTTATTAATGTAAAGACGGAGGAATTGTTAGCCTGCACTTGTTTTTTCCCACTCCTGATTTACTCAACATATCTATCAATCTATTGATCCATCTATAACTACCTATTTTCTATGTATCTATCAATTTACATATATCTATCTGCAAACACACACACACACACACACACCTCACACACGACACACACACACACACACACACACACAACACACACACACACACACACACACACATCTCGTATGAACATAGAGCAACAATGGTTTTGAGAAAACTTCGTTTAAAGTATGTGAAGAGTCTTTCGACAAACTTTATTATATTCAAAGAGACTTTGATCACAGAGAGAGAGAGAGAGAGAGAGAGAGAGAGAGAGAGAGAGAGAGCGAGAGAGAGATTGAGAGAGAGAGAGAGAGAGAGAGAGAGAGAGAGAGGAGGAGGAGGAGAAAGAAGAAAGAAAAAGAAGAAGGCTGTTTACAGAAAAAATCAAGGAGCTGAAAATAGTCACTGTCTGAAATAGACGACTGTCGACGATTTTCTTTCTTTCTTTCTTGCTTTTCTTTCTTTCTTTTTTTTCATTCAGGTAACCATTCTCAAACAGGGCGAAGGTGTTTAGAACTGTAAACCTAGACCATGTTTTCTTCGGTTTAATGATGTAACTCACCAGTCTGTGTTCTTTTTCGCCCTCCTGTTTATCTGTGTGTGTGTGTGTGTGTGTGTGTGTGTGTGTGTGTGTGTGTGTGTGTGTGTGTGTGTGTGTTTTGCTGTTGTTGTAAATCCGAATCACTCTTTATCAGAGAGAAAGAAAAATAACCCTAGTCGTGACATGTACATCGCCACAGAAAAAAAAGTTTCGATTTTTTTCTTTATATCCCGAAACGCATGCACCGAATATGCTGATGCCTTCTGACATGATTCTTCTTGTTGTATTGATGCTGAAACCTTGTACTTTTCTTGTGATTTGGGTGACAAAAAGAATGGCACTGCAGCCAGCTGCCGTGGCACAGTGGTTGTCTCAGTTTCTGGGCTGGGAGGTTGTTGGTTCGAGTACCATCAAAGGTATATATGTTTTTGTAGGATCTTTCGGCCTCGACTCTTCTGTCCACAGTTATTGCGTGTGGTTATAGGCTTCGATGGAAAACTTGTGAAGTATTCAGCTGTGTTTTGTTCTTCTGTTTGAATCTCTGTTTTTTTTAACTGTGATGTTTATTTCTGTGCTTTTTAGTTATATGTTTATCATTTATTTTTATTTTGATTAATTTATTTTTTTAAACCTTATATTCATCTGTGTTGTTTTTGAATTACTCTCTTTTCTAATCTTTACGCTTACTTTTGTTCTTCTTTGTCTCGTGTTCACCTTTATCTATGTTTATCTCAGTTCTTGAAGCCCTTAATCTTTTTTTTTTCGTGCTTATCTCTGTTCTGTCAATCCTGAATTGTTTTTAAAAATCACATTCAGCACTGCTCTTTCTGCCTTGTGTCTTTCGTTTTTCTTTCTTTCTTTCTGCGTACACAGGCTGATATTCCTGAGGACACTGCCTGTTTACACAGGCAGTAGAGTTTTGTGTGTATGATCGTTTTTTTTTTTATCCCGCCATTAAGGCAGCCATACTCCATCTTCGGGGAAGGTGCATGCTGTGTCTGGAGTGGCACTGTCTTCATCTGTCCGTGGGCAGGGATGGCTGGGTCGGTGGGGTGTGCTCGACAGCTGGAGAGTGGTGTTTTTTTTGCCGGTGGGCTCTGCAGTCATGAAATACGGGCTGGTACGCCCATGGGGATGCTACTTTAAGGCTGTTATGAGTTGCATCCTGTAGTCTGATTTACCTCTATTCAGGAGCAGTTATGTCCCTTGATATCTTGTGTGTTTGACCGTTGTTTTTTTTTTTTTATCCCGCCATGAAGGCAGCCATACTCCATCCTCGGGGAAGGTGCATGCTATGTGTAACATGTCATCCATACCAACGTCCAACCTGGCCTTCTCTTCCGAAAGTTGGTGATGAGATTTGACGTGTGGGCAAGATTGTTGTGCGTGCGTTCACACACGAACCTCGGT
>JADBJO010001508.1:204549-209549 GCA_016801955.1 Conus betulinus
TCTCTTTCTTTCTCTCTCTCTTTCTCTCCCTCTATTTCTATCCGTCTCTGTCTCTGTCTGTCTGTCTGTCTCTCTCTCTCTCTCTCTCTCTGTCTCTCTCTCTCTCTCTCTCTCTCTCTCTCTCTCTCTCTCTCTCTCTCTCTCTCTCCTCCTACTACTACAAGAAACAAGATGATCCACTGTTCCTCGTAAACGCTCATTATAGGCCGGTGATGGAGTCCTGTAGTCCGGTATTTCAGAGAGGAACACGATCCACGTGGTCCGACATCAGGCAATTGAAACCCCAGCCAACCACCAGAAGATGGAGTTGAGCCACAGTTGGCACTGTTGCAGAGCGCAGAGCGAAAAGTGGTTGCACACCAAAAACTTGATGCGCTAAGGCCTTGCTGTAAGAAGTCGAGTATTTATATAAACTGGCGCCAATGAGATTTTGAGAATTTGTATTGTGTCTGAAAATTGATTCTCCTTTTTTTTTTTCATGTGAGTGAGTGAGTGAGTGAGTGAGGGGGTGGGTTAGTTACTTCTAACTTACTTTCTTACTTGGCCATTTATTACTTATTCACTCACTCGTCTGGTAGTTTACTTATTATATCCTCAACATAGTATTAAACGATTCAAATATTGGTTCGCTCTGTCTTCGGAGGAGAATACAAAATTTTGACCCTCCCCCTCCCTGCCCCCCCCCCTCCCTGCCCCCCCAATCTCTCTCTCTCTCTCTCTCTCTCTCTCCCTTCTTTGTTTTTTTCTCTCCCCCCCCCCCCCCCCTTTCTCTCTTCCCTCTCTTACACCTCTTCCTGATATCACGGTGTCAATCTCTCCTTTCTCTCTCTCTGTTTCTGTCTCCGTCTCTGTCTTTTGTTTGTCTTTGTCTATCTCTCTCTCTCTCTCTCTGGATCTCTCTCTCTCTCTCTCTCTCTCTCTCTCGCACTCTCACACACACTCTTTCGCACACACACACACACACACACACACACTTTTGTCAGCCCCACACACACCACACACACACACACCCCCACCCCTCCATCTCTTTTGTCAGCCCCTTCCTCCTCCATCTCACCTCCCCCACCCCTCCACCCTCCCCCTCTCTTTTTCAGCCTCCACCTTCCTCTCTCTCTCTCTCTCTCCTCTCTCTCTCTCTCTCTCTCTCTCTCTCTGGCGCTCCTTTCTTTTCAAAACAGAAGCAGGTGAAATGCACTAGCAGGTATTACCCAGATTCCTTTCGTACCTGGCTGATGACGGCTTTCCGTTTTGGTCCACCCCACTTCTGAGACGTAATGACTGGCACACGGCGGTCACAAGACGGGCCGGACAAAGAGAAAAGGACTGCGGAGATGAAGCGTGGATCGCTGGACAGTGGTCATTTCCCTTCCATCCAATCAGGCCGCTTGGTTTCACCCTCCAATGAGAAGGCTGCCTCCGGTCAGTGGTCTGACGCTCTTCCGACAGGTGGTCGATTCGGCTGACTGGGAGGTTGAAATTGTTGAGAGAGGGAGGGAGATGGGTTGGGGGTTGGGGTGGGGTGGGGTGGGGTGGGGGAGGGGAATGGAGGAGGGGAGAGGAGGGAGGAGAGGGAGGGAGGGGAAGGAAGGAGGAAGGATGGGGGGGGGGTGGGGCAGGGGGAGAGAGGGGGAAGAGGAAACGAGGAAAGGAATGAGAGAGAGAGAGAGAGAGAGAGAGAGAGAGAGAGAGAGGAGGAGGGAGAGGAGGAGGAGAGAGAGAGGAGAGAGAGGAGAGAGAGAGAGAGAGAGAGAGAGAGAGAGAGAGAGAGAGAGAGAGAGAGAGACACACACACACACACACACACACACACACACACACACACACACAGAGGAGTCGCAGAAAGACGGAGCAGAGGGGAACAGCAATACAGAAGGAATGATGGAAAGCCAGAAAACAACGAGTCAAAAAAAAAAAAAGAAAAAAAAAAAAAAAGCGCCTACAGAACGACAACAATCTGAGTGACAGCAGCAATAGCAACACTGGCGACAACAATAATAAACAACAACAACAACAACAACAACAACAACAACAACAATAAGAGCAATGGCAGAGAAAAAAAAACGGTTAAAACAGCAATAGTAGCTGCCGCAATAACAACAAACCATCATCGTCTATAGCAACGGTGGCAACAACAGAGACTGTCAGGCCATGTGAATGTCCCTTCATGTTATGTGTCGTGAAAGCGCAGAACCTTTCAATTTGCCAGGATGGTGTTTGCTATAAATAAACCCAACATAGCATTTTAACCCCCACAAAGGTAGTGTTGTTGTAAATGATACATACACAGCATCATGGTGTATATTTCATGTAAATACACAGACCATTTTACATAGCAGTATGTGTTTTGATTTGTGTCTTATATAAATACACAGAATGTTTTTACATGCCAGTATTGTAGGGTGTTACATGTAAACATACAGAATATTTTATGTGCGTGTTACATTTATACACACAAAATTATTTACATGCCAATATCTCACTGTATGTTACATATGCATATAAACAAAATACTTTACATATTAAAAGCGTGATGATGGTCATCAGGAGAATTTTTATCTGGAAAACGTTGCTTATATCTAAATTATTGTTCGCAAGACATTATTGATGTCTGAAGTCTTGTTTTAAATCTATGAATTCGTTTCTAACAGATGTTGTAATATGTTTTTTTTTTTTTTTTTTTTTTTTTTCAAAATGGAGCGACTGATGGCGGAGAACGAAGCAAAATTTAGAAAGAGTGGGGATTAGTTGCCGCCAAGGACATTGACAAACAAAGCACAGGACAAGACAACGATGCATTTCGACCCTCTTGGGCCTTCTTCAAGCAAACAAAAATAGATCACATTTAACATTTAAGACAGTACAAACAAAGAACGAAGAGAGACTTATCTGATGTCCGTACAAACAAAGAACGAAGAGAGACTTATCTGATGTCCGTACAAACAAAGGACGAAGAGAGACTTATCTGATGTCCGTACAAACAAAGATTGAAGAGAGACTTATCGGACATCAGATAAGTCTCTCTCGTTTTTTTTGTTTGTACTGTCCTAAATGTTAAATGTGATTTTTTTTTTCTTTTTTGCTTGAAGAAGACCCAAGAGGTGGAAATGCATCGTGTTTTGTCCTGTGCTTTGTCTGTCAATATCCTTGGCGGCAACTAACCCCCACTCTTTCTAATTTTTTTTATCTCTAAAAAATGTCAATATCTACATTCTTACCTCAAAAACGTTATCAATGTCTACATTCTTATCTGAAAAACATTATTGCATAACATCCTTTATGAATGTATTTTTGACATTAAGTATGAACATCTATCTATTTACATGTAAGACTTTCGTGGTGTCTGTTCTAGTCTCGCACGATGCTGGTTAGTAATGTCTAAATTCTTGCACGTAACATGTGTCTGAGTTATTGTGTGAAAGACGATATAACTGTCAAGATTCTTACCTGCAAGACTTTATAAATGTCTAGATTCTTACCTTCAAGGCGTTATGAGTGTCTGAATCTTATTTGAAGGATTGCTAATGTCTCAATGCTTGCCTGAAAGACCTGGCTCATGTGTGTGTGCCTGAAAACTGAAAATGTTGTCAATGCGTAAAATCTTTCATGAAAGATGCTATTAATGTGTAAATTGTTCTCCAATAGACGTCAACAATGGCTAAATTCTCACCTGTAAAACATCCCTAACGTGTAAATTCTTGTCTAAAAGACATTTATAGTGTCCAAAGTTTTACCTGAAAGTCGGTATTTATGTCTGAATGCCTTACTGAAAACACATTATTGATGCTGAATTACAATGTGGAAGATGTTATTGGAGTCTAACTCTTACCTTTCAGACGTGATCAATATCAACATTCTTCTTTACTTAGGCCATAGTGTTTACCGACGAAGTTGATGTCTAGGTTCTTTCCTGAAAGCTGATAGATGTCTAAATTCGTACCTTAAAACAGTATTTATCCAAATGTTTGCCTTACAAACACTATGAGTATCTTACATGTCACATTATTTGCATCTTAATTCTTGTCTGAGGGACGTCGTAAATATTGAAATTCTTACCTGAGAGACAATATCAATATAAAGATTGTTATCCGAAGATTGTTACCTATGTCTACATTTATGTCCCAAAGACGTTTTCAACATGAACTATTTCATTTGAAAGACGTTGTGTCAACTTTCTTCTCTAAAGACGCCATTCATGTTTGAATTATCAGCTAGAAACCATTATAGTCTGATTTTCTTTAAAGAAAATACCAGTGTCTAAATTCGTTCATGTAATACGTTATCATTGACTTTTTTTTCCCCTGATAGCATAAGCAGAGTTCAAATTCTTAGCTGAAATCCTGCTATTGATTTTTAAATTTACGTTATCACCGTCTGAATTCTTAGCCCCAAAGATGTGTTATAACTGTCCTTAAATCTTAACTGAAAAAAAATCATAATTTCATTTGTACCTGAAAAAATGTAATGTCTGAAACTTCTGCGCGAAAAACGTTGTTAATGTCCAAAGTCAAACCTGAAAAGACACAGTTGATGATTAGATCGTTGCCTGAAAATTCGTGGAATTGTCTAGAACTCGGACCTGAAAGGCGTTTTGATGTCTGAATCTCCTGCCTGACGGATGTTATCTGCTGACACCGAAGATTGCAACAGGAATTCGCCTCTGACATGGATATGCAGAGAAAATGAAATCGTGATCACCAAAGCAAGGTCTAACAGACCACAGAATGAAGCATCATTTTTTTCCCTTTTTATGACGTTCATTGAGGATGAAGATAATGCATGATGAAAAATAATACCATGGAATTCCATTTTAGCCTGAGAACATCTGCAGGACTGTATTCTAACCGTTCATATGATCCTAGCCAGTCTTCCAACGTCGCTCCTACCCCCCTTTTTTTTTTTACTTAGATGGAGATTTCTCTCCCCTGTCTACAATAACCAGTTCACCAAACAATAAACAAGTAGGGTAACTCTTGTTCTCACAAGAAAAAAATAATTCCAAA
>JADBJO010001508.1:214549-219549 GCA_016801955.1 Conus betulinus
TTTTTAGACTGAAGTGTCGATGTAAAGAGATCATCAAAGTTGTGGACGGAAGTCTTGACACAGCAGATCAAAGTTGTGGACCTGAAGTGTGACTGCAGTCTTGAAACAGCAGATCAAAGTTGTGGACTGAAGTCTCGCAGATCAAAACAGCAGATCAAAGTTGTGGACTGAAGTCTCGAACTAGAAGATCAAAGTTGTGGACTGAAGTCTTGAACTAGCAGATCGAAGTTGTGGACTGAAGTCTTGAAACAGCAGATCAAAGTTGTAGACTGAAGTCTTGAAATAGAAGACCAAAGTTGTTGACTGAAGTCTTGAAATAGAAGACCAAAGTTGTAGACTGAAGTCTTGAAACAGCAGATCAAAGTTGTGGACAGAAAGTCTTGCAACAGCAGATCAAAGTTGTAGACCGAAGTCTTAAATAGCAGATCAAAGTTGTGGACTAAAGTGTTGTGGTAAAGAAACCAAAGTTGTAGACTGAAGTCTTGAACTAGCAGACCAAAGTTGTGAACTGAAACCTTGAGATAGCAGCAGTCAAATTTTGTAAGGTTGTGGAGTGAATCCATGTGGGTAACAGATCGAAACTTGTGGACTAGAGCACTGATCAGGGTTGTAGACTGAATCTTGAGACAAGGCACCAGGGCTATACGCTGAGCCCTGACATAGCTGATCGGAACTGTAGACTGAAGCCTGAAACAATAGATCAGGGTTGTAGTCCGAAGCCCTCAGGACAACAGATCAGAGCTGAAATCTGAAGGCCTAATCGAACAATAGATCGAAGCTGAAATCTGAAGGCCTAAGACAATAGATCGAAGCTGAAATCTGAAGGCCTAAGACAATAGATCGCCTAAGCTGATCGAAGCTGAAATCTGAAAGCCTAAGGCAATAGATCGAAGCTGAAATCTGAAAGTGTAAGACAATAGATCGAAGCTGAAATCTGAAGGCCTAAGACAATAGATCGAAGCTGAACTCTGAAAGTCTGAGACAGTAGATCGAAGCTGAAATCTGAGGGCCTGAGACATAGATCAAAGCAGAAAATTTGAAGTCTCGAGTTGACAGATCAAGCAGAAGATCGATGGTTTGGTACAACAGATCACAGTTGTAGGTTGATGCTTTGGAGCACTAGACCCCCGTAGCAGACTGAAGCCCGGAAACAACAGATCAAGGCTGAAAAGTGTTGCCTCGATATATGAGATCGGAGCTATAGACTGCAGCCCAGAACTGGAGCCAGTGCCACAGCTTGAGGTCCTTTTTATTCGACATGCGAATCATTTTTGGTCACAAGGTAAGTGTGTTTGGGGGGTTAATTGATTACTTGATTGATTGATTGATTGATTGATTCATTCATTCATTCATTCATGGATAGATGGATGAATTGATTGATTGATTGATGGATTGATCGATCGATTGATTGATTGATGATGATGATGATGAGGAGGAGGAGGAGGAGGAGGAGGAAGAGGAGGGTTGTTTTCTTTCCCCTGTTCAGTCACTCGAAGCAGTATACTACTGCGTTATCACTGTGGTCTGAATGACCGATATAAACGGTACGTCTGGGTGTTTATTGTTCTAGTCTTAGTCTAGATCCACATACACAGTGTGTCACAGTATCATCATTTCCGGTCTTAGTGACCCACATGAACAGAATATCACGGTGTTACCATTGAGGTCTTAATAACCCACATAAACTGCACGTCACAGCATTTCATTTTTCCAAAATGGTCTGCATGATTCTCATAAACAGCATATCACAGAACTGTCATTGTGGTTTTAATGACGGTACGTCAAATTTTCATTGTGAACTGTCATTGTAGTCTGAGTGGCTGATATGAACAGTACGCCACGATGTGGTTGTCATTCTGGTTTCAATGAGCCACATACCAGTACGTCCCAATGTTATATTGAAGAGAACATCACAGTGTTATATTATGGTCTTAATCACCTGTATACACAGCACAGTCATAGTGTGTTGTCGGTCTAATCTATGTGAATTACCTAAACAGTAGGTCAAGGTATTATCACTCTGGTCGTAGTGACCCATATCAACATCATGCAGCAGTCTCATCACTCGGGTCTCATGTTAATGGTATGTCACAATGTTATCATTCTGATCTTAGTGAATCATATCAACACTACATTCCAGTGTTTATTCTTCTGTTCGCAGTGACCCATGAAACATTCCAGGTGTTGTCATTGTGGTCTTAGTGACTCATATACAGTTATCAATCTGGCCCTAAAACGACCCACATAAACAGAATGCCGCAGAGTTGTTATTCTAACCTTAATGACCCACATAAACCGCATCTTCTAGAAGTTTTCAACTGAACTGTGATCTACATCAATGTTACATTACAAGACGTAAGATCTCAATCTTAAGGACTGCCCGTAAAGGAACAGAGCGGCATGATCCATGTCCAGCCGACGAGGCTGAACATTGGCGCCTGCCGTGAGGGTCAGTTGTTGCTCCAACCTGGTCATAGACGTCCTCTGGGGAAGACCATAGCACACAGGTTGAAAGGTTCTGGTTCGGAAGAACAGGGGGTGAGGCGTGGTGGGATGGTGTGTGGGGGTGGGGGGGTGGGGGGGGTGGGGAGGGGTTGTAATTTTTTATCTCCCTTTTTGTCTTTTTTTTTTTCCCCTTCTTTGGTTCATGAAATTATATATATATATATATATATATATATATATATATATATATATATATATATATATATGTGTGTGTGTGTGTGTGTGTGTGTGTGTGTGTGTGTGTGTGTGTATGTATGTATACGAGAAAATTGGTATACCCCCCTCGTACACAGTTACACGTTAAATGATCTACTTTCGCATAGGAGGAATAGTTGGGGCAAGAGAAGGACGCAAAATGGATGATGTGCAGAGGCGAGGGGAGAGTGGAAAAAGGGGAGTGAATTACTCTTCAGTGAGTGCCTTGACCGCCAGTTTTTTTAGCTAGGCAGGCAGTGGGGAGAGAAAGGAACATGAAGATGGAAGCAGCTGGGGAGACTGACAGAAAGTGAAATTAGAAATCAGATTGACGCTTTGTATTAAACGTTGAAACATGAAAGTCAGCATGTAACTGTCCATCTGTAAACAACACACAGACATGACACGGTGAGCATGAGTTAGTCTTTAACTAGAAGAAAAATGGGGGAGGGGGGGGGGGAGAGAGAGGAAAAAAGACACAGTGGGAAAATAGGAGACTGGAGACCCCACCCATCGAAAATATTGAACAAACTTGGAAAAATGAAAAACACAAAGAGAAAAAAAAAAGAAAAAGTGGAAAAATCGGAGGTTGGAGAGACAGAACAAGAAGAGAGAGAGACAGAGATAAAGAGATGACAGACAGAGAAGGAACGAGAAAAAAGAAAGAGAGAAAAGAGAGAGAGGAGAGAGAGAGAGAGAGGAGAGAGAAGAGACAGAGAGAGAGAGAGATTGTTTCAGACTTTTCCAGTTTTTTTTTGTTTTTTTTTTTTTTTTTTTTTGTTTTTTTTGGTTTTTTTTAGAGAGAGAGAAAAGAGTTAATTAGAGAGAAGGAGGGGATTGATGAGTCCTTTTTTTGGGTTCATCAGAGAGAGAGAGGGAGAGACGAAAAGTGTCCCTTTTTACTTCGCGAGACGAGAGACTTTTGAGAGACTGTCTACTGTTTGCCGTTCGTTGTTGTTTTTGTTTTTTTTTTTTTTTATTTTGGTTTTTTTTTTTAGTTTTTTTTTGTTTTTTTTTTTTTTGTTTTTTTTTCTTTTTTTTTTTTTTTGTTTTTTTTTTTTTTTTTTTTTTTTTTTAGAAAGAGTGACCAGAGATTTATTTTTTGTTATTTTTTAAGAACTGACAATTCAATCGAAAGAGATTTCGTTTCCCATGTTTTTTTTTTTAGATGGAGAATATTTTCTCCAGTGTTATTCATGTTTTTGTTTTTGTTTGCAAATTTTAGAGAAGTTTTTTCGCCGGAAACATTGTTTGAGGGTGAAGAGAAGAGTGGCTGGGAGAGATTTTTCTCAGATTTGTACTTCGTGTTTACGTGCGTATTTTGCTTTCGAGCTTACGAACGTTTTTTGTGTTTTTTTGTGTTGAGTTGTTTTGTTTGTTGTTTTTTTGTGAACATGGACAGTCAAACAAAAAACAATGAGAGGTATTAGAATGTTCAGAAACCAAAAAAATGCCGTTTGGTTCGTTTTTTTTGTTTATGCTTTTATTTTTTTATTTTTTTTTGTTTTTTTTGTTTTTGATTTTGTTTTTAAAGAAGATAGAAAGAGTTATTTAGGAAAAAAAAAATCATATGTCCGGTCGTTTTTTTCGGCCAGTTATGTAAACTTCCTTTCGAGGGCGGTGAAAGTTGTTGTCATGATTTACTAAACTTCCTTTCGAAGGCGGTGAAAGAAGTGTCCCTATTTACTTGCGTTAGGTACGAACTTGTGGCTAGAGCTGACTAAATGCCGTAGCTTGCATGAGTTTGACATGGTACAGTATTTGACGCCAAAAGAAAAAAGAAAACTGAGCTGGAGATGAAATGAATGTCAGGTCAGACACTAAAACTAGGCTGTCACTCCGGCTGTTTATGTATTCTTCTGCGTCTCATACAAAAACTAATCTTATAATAACCTACGAATTCAATAGAAAGAGATTGTCTCCCATGAAACCTTTACATGGCGAATGTTTCTCTGGTGTGTGTGTGTGTGTGTGTGGTTGTGTGTGTGTGTGTGTGTTTGTGTGTGTTGTGTGTGTGTGTGTGTGTGCGTGCGTGCGTGCGTGGCTGCGTGCTTGCGTGCTTGCGTGCGTGCGTGTGTGTGTGGGTGTGTGTGTTGTGTGTGTGTGTGTGTGTGTGTTGTGTGAGAGAGAGAGAGAGAGAGAGAGAGAGAGAGAGATAGAGAGAGAGATTTTATCAAGAAAAAATAAACAGAAAACCCCGGGCTTTTTCACATATTGTTTTCAATGAATGAGATAAATATAAACGAAGTTAGAGAGTTAGAGAGAAAAACAAAGAAGAAGAAGAAGAAAAAGAAGAAGAA
>JADBJO010001508.1:224549-229549 GCA_016801955.1 Conus betulinus
CTGTGTTACCCGGGTGTAACCGTGTGTGAAAAGTCAATGGGCACCCCCCCTCCTCCCCCTCCCCTCCTGCTCGCTGCCGGCGAGTCGTTAAGTGCTTCCACCCCATTTGCACCCCCCCCCCTTCTCGCCCCACTCCCGGTCCCTACCCCCCCCCCCCCCCCCCCTACCCCCCCATCTTGCCCCCCCCCCCCCACCCCCACCCCATCCTTCCTCCTCCTTCTCTTCTCCCTTTTTGTCACCTTCTCTATGGCTGTTCCAGTCCACTGAGCTTTGACGCCGGTCAGTGTCTGTCACCCCCGGGTGGAAAGACTGTTGAATGAGCTGTAACGCCGGCATTGTCCTTTTTCCAGTCCACTGAGCTTCTAACGTCATCGTCTATTGACCTGTAACGCCAGAGTGGGGTCCATGGCGCGAGGGGATGGAAAGTTGTGTGTGCTTTGTCCTCCATGAAGTGGCACGACACTCTCTCTCTCTCTCTCTCTCTCTCTCTCTCTCGTGTGGGGATGTAGAAGAATATTGTTCATTCAGTGGTGTTCACTGACACGGAATCCTATTCTGATCTCCAGGCGCTGGAGAGTGAGAGAAAAATGGCGGACTACACGAGAACACGCTTAGCGCTTGTCAGTGGCGACGTATTGAGAGGCAGTGGCTTGGAAACGGGGGGAGTTTACAGGAATTCTTAGCGAGATGGTTTCTTCCCCGAGTTCCTGTTCATTCAGTGTGGAAGCATTCAGGCAGTGTGTTGCGGGGAGTGGATGGAGTGGCGGGGCACATCATGGAATCTGTTTTGGGCTTGAGCAGATTTGAAAGGTTTACGTGTAGCTGTGAAACTTCTCTCTTTGTCTGACGTGTGTTTGTCTCTCCGTTTTGCGCCCACCCCATCCACTCCACCCTACCCCATCCCGCCCCCCCCCCCCCCCCCCCCCCCTGTCTGTCTGTCTGTCTGTCTGTCTCACTCTCTCTCTCTGTTTTCTTTTAACTTCAAGTTATACTTATCGTTTATTGATTATAAAAAGGCATTGGATTCGATCAACCGCAATTTACTGTGACCTATTTTTACAATAACACGGTATAAAAGGAAAATGGTTTAAATGTATTCATAACATATGCAATCCAATTGAAACAAGAAATCGAAGCGACAACAAATTTCCTGACGATATAACGTGCACCACAGGAGTAGAACAGGAGACGTTTGCAGTCCTATTTTATTTATATTATTCATCAGTTCATATTATCAATCGATGAGCTGGCAGCTGAAATAATAGAAAACGGCGGGGTGATGCTAGATTCATAAACAGTCCCACGTACATCTTATTTTATTGCTAGCAGATTGTATAGCTTCACTTGCGAACACAGTAGTTGTCTACATACACAACTGAACGATATAAAGACTCCGGTGGAAAAAAAAAAAACGAGCTTGAAAAGTCATCTTTTTAAGAAAGGAGGTTAATAGAAAAGCAGAGATGGCTGTGTTATGATTGTGTTATGCCAGTTGTAAACGCTTATGAATACCTTCACATAATTTTCTCCGCTCGTCTGAATTTTATAGCTGCTTGTTAAAACCTTTGTAGTAGAGATAGGAATGTGTTATTATGTGCAATGAAGACATTCTTTGCATTAAATAATAACGCATTGGAAATGTGTGTCCATCTTTTTCTTATGCACAGATACCAGTTGGGTAATATGGTTCGGAGGTCTGGGGTTTAGATGAGAAAGCTGTTACACATTGCGAATCGGTTCATTTGATTGGATTAAAATGCTTTTTTGGTGTAGAACTGCAGTTAAAAGTATTCAGTGCTGGTTGAAATAGTTAAAAGCATACATTACCACGAAATGCGTATATCATGCAGTTTGATCTCGATTCAAGGGGCAAAAGTAGCTGGGTTTCCAAAGTACATATCCGTTTATATGAACAGGGGGCTAGGGTATGCATGGATATATCAAGAAACAGGAGAAGAAATTAAGTTGAACTAGCCCGTCGACAAAGACTGATCGATGATAGATGACAAACAAGGGAAGTTCATATTGTGTAAATCACCAGATTTGATGTACAAAGCATATGTATCTAGTCCCTCACATTTAGTCAGACTGCTGTTGTTTAATATGAACAGGAATCTACGATTTCCTTATACTAGATTTAGACTTGGAGTCTCTGAAATTAAGGCACATGCAAATTGCTACGATGTTACGATGTATTGCTTTGTCTCTTGTAAAGAATCAGCTGAAGATGAAGTTCAATTTGTTTTACAGTGCCCTACTTTAAGTGGTTTCTGTTTACAATTAATCCCTAAGAAATTTCATTATCAGCCATGTGGGTTTTTGTTGTTGTTGCCCTTTTTTCATATCATCAGAGATAGAAAGTATGATTCGCATAAAGCTTTCCAGTTAACAGAAACAATGCTGTCTTGATACTTTGCATGTTTTAAATGTATATACTGGTCATGTTGCTGCCTTTAGAATGATTATCTGACACATTGCTATCGCTTTTTTCCTATTGGGCTATGACTTTAAATGAACAAACCATCTCTCTCTCTCTCTCTCTCTCTCTCTCTCTCTCTCTCTCTCTCTCTCTCTCTCAGGGTTTAGATGAAAGCGAAAAAGTAATGTATTGTTGGTATGAAATCACTGAACAAACCCTCAGAACTTTAGACATATCCTTCCGTCACTTCCGTCCAAACGCATATAAAGGCACATGCATAAGTACGCATGTCGTCAGTTCCTCGAGAGAAATGAACTCCTTTGCCTACCTCTGTTGGGATTCTGCTCTAGCCATTCTCCCGACAAAGCTTAACCGGAAATGAATGGCTCGCAGTAATGCCTCTCAACTATGGAGAGTCAAAAGTACAGAGTAGTTTTTTTTTTTCTTGATTAAAAAAAAGGATTTGATCTTTTCTTTAGACAACTGTCACATTCCTTTAAACAACTGTGCGTGTGTGTGTGTGTGTGTGTGTGTGTGTGTGTGTGTGTGTGTGTGTGTGTGTGTGTGTGTGTGTGTGTGTGCGTGCGTGCGTGCGTGCGTGCGTGCGTGCGTGTGTGTGTGTGTGTGTGTGTGTGTGTGTGTGTCCTTGTTTAGTAGTTTACTTCACTTCCACCTTTCCGGTCAAACTTATACAGGAAAAAAAAGAAGCATGAAGTGCATCTTTTATAGAGCACCTTAGAACACCTTCCATAGGACACCTTCAGTGTGACAGAGAGATATCAACAGTTATTCAACAACAACAACAAAACTTAGACGGTAACTTTTGTGCCCATGGAGAAACGATTACCTGCACGTAACCCTGGACTCGTTCCGCACGGGGCACCAGCTTACTCAGCACTGTCCCTCCATCCGTGTGACAGGCTGGTCCAGGTTCAATCCTCACAGTACCGTCCAGCGCTGGAATCGTCACCCATTCCTGTCCTGCTTCGATCTACATTGGAGACTGTATCAGAGGGTCAGAGGGTTCTAAGAATACCGCATGGACGTTTTGGTCTGGGACACTTTAAACTGGTGTGAGAGAGATGGTGTCCAGTCAAAGTTTTCTCTGGCTACATCATGGGTATTTGGTCTGGAGCAGTTTGACACTTCTGCGCAATAGCGACGGTGGTTTTCCAGCACTCCTCCGAGCCGTACAGGAAAGCACTGAGGACACTGGTCTTGAGGATCCTGATCTTGGCGTGGGACCCTGCAGACAGTGAATCTCCCAATGGGATTAAGCACGGAGAATGTTCGGTTTGATTGATTCATTGATCCTGTTGTTGATCTCCTGATCACAGTCATCAGCTGTTTGTGGATGTGACCATATTCCAGATTGAAAAACGATCATCTTCGATAAATATCCATATCTGTTTGAATACTTTTTTTTCTGTCTTGTCTCCCGAGCCACTTCAGCAGCATTAAAATCCCACGCCGCTTATGTTTGGTTCCCCCCCCTCCTCCACTCCACCCGCCCCACCCCTTCTTCCCTTCCCTACCCCCCACCCCCCTCCCCCTCCCCCCTTCCCGGGCCTCGCTCCTGGTCTTGGCAATCTATGGGGAACAGTGTATCAAGTCATCATGTGGCAATCCAACGAAAGGGACATTGCACTACCGCCAAGTCGCGTCAACGGGGGTGTTCGGTGGCGCCAACTTGCGCGGGACACCCCTTACTAAGCCTCCTGCTGAAGACAATAATTGCTAGTCGCGCGGAGCCAGCGTGAGTGAGCATTCCCCCCTCCCCTCCCCTCCCCCCCGCCCCCTCCACGACCAAGCCCCCTCCCCCCACCCCTTCCCCCACCCCTCCCCGTCTCCTAAAGGGCGCCACCAAGTCCGTCCAACGACAATCCCTATGAACGTTCTGATGCTCAAGATCTTGTTACGAACTCACCAAAGACATAGAAATGGAAAGTAAGTCGAGAGACCTAAGGCATAGAAATGGAAAGCATAGACACCTAAGGCATAGAAATGGAAAGGAAGTCGAGAGACACCTAAGGCATAGAAATGGAAAGTAAGTCGAGAGTGGGGGTCGCAATGAGAGCAGGGCATGTATGGTCACAGAATTTAAGACGTTTTTTTTCCCCTTTACGCTGCTTGATGAGGCTAACGATGATGAAGATGATGCGATAGAGTATCATTTTAGTCTGGGACTACAGGACGGGGATCTACTCTACCTTTACTTTCACAAGATATCCCGGCATCAACCACGGCCGGGAGATGCAGACACCTGCAGTCATGATCAGGAAACTTCAGCAACAATCTCAGAAACAACCTGTGAAATGGACGAAACTCGACTATGTGGTTCCACGGTCTTCTCAATTGAGCCCATAGCAAACTCAACTTTGGGCAGGAGCTGGTCGGGGCCTAAAAGTCCCGCAGTTTAATAGTTCTGCCAGGTGGTTCCAAGCAGACATTAAAATGAAAGAAATGGGACTATTTCCCCCCCCCCCCCCCCCCCCCCCCCCTTTGCGAAATGATAGAGGTCACGGATGAGTGCGAAACCCTGAAATGTGACGTCACGTAAGGGGTAGTTCGTGTATTTCAA
>JADBJO010001508.1:234549-237049 GCA_016801955.1 Conus betulinus
CCCTCGGACCGAGCCGACTATGTTTAATAACGTGACATTACATGATACAGAATTCCACAAACACCTAGGAGTTATCATTCAAAATAATTGTAAATGGGATCGCCACATCAAATCCATGTTGTCAAAATGTCGTGTTCTTGTTGCCTGCCTCCGTTCATTTAAATACCGTCTTAGTCGGAAATCACTCGAAATAATGTACAAGTCTTTTATTTGCCCCACTTCGATTTTTCGGATGTCGTGTGGGATAATTGTACAAACAAACAGGGCTGAAGATTTAGAAAATGTGCATCTGGATGCGATTAGAACTATAGTCGGCTCGGTCCGAGGGACTACTAGCCACCAAAAATTATACAAGGAATCCGGTTTTACATCATTAAAAGAGAGACGACGACGTCATAAAATCATTCTGTACTACAAAATTGTCAACGGTATTGTTCCTGTTTACCTGTCTAACCGACTTCCCCATCTTATATCCTCTGTCAACCCTTATCACCTCAGGCGCCCCCTGGAGAGGCAGATGCCAAAGTGTAGATTAGATATATATACAAATCTTCCTTCTTTCCTTCATCTACTGCTCTTTGGAATGACCTCCCTGACAATATTAAAGTATCTAATTCTCTCAGTTTTCTCAAGCGTTTCCTCAGCAGCAGTACCGATAGTATCGTGCCTAGAGTTACTACTTATCCGATAGGACGTCAGAAATAATTTTGTGTAAGTTGAGATTAGAAATGAGTGACTTAAACAACGATCTTTTCAAACGGCATCTTAGAAACAACCCTTCCTGTGACTGTGGCACGGCAGTTGAGGATGCAGCCCATTTCTTAATTAATTGTCCACTCCATCTACAGGCCCGTGCTCTGACAATAGAACTTTACATGATACAGTTAAACACGACATCTCAACATTATTGACTGGTAACCTTGACCTGGATGTGGACACAAATACTGAGATATTTACTACGGTTGGAAATTTTGTTAAACTTTCTTACAGATTTGCACTATACTAATTTATTCGGCTTACCACATTTACCTTCCCGGTCTTCTTCTACCTGGTATGGAATACTATTGATGAAGTGGCATGGCGTGGTTCGGGCATGGTGGGGTTATTTCATTATTGTGCTGTAGTTGAGTGTACTTTTGTGTGTTAAACGTTTTTGTTTGTTCGCTTGTCCTTGTTGTTGTTTTGTTTTTGTTTGTGTCTGTTGATTTTCCTCCTTTCCAATTCCATTTTGATAACTTTCCGACGCAGCCACTTGCATGTATATTTTCTTTGTAAGAGTACGTTTTATAATGATAATGTTTTTAAAGCACCGACAATAATGAAGGGGAGGTTGAGGAGGCTGAGTGGGTGGGGTGGGGGTGGGGTGGGGTGGCGTAGTGTGGAGGTGCATGGGAGGGGCTACGGGGAGGGGGGAGGGGGAGGGGAGGAAGGAAGACAGCAGTGTGGTGGGGAACGAGGTTTGGGACGTATAATATGGCCAGAGTAAAAGGCTGACAGGGAGTTCAAAGGGAGCGAAGTGTCTGGGGGGGGCAAACCACCACGCCCTTGCCTTCTTCCCCCCCCCCCCTTCTACCCCCCTTCTACCCCCCCCCCCCCCCCCCCCCGCTTCCTGCCTGCCGCCCTCTCCCACCCCTCACCCCTCAGCCCTCCTCCCCCTCCCTCGCCCCATACCCTTCCCTTCCCTCCTTTTCCTGCCTTGGTCTTGCTTGCTTCTCTCTCTCTCCTTGTCTCTGTCTCTCTCTTCTTCTCTTTCACTCTTTCTTTCTTTCTTTCTCTCTTTCAGTTTCTCCTTCTGTCTCTGTCTCTGTCTCTCTTTCTCTGTCTCTGTCTGTCTGTCTGTCTGTCTGTCTGTCTCTGTCTCTGTCTTTCTCTGTCTTTCTCTGTCCATACAAACTGCCCCCAACATAGAAAAAATACGAGTTATGTATCGTGAGTTATGTATATTCTCACGAGCATGTTTTTTGTTCCCGGTGAAGAAGTGCAGATACAGAATAGATTTTAAGGAAAGTGATAAACCACGTATGCCTTGGAGATCGTGGGGCTCGATTCCATCAAAGCCACTTGCGTTTGTGGAATGTTTTGGCCGGTGACCGGCTTCTACTGAGAGTTGAGTTTGATATGGGCTCAACTGAAGACTGGTGCCACACAGTCGAGTCTCTTTCACTTAACGGATAAGTCTCTGAGAGTGTTGCTCCAACATTTCCTGACCAACACTGCAGGTGTCTGCATCTCTCGGGCCTGGTCGACGCCGGGATATGTTTCACGAAAGTCAACCCTGTCATGCAGTTTTAATTAAGCGACCAGCATGGAACTCTATAGCATCATCTTCATCAACCGCATCCCCATCGATCAGCATGAAAAATGTTGATCAATATGGATAGAATTGTCGAGCGACGTGATTCGTTTGGGTAGTCGGTCGGTTGGTTGGCAGGTTGATTGATTCATTGTCTGGTCAGTTGGTTCGCTGGTTGCTTTGGTTGGTTGGTTGGTTGAATAGCTG
>JADBJO010001508.1:242049-247049 GCA_016801955.1 Conus betulinus
AAAGCAATTTCAAAGTTTACTACACAACCCAGTCTCTGCTTCAGCTATTTATAGTCCCCCCCACCACATCTGCCAGGATTAATGTTCAAACTGATGCCTTGAGGTTAGACACTTAACTATTTCTAATGCCTTTTTTTTTAAAAAGAAAAATTATGATTATCCCGCCAGACGGAATAGACTTAACAAACTACGAAACAAAACATGACGAAATTCGACCTCTTAGGTCTTCTTCAGACAAGACAAAATAACGCTGTTCCTAATGACGTGGTGTGTGTGTGTGTGTGTGTGTGGTGGGGGGGGGGGGGGGGGGGGGGGGGCGTTAACATTCTTATGGGTTTTGCTGTTGTTGTTGTTGTTTTCTAATTTTATAAGTTAATTATCAATGGTTTGTCGGCTTGTTGTTGGTGGTGGTGGTTTTTTTGTTTGTTTTGTTGTCGTTGTTTTTGTTTTCATGCGCCATAAACAACATCTTCCAATCATCTAGTCTCAAGTCTGTGCGGCAGTACGACGTAACCCGTACCACCCCGTCAGTTCAACCAGAGTTCACCCAGCAGAATGGCAGGATAAACTCAATCTGAGCTCAGTGACGAATGACCGAGAGAGAGAGAGAGAGAGAGAGAGAGAGAGAGAGAGACCCTCCACCACGCGGGGGCCCAATTAAATTTCATACGGTGCCTGTGGTTCGGCACGCGGGCGGGCGGGCGAGCGGTGTGTGTGGCCTGATGGGTAATGGGCAATGGCGGGAAACTGCTTGTCAACTGGGCCCACGCTCCGCTGCACCATTTAGCTGGGCCGTGAATCAGCGAGCCAGTGCGCCCACCTTGCCTCCTTCCTTCATGGGGGACCCTACTAAGGCCACAGCCATCTCATTACCTCATTTGCACCAAACTGTCGCTTCACTGAACCCGGGAGCAAGAGAGAGAGAGAGAGAGAGAGGAGGGGGGGGGGGGGGGGGGGAGGCGAGGGGTGGGGGGGGGGGGGGGGGGTGGGGCGTTTTCTGTTCGTTTTGGGTGGGTGAAGAGACGCCGAGTGCAAAACGGGTGCATTGTGTTAAAAAAAAAAAAAAAAAAAAAAAAACAACAAGAAAAGAAAAAAAAAAAAAAGAAGAAAGTAAGAAAGAAAAAAATAACAGGTGGGCGGTAGAAAGACAACCAGATTTCCCGATTATCGTGTGAGATCTTTTGTTCAAGATGATAGGATTTTGTGTGAAAAATGCCCACAGGATTCGAAAGTCGCTGTTCTCTCATACCGTGTGAACCTGTCGTTGTACTGACTGACTGAACGACGTGGTCACAGGTAAGGTGGTTTAAAAAAAAATGCTCCGAGTGTTGGCAAGAAAAAAAAAATAGTATACTAATCCAAAACGTTATACAGGGAGCGATGGTAACATACTCCAAAGAGATGGTCCAGTGTAAGATGATTAAAAACACTGACTTAATTTTTCCATGCGTTTTTTTTTTTTTCTTCTTCAACGAGCTGTGAACATTTGTATTGGCTGACCCGAACTCTTGATATGAAGAAAGATGACAAAACAGTCTCAAATATTTTTAAAGAAAAATACGGTACAAAACTTCAAATTATTGTAAAGAGAAATACGGTACAAAACTTCAAATGGTTGTAAAGAGAAAATACGGTACAAAACTTCAAATGGTTATAAAGAAAAAAAAAAAAAAACGGTATAAAACTTCAAATGGTTGTACAGAGGAATACGGTACAAACTTCAAATGGTCATAAAGAGAAATACGGTACAAAACTTCAACTAGTTCTAAAAGGAAAAAACAGCAGAATACTCCAGATGGGTGCAAAGGAAAAGATTGTAAAATGCCACCAAGGTATGGTCAAGGAAAAGATGGTAAAATACCACAAGAGGAGGTAAAGTGGATAATGATGATAAAACGTTGCATGAGAAATAAAAGAATAGATGGTAAAATAACCCAAGAGAGCCGACAAAAAGATGGCAAAATACCCCCCAGCGGCGATAAAGTGGCATGTAGCAAAATACTCTTACAGGAGATAGAGTAGAATGATATATTACCATATGAGGCCCCAAAAAAATGGAAAATAGTAAAACATTCCCAGAGGTTATAAAGTGGGAGACGGTAAAATACTTCCAGAAAGTAATTAAAGAAAGGATGATAAAATACCCTGGATTTAGAACGAGAAAGATGGTAAAATAACCCCGAGAAGTGATATAGTGGACGGTGGTGAAATATCCCGAAGGCGTAATAAAGTGCAAGATTGTAGAGATGGTAGAGATGGTAACACACACACACAACACACACACACACACATACACACACACACACACACACACACACACACACACACACACACACACATATATATATATATATATATATATATTGAATTATAAACAAAGCTTGCTCTTATGTCTCAGATTGTAGAAATAGTGGGATGATAAGCCTTCATATCTGCAGTGGTAGATGATTCTGCCTAACTGACAGTATGTGCTTGAGTGGGTGAATGGGAATAATAAATGCTTCTCAAAATGAACCTTCCGCAAGCTTATAGTCTCCGAGGCGGGAGATACACACACACACACACACACACACACACACACACACACACACACATATATACTCACATATACAATAGTGAAACATCCCAAGAGATCATGCGGTGGAAGATGGTAGCGCACTTCAAAAGGTGCCAGGTAATAAGATGTTTTATCATTTCTCAGAGGTGGTGAAGGAAAACAGTTGTAAACTGTCCCCAACTTAGAGGTCATGACTGAACAGACGGTGGAGGTGGTTAAGGGAAAAGCTGTTCCAAAGAATTAGTGAAAGGAACAACGGTCAAATACTCCAAACAGAAGGATAAACAAACACATGACAACCGATGGATAACAATTTTTCAGCATAGAATACAACAACAAGCAAACAAACAAGCAAACAGAAACAAAAAGAAAGTGTTCATAAGACACCTCATGTTTGCCATGGATTCCGATAACTCTGTTCACGCACAAAAAAGCCTAGTTGTCCGCCCTGACCTGGATTCTCCTCAGGTGTTTCATGGTGACCCTGTGTCTGATGGATCCCACAGGCTTTGTTCATGGTGACCCTTTGTCTGATGGATCCCACAGGCTCTGTGGGCTGCGCGGACGTGTTTCATGGTGACCCTGTGTCTGATGGATCCTACAGGCTCTGTGGGCTGCGCGGACGGCTCCCGGGAGGCTTTGCTGGGATTTGAACGTGTGGCCGCCTGTAGCGGTAAGTGGGCGGGTCACGTGAGCAACGGGACGGCATTGTGCGGAGTGGGGTGGAGGGTGTGCAGCTGGTACGACCACGCGCTGCTGCGCAACCTCACGTGGGACGTGGCCACCTCGTTCCCCGGATGTTACGTCTTCAACGCGGCACATGATGGCGGCCGTTGCAGGGAATGCCGGGACGACTTGGAACAGGTTGGTGGTCTTGTTTCAGATTTCAACAAAAATCAGAGGCTGGTAGAGAATGTGTATGCGCTCGCGCATGAAACGGATTAAAAATAGAAACCATTTATGTTTATGTGTGAAATTTCTCTGATTCATAGAAAGGAAATGTTTTCAAATATAATTTTCAAATGTGGAGAGGAACGTGGGAAAAAACAGTAATGAATCTTTGTTTTACAGGCGCTTTAAGTTTATTTTCGCATAAAAAACGACATGATATACAAGCGAGGTGTTGCAAATTTGTCCCCATACAGTTTAGTAGAGTAACTGATGATGTCCAGAAACTCTGCGCACTAGTTAATTGCGCAAAGCATACTGAGCTGTTATATCAAAGTATGCACCCTGTTCATGCTGTCATCCAGGATTTTACCCGAGGTTTTCAGTTCCTTTGGCTATTTCTCTCGGTCTTTCCCAACGCATTCGACTCAGCAAAGTTCCCCTTTCTTCTCAACGTCTTCAGCTGCTTCTCTCAGCCGACATCTCGAGAGACTCCACATGTCTTTTCCATGCGTGCTTTCTTTTCACTCATCTGAGCAAGTTCTCCTTCAGCTGCTCTCCTCCTCTCGGCTTTCTTTGCCTTCTCCTTGGCTTTTTGTTGCTCCTGTAGGTACATTTCACACTTGGGACGTGCAGAACTGACACTGCTCAACATCGCTTTGGTTTAGGGCTCTTACGTCGCCTTATCTTATATGTCTCACATCCTACACAATAAGACGTCTTGCTAACACGTTTGACTGGGATACATATCCTGCGACAGATTCTTTGTACACACTGAAGCCTCTTTCCACAGCTGCTGGGCCAAGACATACAATCAGAACTAGTCTGGTGATTTCCTATAGCTCTCAACAACTCCCATCTTGTGTCCGGTTCACCGCTGAAAGAAGAATGGAACAACTCCGTTCTAAGTGGGATCGAAGCACTGGAAATGTTCATCCGCTGAAACATCATCACAGTCTTACTCATCTGTTTCCTTGTTCTGTTCCATTTGCTTTCATCAAATCTCCCTGCAATCAGTAAGCATGACCCGTACAGTCAGTTCCAACTGTGTGGTGGAGGTGTTCTCCCTCTGCAGCCAAAAGACCAGGGTCAAAGCCAGGTAAGACGCCTCAAGGGTGGGCAGTTGACCGATTCGTTTTTTTTTTTTTCCCAAGAGTTTTAGAGCATGGGAAGCCAGGCACTTGCAGCATTGTGCTCTGAAATGATGCCTTTGTATGCTAGACGATTCCTCTTTCCTGGTGCTCCACACAGTGTGTGTAGCGGAAAGTCCGGAGTCTATTTCACTCAGATCAACGTGGTTATTGGGGTGGTCGCAGTTCAACTTGCTGGCAGGCCAGACTATTGGCTGAAGACAGAGCACAATCTTTGGATAATACGAGCTGTCATGTTTTTCTCCAAACTTGAAGAAAGAAATCGATACCATCTTGAATGGGGCTGGTCACTGGCCATTCACCCATCCAGGCAATGCCGGTAGATTTCTTGCAAAGGATGCAGATAGCATTCCAGTGGCTTCCCGGATCTTTTCTCAGGCGTTGTCTGTGTTGGGGCTTTTACC
>JADBJO010001508.1:252049-257049 GCA_016801955.1 Conus betulinus
TCCATGATCATTTGCGACTTCAAAAAAGTCATCAGATAATCTTAGAATACTTCACGTCCTCTGTCTACCTCACATCAAATGACCATAGTACATCTGATGTCTACAGGTGAATGATGGATAATCCTACACTATCTGTGTCGCCTTGCCGAGAGTTATAGATGAACTAAAGGTGGAAAAAAAGTTAGATAGAAGAATGACACCATTGTATTCAATTAAGCCTTTAGTTAGGTAATCGTAGAACATCTGTGCTGACTTCCGATGAGCTACAGGTAACCTTAGAACGATCGACTATTGATTGATTGATTGATTGATTGATTGATTGATTGATTGATCGATTGATCGATCGATCGATCGATCGTTGGTTGGTTGGTTGGTTGGTTGGTTTGTTGGTTGATTGTTGATTGATTGATTGATGGTTGATTGATTAATTACGATCTGCTCTGGTTACAGGAGATTTGCTGGTGACCTTGGCCCGGAAGTCGGACACGGGCCTGTACACCTGTGAGGTCATCAACGAGGAAGGTTTTGACATCGCCAGTTCCTACGTCACCAGGCTGGTACGTCATTTCCTCCTGAATGACTTTAAACCCTAACCAACGTCACTTTACCAACTTTTTTTCTTTGTTTTCTTTCTTTCTTTCTATTATTTCCTTTTTTCTTTTTCTTTGCTTTTTTGTTTGTTTCTTGTTGAGCCGAACCTGCTGCTAAAAGGTGGGATGAGGGACTCCCTCTGCCTCCACCCGTCCTCCGTTTCCCCCCTCCCCGCTGTCTTCCCCCTCCCCGCTGGCTTCCCCCTTCCACCCCTTTTCCTGTTATGAATGGGTGCTGACGTGATGATCTGCCTGGAGAGGCCGACAACAGATGACTTGGTAATCGTTTTTATATGTACGCATGTGCCCCCCCCCTCTCTCTCTCTCTCTCTCTCTCTCTCTGTATGTGTGCAAGTATCTGTGTGTGCGTGCGTGCATGCTTGCGTGCGTGCGTGCGTGTATATTTCTCTGTGTGTGTGTGTGTGTGTGTGTGTGTGTGTGCGTGCGCGCGCGCGCGCGCGTGTGTGTGTGTGTGTGTGTGTGCGTGCGTGTGTGTGTGTGTGCGTGCGTGCGTGCGTGTGTGTGTGTGTGTGTGTGTGTGTGTGTGTGTGTGTGTGTGTGTGTGCGCGCGCGCGCTACTTCTACTGCTAGTGCTTATCCTTCCAAACTCAATCGCTTTTTTTTTTTTCCTTTTGTTTTCCTGTTCCTTCTCTTTTCGTGTCCTTATATGCTGAAAACTGGGTCAAAGTAGCAACTAACGTGATGCAATGGCAGTTTTCTAAGGAAGATCGAAACAATCCCCTGAATGAGAATAACTAGGACATCGATCCAAACGAACAGGCTGGCTCTGGAATAGCGATCAGGGCGAAAATGCAGGTGTCTGAGGCAAGCCGGAAGTCTCAGTATGACGATAAAATGGGACAGTTTTTAAAGATGAATATGCTTGTGACCAGGGCTGTATATGACGGTGACTAGGATACCAGCAAGATTGAACATGTTGATAAGAAGAACAGCAATGAGGATGAACGTGATGGTTGAGCGTAATGAGAAGAAGAACAATAAAGCTGAACGTGATGATAACTGGGATAGCAATAAAGGGGAAGCTGATGGTTACAAAGGGTAAGGATAAACAGAATAATAATAAAAAACAACAATGATGACATACGTGGTCACAACAATACAGACGAAGATAATGATGACTAGGACAGCAATACAGACGAACCTAACAACTAGGACAGCAATACAGACGAACAAAATGATAACTAGGACAGCAATACATGACGAACATGGTAAGTAGGACAGCAATACAAGACGAACATGATGATAAGTAGGACAGCAATACAAGACGAACATGATGATAACCAGGATAGCAATGAAAATGAACACAATGATGACCTGGACGAAAAATACATAATCATAACTAGGACAGCAATAGAGACGAACATGATAATGACTCGGACAGCAATAAACACAAAATAATGATGATAATGAGCTCAGCAACAGCGACGAATAAAAAAATGGTAACTGCTACAGCAAGAAAGACGAACATGACAATAACTGGAACTAGGCTGGAAGTCACAGCATCAGAGTCGCAGACTAATCTGTTACCCAGTTACCCAGGTCAGTAAAAGAAAAAAAAAATATCCCAGTTGTAAAGTCTGAAAACCAGTACCGCGGCTAACAGTGATGCACGTGCTGACGCTAACAAGACATGCACGCACTGTCGTGGTAGGTCGTCTGCAGCGCAGACAGCAGAGCTGTACTATCGCTTCCATTCCCTCGTTCATTTCTTGTTACCGACCTTTAGCTGACCTCTGCCCGGCTGTCACTGTCTTGTAGGTTGCTTGTGGTTATAAACTTGCTCGTTAGTTAGTCTGAAGAACCTGTAGTGCTCTCTAGTGGTGTGTGTGTGTGTGTGTGTGTGTGTGTGTGTGTGAATATGTGTGTGTACGTGCGTGCGTGCACACGCTCGCGCGCGCGTGTGTATGTGTGTGTGTGTGTGTGTGTGTGTGTGTGTGTGTGTGTGTGTGTGTGTCTATCTGTGCATGTGTCTGCGCGCGCGCGCGCGCGCGCGTGTGTGTGTGTGTGTGTGTGTGTGTGTGTGTGTGTGTGAAGAAAGAAAAGAAATAGTTGGTGAGATGGGATGGCCGGATTGGGGCTACTCGGGGTGGGAAGAAGGACCAACCAGTCCCCTGGTAGTCCATTCCATTCCCAGCGGCACGTTTGATTTGACCTGACCTGACCTGACCCGACCCGACCTGACCCCTTGACCTGACTTGACCTAGCCTGACCCGACCCGACCTGACCCTGTTGACCTGACTTGACCTAGCCTGACCCGACCCGACCTGACCCGTTGACCTGACTTGACCTAGCCTGACCCGATCCCACCTGACCCCGTGGACCTGATATAACCTGATCTGACCCAGATTGACTTGGATGACTCGGCTGGACCTGACCTGACCTGTCCTGCCCTAACTTGAACTTGATGTGACTCTTGCATCTCTGCGCAAAGTAGCAGGTGAACGGCGAAGTCTCCATCTCCCAATCAAATGGAAGTTAACAGAATTTGAACAAATCGTGTAGCCCGACATTTAACTTACATACGAACAGAGGAGACAGGAAAGGCGGAGGGGGGAGAGGAAGGGGTGTGGAGAGGGGTGTGGGTGGGTGTGGTGGGGGGGGGCGTGGCACCGAGTTTGAAACAGTCAAGAGTCTAATTCAGTTTCTTTCTGCTCAAAATCCACTTCGTCTTCAGTATCATTAAAATCATTGTTGTCTTTGAGGACTAGACGGCAAAGAAGACGTCTTCCGATATTTTGTTCAGCCATTCTGGTTTGTCCCATGTACCAAAAACAGTAGCGTTCTCTGGTTGGTAGAAAAAAACCTCGGCATTCTCGCTCTCAAGAACACCTTCAGCTTTGCATTTCATAGCCCCTCCCGTCTTCGCGCAGAGTACACCTCCGGCTGCGCCGACGACAGCACTGAGGGTCTCCATCTTCACCGCAACATTCATTCATGCATGCGCTGGGCGGTGGGAAGGGCACGTGCGGCACGGGAAGCAGCTGTGCAAACGAGGTTGGCGCGTGTGCAACCCCAAAGACCAGGAAGCGCTGGGCCAGCTGACGTGGCTGGACATCCTGGACCTCTCTGGTTGCTATGCCTACAAACGGGGCCACGCGCCACGGCCGATGCGAAAGTAAGGGTTTATGTGGTGGTGAAATGGTTACCCCCTTGACATCTGTGGAAATGCAAGGGTTAATGTGGTGAAATGGTTACCTCCTTGTCATCTGTGCAAAAGTAAGGGTTAATGTATCAACTGGGTCATCTCCTTGTCCTGGGGGGGGGGGGGGGGTGGGGAGTAATGGTTAATGGGCCCGGTTGGCTGACTTGCTTGTCTGTGGAAATTATGGCTTAATGGGGGGTGGTTAACTTGCTCGCTTGTCTCTGGAAAATTGTGGGTTAATAGGGTGGTTTGGCTAGCTTGCTTGTCTGTGGAAATTGTGGATTAATGAGATGGTTTGGCTGGCTTGCTTGTCTGTGGAAATTGTGGATTAATGGGATGGTTTGGCTGGCTTGTTTGTCTGTGGAAATTGTGGATTAATGGGATGGTTTGGCTAGCTCGCTTGTCTGTGGAAATTATGGGTCGATTGGGGTGGTTTGGCTTGCTCGTTTGTCTGTGGAAAATTTGCTGGTTAATGGGGTGGTTTAGCTAGCTCGCTTGTCTGTGGAAAACTGGGGATTAATGGGGTAGTCTGGCTAACTTGCTTGTCTGTGGAAAATTGTGGGTTAATGGGGTGGTTTGGTTGGCTTGCTCGTCTGTGGAAATTATGGGGATGCGGTGGTTTGGCTAGCTTGATGAATTCAGCTGCATTCAGCGTCGTCGAAGATGATAATACAATCTCACTGTGATCACAAAGGACGTCAGATGGCTGCAGAGGAACTCTTTAGGAGGAGTGAGAAGAACAGCAAACAACAGATGATTGACGACATTCTGGATCTATGCGATAGAAGGTAAAGGATCGAAAGAATTTTTTTTCAAATCGATTGTGGCGTAGCTCAACAGCAACTCTTAGTAAGGCAGAAACATCAGGCGAAACGGCAGCCAGAGAGGAATGTAATGTCAGCCAATGCTGTCACATCATTCATAGATATGCAAATAACAGCTGCCGCCACACCCATTGCAGATGCAAGCGTGGCAAGATGGCGGGAGTAGGGCGAGACTGCCGCTGGATGCGTCACTCCCAGAGCTCGTGCCTGTCACGTGGGCGCGTGGAGGTGCTTCATCCCCGCAACAGCACTGCGCATGGGTGCACTCACGTGCAAGGCGTCACTTCCGGCGTCCTGTGCTGCAAACGGAAGAGGAAGGCCAAGAAAGCATCAGGTGAGAAACTGGCCACCTTTTACATGATTTTTTTTTTCTTTGGAAAGGACCGTCAATTTTTTCACGGAACTTGGCACAAATATTTGTGG
>JADBJO010001508.1:259549-272049 GCA_016801955.1 Conus betulinus
CCTTGTGTCACACGACTAACCTATAGTGTAACGCACGAATCAATAATCTTTTTCTTAATCTGTACTGTCTCATGTAATCGCGTAGCATACGAAATATCGCTCCGCATTACATGACACCCCCCTTCCCGGGGTAAGATTTTTCCACCGGAGAAATCTTGCAAAAGGATACCCCACAGAGGACCCAAAACCAGAAGTACTATATATACATATCAAATGCACAAAGTATATCAAAGGAATCAACACTTTTTATCCATGGATCACCTCAATATCTCCAAAATACATAATCCACATCTTAAGCACAACACTTGCATGATCCATACACTTCCTGTCAAACCCAACAGAATACAGAATATGCAAGATGAAACCATTAAGAACTGCACTATATGCATAGATGAAACAGTAAGCACCCACACAAAGATATCAAAATATGCAGTGATCTTTCAAAAGACAACCTCAAAATCCATCGTGTATCAATAGCATGACACACGTTAAAATCACCAATCATGGTTCAAAATTATCTACATGACCATGAACATGCACAGCAGCCAATCTGCAATGGTCATTTACAATGACACTACACCAAATCATTTTCACCCATGAACGCAAGTAAGAGAAATACAGACAATTTGACCACAAAATACAGATACAGCAATAATGTATATACACAATTCTTAGACTTGTATCTTGTGTAGACCATACTCACTCAAACTTGTAGCTAACTGTAGCTTACAAGACAGGAATGAATAAGCAATGATCAATACACAAATACAAACAGCATCAGCAGACCAAAAACACATGGTATAGCACTACTCCCTGGACAACAAATCTGCGAAAATATTAGATGTCCCCAGATAGGCTCAACAGTGAAACAGTACTCTTGAATGCTTAATGCCCATCTTAACAGGCGATTTTTTTTTGATTTTGACGCTTTCAAAAATGTCAACGGTCTGTGGTCAGTTTGCAAAACAAAAGGTCTCCCTGATAAAAACCTAGCAAACTTGTCCCAGTCCCCAAAGCAAAGCAACACTCCCTTTCAATAGTCGAGTATCTCTCTTGCACCACAGAAAACTTTTTGCTAGCGTATTGCACTGGATGTAAAAGTCCTGACTTTTCCTGTAGCAAACATGCACCCATGCCCTTACTGCTAGCATCTGTACGTAAGACAAAATCTTCATCCAAGTTAGAAGAAGTAACACAGGAATGAATTGAGTACAGCTTGAACCTTCTCCAAACTTTTCTGACACTCATCAGACCACTCAATCTGACGCTTCTTATCTCCCTTAGTCAGTTCAGTCAAAGGTGCAGTAAGACTAGCAAAATGAGGAACATATCTGCGATAGTAGGACAAAAGACCCAACAAAGAGCGAACCTGCTTCTTCGTAGTTGGCTTACCCACAGACAAAATCTTTTGCACTTTCTTGACTTCCGGACGAACATGACCAACGGAAATCATATGTCCCAAAAACTCCAACTCCTGAAAACCAGCCAGCACTTTTGACGGACGAGCTGTCAACCCAAACAACCTGAGACGGGTCAAAAGCATGCGTAAGTAGTCCAACAACTGCTGCCAAAGACGAGCTGCAAGAAGAATGTCATCAAAAAAACTTACAGCTGAAAACTGATACAACTGCAGCTTCCGCATCATTCTTGCGAATGTAGCTGGTGCGTTCTGCAACCCGAAAGGCATTCTTGTCCACTGAAACAACCCAAAAGGAGTTTGAAACGCAGTCTTTTCCTTATCCTGAGGCAACATAGGTATCTGCCAGTATCCCTTCGCAAGGTCTACTTTTGACAAAATACCGACCTTCAGACAAACGACAGAAAATATCCTCAACATCTGGAATCGGTTCAGAGTCGAACACAGTGACCTTATTGAGAGCCCGATAATCGATACAGAATCGAATGAGCCATCAGGCTACCCACCAGAACGACTGGAGAACTGTACGGTGATACAGACGGTTCAATCACTCCAAGATCCACATAACCTGAACCTCTCTCTGAATGATCTCCCTCTTTGCAAAAGGCAGGGTAAGACTTGACCCTAACAGGAACATCAGTAGTCAGATTAATACAGTGTGGATCTACCTGTACAGCCTTCCCTGGTGTATCTGTCAAGACAAAAAAAATCCTCCAAAACACTCATCAACTGAGACTTTTGAGTGTCTGACAACTCAGGAGCAACCTTTACATCACGAAATGTCTCGCCTTGAACAGACAAGGTAGGTAATGAAACGTCATCGTCACTCACATCCTGTACAACTCCTACAGAGGAACAATGTACATCCTGTACAACTCCTACAGAGGAACAATGTACATCCTGTACAACTCCTACAGAGGAACAATGTACATCCTGTACAACCCGACGGGGGAGAAAACAGGGGAATGAAACACTCTGCATCCGAAACACCAGTGGAAACAACACAATCCACAGGTAACTCATTAGACAATGCAGACGCAGAGTCTATCCCTGAGGAACACAAAGAGCACATCGAAATTGACAGCAACATTCGTCCGAACCACATACTCTTTCAACATATTGATGTGGAAAACCTTGGACTTTCCATGCATGTCAATACGATAGTTGACAGGTGAACACTTTTTCCTTCACAAAAAGGACCTTTCCAGGAAACCTTCAACTTATTCTGTTCATCAGAGAGCAAAACAAGAACCTGATCACCCACTTGAAATGAACGAGGAGAGCTCTTTCTGTCTGCGTACACTTATACTTGTCGGTCTGACTGTCAGCGGTCTGTTGTGCCTGAGCACAACTGTCCAGTATCCGATTGTGCAAGTCATGTACATATTGGTAAACGTTTTTGTCATCGTCAGTCATCTGTGTGCCAGTCCACTTATCAGCTAACAAAGCGATAGGACCACGGGGTGAATGACCGAAAAGTAACTCAAAAGGAGAAAACCCTAAAGTCATATTCGGCAACTCCCGATATGCAAACAGAACAGCCGGAATGTACCGATCCCACTGCTTGGGACAGTCACGACAAACCTTCTTCAGCATGGACTTCAAGGTGCCATTAAACCTTTCCACCATCCCGTTAGACTGAGGGTGGTATGGAGTAGTGGTAACAGAAGAAATAGACAACAGACGGTACACACTTCCTTCATCAGGTCCGAAACAAACTGAGTACCACAATCAGTAAGAATTTCGGAAGGCAAACCATACCTGAAAAAAAAAAAATAGAAAGAAGAGCCTCCGCCACAGTGACTGTATCGATACGTTTGAGTGGGACAGCCTCCGGAAACCGAGTAGCTGTATCCACCAACGTCAGAACGTACCGAAAGCCAGAAGAAGACACCTCCAAAGGACCAACCAAATCCATCGCTACCTTCTCAAAAGGTACTGAAACCAACGGCATCTTGTGCAACGGCGCACAAGGGACGCGGTTACGAGACACAGTCTTCTGACAAGTATCACATGAACGACAATACTCCTTGACTGACTGAGACACTCCTGGCCAAAAGAACGATGCAAGAACTCGCTAGAGAGTACGTCTGATCCCACAATGACCCAAAAAAATGCTGTCATGCGCATAGCACAGTATAAAGCACAACGTTACGTAACTCCTGAGGAACTACCACCTGACGCTTAACTTCACCCTTGTCCTTGACCAAGCGACATAGAACATCAAAAAAAAACAAAAACAGGCTTAGTCAAGGGGAAGGTACCTCAGTTACAACTGAAGAGAACAAATGGCTCAAAGAGGCATCACGCTTCTGCATAGCAAATTCCTTAGGTTGTACATCCAGCACAGACAAATCAGGCACTGACAACGGTACAGGCAACTGTTTCTCCTTGTCTGCCTGTAAACGAGTAGTCACATTACATGGGACAAAAGATCCACCAGCACCTGAACATGCTGAAGTAACACCTGGAAGATTACCAAGAATGAGATCCGTTACTGGGTTCTCAATAACACAGGCAAGCACCTCACCCTCAAAGTAAGGTGTACTAACTGAGACCACAGCAAGAGGGAAAACCTCAATCTTACCTCCAAAAGAACGACGACAATGTTGTTCTTCACCAGTGAACTGGTGCGAAGAACAAAAGAACGGCGCACTCCCGCAGTAGTGCAACCTGTGTCCCTCAACACAGAACAGTGAAACCCATTGACAGTTCCTGACTCAACCAGTAAGCCGTCAGTGTTAACATGTGACACCATCGAATGGGCTACAGTAGATGGATCCGAAACATTGTCTGACATACCCGCGACATTCACTGCTGACTGCTCTACAGATGGACAATCCCGAGCTTTATGAAACCAGCAACCACAATTGTAACAACCTGCGGGTGTACCTGAGGTATTATGAGCCTGTCCGCGCTGTCGGCCACGGGTTACGCGGATACCGAGAGTTAGACGCTGTTTGACCACCTCTAGGTGTACCGGTATTTGCACCCCCAAATGACCAGACTGCTGACCACCACCGGTAGCAGACTGTTCAAACCGGCTGCCATGATCCCGTCCGCTAGAATTTTGACCACCGCGGGAATTTTGACCTCCACGGTAACGATTACGTTCTGATTTTTTGAACGCCAAGAGCCAAATCCACGGTCTGAACCAACACTGTTTTGGTGATGCGAAGGAAGCGACATTTACATCAAAAACCGTGTCCGTTCCCTTGCGGGCAAACGTCCGATCAGGATGCGCAGTCCTGTACTGTTCCGCAAGCTCGCACATTTCTTCAGCGCTCGCAACCGACCTTTCTTTTAGAAAAACAGCCAAGTCCTTTGAAACGCTGTTTAAAATCTGCTCACGCAAAAACAGATCACGAAGTTCCGCATAATCCTTTTTAGTTTTGGACAAGTCAATCCACCGATCAAGAAAATGCGCAGACCGAATCAAATACGCAGGAAATGACTCGCCTTTCTCCGGACGCACGGTACGGATTTCTCTCGAAAAATCCTTCGGCGGTACCGGTAACGCTTAAGTAATTCATCCTTAAGTTCATCCCATGTTAAAGTATCCTTCGCTGCCAAAGAATGATACAGCGTCAACGCACTGCCCTTGAAAAGAGACGCAATATACAATACCCACTTATCTTTGGGCCACTCGCAAGAAGTAGCATGACTCTCAAATCTAAACAAAAATGCATCAATCTCATCTTTGTTTTCATCAAAGACAGGCATCTTGGGGATATAAGGAGAACGACCAGAAATAGGTTTCGCATCACCAGAACCCTGCGCAGAACCATTGTCTGTTACACCAAAAGCTTTTAATTTCTCCATTTCAAGCTGAAGCTTTTACTTCTAACTGAACTCCTTCTTACTCTCTAACTCTAACTCCATGGCTTTTCTCTTTCTCTGCTTCTCCCTCTCTCTCTCTCTCTCTGTCTTTCTATCCTCTCTCTTCTCTCTCTCTCTTTCTTTCTTTTCTTTTCTTTTTCTTTCTCTCTCTTTCTTTCTTTCTCTTTCTTCTCTCTCTCTCTCTCTTCTTTTCTTTTTCTTTTTTTCCTTTTCTTCCCTCTTCTTGCGCGCTCAGCGCGATCCTCACACTGTTTGACATATTGAATCAAGTCCGGCCCATCAAGGCCTAACGTCTACCCTTACCCCTGAGACAGGTAGGTCTCAAAGGCCGACATTTTGAATGAAAATTTTTTTTTTTTTTCTAAAATAAAAAAAAAAAAAAATGAATTAAATGAAAAAGAAAAGAACAATGAAAATTTACTTTAAAAATTTTTGAAAAGAAAAAAAAATGAATTTAAAGTTTCAGTATAAAATTTTTTCCTTCCACTCACACCAAAATCCAATCACTCCTATACATAAATAAAAAAAAAAAAAAAATGTTTTCAAACAGCAAAACCAAGAAGAATTTCCAAAAAAAAAAAAATTGTTTATTTGGACAGGCCTCCAAAATGATCACCCTTTTGGATCAAATCAGTGGCCAGGGGAAGGAGAAAAAATCGAATTCAAATAATAGAAAAGAAAAAGGTTGTGAAAAAAAAAAAAAAGAACTACGTAAGGCTAAGCGTCTCCCATCGCCATGCCCCCTTGCTACCCGCAAGAGAAGGTGGAAGCTCACCAGCCTATGGAACAACAATGCCCTAACAAAACAGAGGTAGAAATAGAAAAAGAGGCACTCACTCAACAATCCTTCACACACACACACACAAAAAAAAAATCTTAAAACAACATTAATTAAAACAATGAAAAGACAAACCTAAAAAAAAAGGGGATAATACACAATCACTATCAGAAACCCTACCTAAGAAATGAGAATGAGAAAATTTTCAAACTAGATAGGTGCCTATTGATAAAGACGAAATAGAGAGAGAATGAAGTCAGAAAACAGCAAAAGTAGACAGAGTGGAAATCACCAAGACAGTAAGAAAAAGTAAGACTAGAAAATTAGAAAAAGCCCTCTGGACTACCCTACTGGCACAGCCCACCCGTATAATCGGAGACGGGACTAGCACAAAATACTAGAATAAAAAAAAAAAACACACACACACACACACAAAAGTTACATAGGGACACTTTTGGGGGGGGGGGGGGGGGGGTACAATGAAAAGTGAACACTAAGTCTTAAGTGGGGTTGGGGAAGAAAACAAATATTTTGCCACTCCAGAAAAAAAAAAAACAAACAACAAAAAAAAAACCAAAGGGGTTGGTATAATCAAAGTTGCAATAAAAATAAAGGAGGGTTACAAAACAAAATTATTTCAAAATTTGAAATAAAAAATCAGGAAATGGATACAATATAAAGAAACTGATTCAAAATAATGAAAGGAATCAAATTTATGCAATTAATAATAAGTACAAGAGGGGTTTAAACAAGAAAATTTAAAAAAAAAAAATTGATAAAGTACTGGGGAGGGTATAATGGGGGGGGGGGGGGGGGGGGGGGGTTACATGAAAATCCTTAAAATGAAAATAGAAAAAAAAAAAAAAAAAAAAAACGTGGGAATACAAAGGAGGAGGGGATTTCACAGCAAATTCTGTTCAAATTGCTGAATAATAAATCAAGAAAGGAAATATGGGGAGGGGTTTAAATGGAATTTTTTTTACAATAAAAAGGGGGGGGGGGGGGGGGGGGGGGGGGGGGGGGGATGTATCCAAATAGAAAAGGTAATTATACGTAATAATCAACTGTTCCCACACAACATTCACTAATACCTTAAAAAGCAAATTTTTTTTTTTTTCCAATTCAAAATGGGGTGGGGGAACATCACAACCAAGGGGAGGGGTACGAAACAAAAACAAAGTTCCAAGTCGGGGTCACCACTGTCAGACGTACGATATCCATGCATGCACGCACACACACACACGAACCTGACGTCTTTCCTCCGCACACAACTGCATCCACTCCATACATAAGGCGCAAACAAAGGTCAATTTTGATTCATCCCCTCCTTAATCTTTTTAAAATCCCATGGGGTTTTTTTTTTTACTCTGGCATCAATCAAAGCTTATATATTTTCATTATCTTTGTCTTTCAGCTGGTGCAACCAAACAAGCACTCTTCTTCTGCACACGATACTGATTTTGCAGGTTTACTCACTGCAAGTGTCCACACACACTCTCTGTGGTGTCCGGAACTGGCTTCCTCTGTGCGGGGATCCCATATGCCCACATCACAACTACTGGTCGGCGACAAACTTTGCCCAACCTGGATCTTCCCGCGGATCGGAGCTTGGCCCGGGAACGCGCGCAGCCCCCCGGCCCACCTTAGTGCCCGATCTCCAGTCTCTTCTTTCCTCCTCTACCGCACGGGGAGTCGGCCCAGCTATAACAAACCGGATAAACACGAGTTCAAAACACTGCCAGCCAGTTAGCAGTCATGTTACACTTTAACATTTTTGAACTCTTCAATTTTTCAAACATAGTTTCGGTTCCGACAATAAACGTTTGAAAACAAAATGGAGAATCATCTAGATTCTCAATATAAAATTAGATACTTACGGCTTGAGTACCGGTCATTCAACTACAATTCACATACTTCTGTATGTGTTAGGCCTCTGCCTTTATCATTGGGCACAGTCCGCCTCTTCTTCATCTAAATCATCTGTTCCATTCTCAGAGTGCGCATACGCTCCCTTGTGTCACACGACTAACCTATAGTGTAACGCACGAATCAATAATCTTTTTGTTAATCTGTACTGCGAACTTACCGTGCTATCTGCGCAAACTCGTCAACACGAGTTCGGCAATACAAATAAGTTTGTTTATTACTTTGAGACTTTTATCTCACAAATTAATGAAATCTTTTTTTTTAACTAAGCTCAAACTACAAGGCTAGCGCCACTGGCTCTCTCTCTCTCTCTCTCTCTCTCTCTCTCTCTCGCCAACGCTCTCGTTTCTTTCACAAATCCTTGAGCAACACTCAGGTAAAATTGATCAGCGGCAGAACCCTTTTCACTACGGTTCAACCCTTGATGAATCAAGTATAGCTAAATGATTGACGATGACGTCTTACCTTGTCCGTTTATTTTACAAAAAAATTATCCTGCGCACTCCTCTTGACTGGGGTGCGTGACAGGGGGGGGATGGTCATTTTTCTGTCTCTGATTTACCTCTTCACACAGACTTATTCCCTACAAATACTTATTTAGGGGCTATAATTTTTTTCTCTGCTGATGCTTTTGTTTCTTTGTTTGATAGTTTTGTTTGGGAAGGAGGTAAAATGCATCTACACTCGATATACTTTCCCATAGGGGTGGGAAGTGGTAGGGAGGTAACTTTTCTGTTTAATAGACGACTTATCGCCCCTCAAAAGTTCCCTCCCTTTAAACCTCCGTCTGGTAAGGTTTTTTCTTTGTGTTCGTGCACTCGAGTTAATGCTCTCAACTTCTTAATTTTTCTGTGACATGTACACCATTCATAAGTCTGATGATTTACAACATAGTCCATGATTGTGTTCCTGGTCATACTGGTATTCGAGGCAATGAGAGAGCGGATTAACTCGCCAAGAATGTCACAAATACAGGGGTGTGCAGATTCTCAAAGTCTATCCCTCACACAGATCTGAAATCCAAGGTTCAGCAGACTTGGGGCAAGGCCTCTGGTCACAGAGGACCGGGATGCGCAGACAGATAACAGACCTTTTCTCAAATCCATCTGAACTTTAAATTGTTTAGGCCCATCTGCAACCTGTAGGCTAGCCGTTAGGAAGAAATCATTTTGTGCCGGGTAAATTCAGGTTTCTCTTTTCACACTCTGTCTTTTAGATGACGGGGAAGCGCCGTGGTGCATTTCTCGAGGTATCCCCAGTTCTCTGTTAAACATGTTTTTTGTAGGACTTGACGTGACTTTTCGCAAACACCATTGTTACGTGGTACCCGAGTTCTACCATACAGGAAAGTTCTGTTCACCCTGTCATTGGCTCACATAACAGTGATAACTTTGGTGACTATCAGACCAAACGTGTGTGTGTGTGTGTGTGTGTGTGTGTGTGTGTGTTTTGCAGGCCATCCTTTCCGCTGCGTGCCGAGCTGTGCAAATGGCGGCCTCTGCGTATTCCACAACCGTTGTCAGTGTTCGCGGGGCTACAAGGGAGCCCGTTGTCAGAACGGTAAGTCCATCAAGGGCTAGGGGCAGGCCCACCAAACAGTGTGTTCGATTCTCACCAAGTGTTTGTAGTCAAAGGACAGACAGGCCTGCATGCTTTATACACCGCAGTATTGAATTTGAAACTGAAGCTCTCTCTCTCTCTCTCCCTCGCTCTCTCTCTCTCTGTCTGTCTGTCTGTCTGTCTGTCTGTCTCTCTCTCTCTGTCTCTCTCTGTCTCTCTCTGTCTCTCTCTCTCTCTCTCTCTCTCTCTCTCTCTCTCTCTCTCTCTCTCTCTCTCTCTCTCACGTATATACATAATTATTCATTCGTGCGCATGCTCTCTCTCTCTCTCTCTCTCTCTCTCTCTCTCTCTCTCTCTCTCTCTCTCACACACACACACACACACACACACACACACGCGCGCGCGCGCGCGCGCGCGCGCACACACACACACACACACACACACACACACACACACACACACGCGCGCGCATTGTGCATTTCTTCTTGCAAGTAGTGTGGTTGTTCTTTTGTTTGATTGTTCCTTTCGGTGTGAGTGGTAAATGCAACAGAGCGAAAGCACACTGAACGTAAGATAAAAAAACAAACACAGACGCCTTGTATCAAACGGGAAAAAAAAATCCTAAAACAGTAAACGAATGTCCATCGGTAATGAAACACACAGACTATGCATGGTGTGTGCGTCTTTGAGAAAAAAAAAAGTGAGAAAAAAAGAGGAGGATGGAAGCCCGACTTTATAAGAAAAGAAAATTTAAATGTGGGGAAAAATTGGAGGATGGAGGCTCTACACACACACACACACACACACACACACACACACACAAACTGAAGAAGTACCAACAAAATAGACAATAATAATAATAATAATACGCAATAATAAAAACGCACACACACACACACACACACACACACACACAGAAAGACAGAGACAGACAGACAGAGAGAGAGAGACGGTTGGTTGGTTCGTTTACTCATAGCCTGTACGCTGTACGTTGACGATTTAAGACTGTAAAGAAACTGTCATTAGATCAGCGTTGAGACGCAGTAGAAAGAAACTCGTGGAGAGCGTGGCAGCAGAGAGTCCTCAGAAGAGAAGCCCCCTTCAAGCAAGTGTTTCGGCCCTTATCTCCTGACACTCTAGGGGGGTTGGGGCCACACCCGGTTCATGACTCCGGATGTCCCTCTGCTGCCCCTTTTTTTTTCCCATCTTGGATGAGCCATGACTGGGATTCGAACCCATGCCCTTCTGGACATGCTCATTTCCACTTAATGACTCACGCACTAACCACTGAGCCACAGGGAACCTGATATTTGTAGGAAAGTTAAGCCTTATGAAGTTCACTTTTGTTCCTCCTTGACCAGATCCAACTTGAACACCTCTCTGCCGCTTCTGCCATTGCTTTCTGGACTTTGGTTTTTCCCTCCCTGCAACTGAGAGCTGTTTCATGAGGCTGTATGCAGACGTTCCCACAAACCCCCTAGCTCCAATTTCTGCAGTGAGGACTTTAACCTGATAGCCTTCTCTCCTCAGGCTGTTTGCCAGATCAGCATACTTTTCAGTCTTGTAGATCTGAGCTGCCTCCATTCTGTTCTCATATGGCACCGTGAGCTCGATCATGATCAGCTGCTTGGTTGACTGAGAGTGTAATACTATGTCTGGTCTCATGCCACTCTTGCTGATAATCTCTGGGTGACTATTCCATTCTGGGAGGTCTGCTGTGCACACTCCCAGTCATCTGCCCCGTCCAGCAGACTCTGCCTGCATGTTCCGAATGGCACTGTTGTTCTTGGCCATGATTCGCTGCCTCCTGCCGTGAAGAATGTTGCGGGTGCTTTTGGAGTCCTGATTTTCCCTTTTGTGGTGTTGGTACTAGCCCAGACTACTTGTACAATCTCTTTGAGCACTTGGTTGTGCCTCCATGTGTACCTTCCTTGAGCCAGGGCTACTTTACATGAGCTTAGGACATGCTCCACTGTTTGTTTTTCATGGCAAAGGGGGCATGAAAGATCGTCTGTTTTTCCCCACTTCACCAGGTTTGCATTTGAAGGCAGAAGGTCATATGCAGATCTGAGAATGAAGCTGATCCTGAGAGGGGCCATGTGCCAAATGTCATTCCAAGTGAGACTTCTTTGGAGTGCATTCTCCCACGTTGTCCATTGCCCTTGCTGGCTCTGCTGGACTGCTTTTTGGAGTCTTTGTTGGTCTTCTTCTTTTCTCATCTCCTGAATCATCATGTCTCTTTTGGCTTTTCCTCTGGCCTTTGACCACCATTCAGTTTTGGTCACCCCCAGTCCTTGTCTGTTGGTCTCTGTGTCTGTGTGTCCTGTTATTTCTCTGATCTTGAGACTTTCTTTTGCAGAATCCATCGCCTCTTGAACTTTCCATTTTCTGCCTGTGTCTTCAGCTGGGGCTTGATTGCTTCAACCACCTTGTCTCCTGAGTCCTCCTCATGCATGCTTTGAAGTCTGATCTTCCCTGCTTTATTTTCCTCCAGGATGGATTTCAGTGGTAGTTTCAGCTTTGCTTGGCGACAGTATAGCGCTATGTCAGTCAGTCAGACAGGGTGGGACACCAAGCCATTTCCTTGTGAACTTGATTTTGGATTCCATTGCCTCCACTATGCTGGTGCAGATGTCGTATATCATCAGAGGCCATAGGAGCTTTGGTATCAGCATGAACTGCAGACACCAGACCTTGTATTTGCCAGGGAGCCCACACTGGTCAATGGTCTCTCAAGCCTTCTTCCGACATCTGTTTGGTTTTTCTTTTGCTCTTGTGTGTCTTTCAGCGTATCATCATACCATCTTCCAAGGCTCTTGACTGGCTCTTCTGTTACTGTTGGAATGGTCTGGTTGGGCAACACTGAAGACCACAGATTCGGCCGGCCACTTTTCCTTTTCTCAGTGAGAGACTCCGTGATTTCTTTGGCTTGAACTTCATTCTGGATGAGGCAACTATGTCGTCCAGCCTCTCCAGCAC
>JADBJO010001508.1:284549-307049 GCA_016801955.1 Conus betulinus
AAACTGTGACATGGGTGAAAAAACACAGTGAATGAAACTGAAGAGAAGAGGAACTGAAGAAGAAGAAAGTAACTGAAAAGAAGAAAAAGGAGAGAAGAAGAGAAAGAGAAGAAAAGAAGAAGAAGAACCGAGAGAGAAGTGAAAAGAAGAAGGAAGAGAGAAGTGAAGAGAAGAGAAGAGAACTGAAGAGAAGAAGAAGAGAAGAAGGAAGAAGAAGTGAAGAGAGAGAAGGAAGAGAAGTGAAGTGAAGAAGAAGGAAGAAAACTGAAGAGAAGTGAAGAGAAGAAGAAGAAGAAAACTGAAGAGAAGTGAAGAAGAAGGAAGAGAACTAAAGAGGTGAAAAGAGAAGAAGGAACAGAATTGAAGAAAAGAAGAGAAGGAAAGAAGGAGAGAAGAGAAAGAGAAGAAGGAAGAAGGAAGAGAAATGACGAGAAAAAGAGAAGAAGGAAGAGAATTGAAAGAAGAAGAAGAGAAGAGAGACTGAAGAAAAGAAGTGAAGAGAAGAGAACTGAAGAAGAAAGGAAAGAGAACTGACGAGAAGAAGGAAGAGAAAAGAGAAGGAAGAAAAAGAAAGAAGAAGAGAACTGAAGAGAAGAAAAAAGAAGGAAGAGAAGTGACTGAAGAGAAGAACTAAACTGAAGAGAGAGAAGAAGAGAACTAAAGAGAACTGAAGAGAAGAAGGAAGAGAACTGAGAAGTGAAGAAGAAGGAAAGAGAACTGAACAGCTAATCTACAGATGGAATTTCAGTCTAGAGAATTTCAACAACAACAACAACAAAAAAATATCGAAAAAAAAAAGAAAAGAAAAAGGAGGAAAAAAAAAAAAAAATGAAATGCAAGCAGCAAGCAAGAAAATAAGAAAGAATGAAAGAAGGAAGAAAGGAAGGATGGAAGGAAAGAAAGCCCCTCTTGGGATGAATGGGAAAACAGCATTTCTCAGCACTGGAAACACTTCAGTTCGGGTGTACTAATCATTCTCTTTCTTCCTATTCGATGCAGCACAGTTGTTGCAGTCTCCTTTCTGCGCTTTCTCTTGGTCGCTTCTCCCATCCTTGCTGCATGACACATCCTCCCTCTCTTTCCTACTCTTCTTTCTCTCTAGCACACAACCTATGGTCACCAGTTGCTTCTTTGCTGGGTTTAACATCAGCTCTCACATAACTAACTTTCCCTTTCAAATTTTTGCAAAAGGATTAACACCAGCAACCGCTGAAATTTTGCATCCACAAGAAAAGAGCCCCAAGAGAATTCTGTAATTCTTTGGACTAAATGCCTGCTGCACAATGGAACTTGGGATATCATGCATCATCAGGATTCTTACCCAGACCCTCTCTTCAAAATGAAACATATGGGTCTGTACCGTATAGAACATGGACATGCGATGTCGACAATTTGGCTGCTTTTGGTACCTTGTTTTACTGCACCAATGCAATTCATGTGCGTACACACACACACACACACACACACACATACATACATACATCTACATACACACGTGCATGCATGCACACATCAATCATTGTCACTATTGTGACAGACTGTCGCGATTGAGAAGTAGAGGAAGATAAAGGAGAATGACAAATAAAAAAAGGAGAAAGAAAGGGGGAAAGAAAAAGACAAACAAGCAAGAGCAAAAAGCAGGAAGACACCCATTCACCTCAACACACACCACAAATAATGAACAAATTAGTATATTATATGAATAAAACAAATTCCAATCACTAAAATCACAGACAATTAAGCATGGACTGTCCTTCCAATCTCATTATGATGAGCCTGTGTCCATTCCTCATTGATTAACGGTGTCCACGTGCATGCATCAGGATGGACAACTGGAATGGTCGATCATCAAAATGGAATACTGACCTGATCCTCTTGAAACAACCGATCCACAAACCGCAGCTAACATGCATCTCTCATTTTCACACATTTACTTCTTAAGCAATTGTATATCATGAAAACAATCAGGACAGAAATATGTCATTTAATTTCACAAAGCTGAATGGGTTTCTGTTTAATTACCATGCAGCCAACCGCACCAAGACTCTTTTAAAGCAAAAAAAAAAAAAAAAAAAAAAAAAAAAAAAAATCAACACACACATACAGCAATATTACATGTTTGCGACTCTGCACACAAACTGACGGATAAGAATAAGCCGGGTAAGACTGCCTGCAACGAACGATGGCAGGGGTCAGTTTGGGGTTAAATGGATTTGCGGCATCAGCCTGCAGCCAAACATCAAAAACGTATGATACGTTTCACTGTTTTTGCCTCAGTAAAGCTAGGGATATGATTAACTGATGCTGCTGCTCAGCCAAACCATCAAAAGTTTGATATTTTTCACTCTTTTTGTTTCAGTTAAGTGAGGAATGTGATAAACTGATAACTTTGCACAACCAAACCATCAAAAGTTTGATATTTTCACTCTTCTTGCCTAAATAAAGCTAGGAATATGATAAACTGATAACTTTGCACAGCCAAATCACCAAACATCTTATATATTTCTCTTTTTGCTTCAGTTAAGTCAGGAATGTGATAAACTTATAAGTTTCCACAAGCAAACCATCAAAAGTGATCTACTTCACTATTTTTGCTTCAATTCAGTTAGAAAATGCGATGAACTGGTAATCTGGCCACCCTTTCCGTCATATTGCATGAGAGTGCTGCACTGTTAAAAATCCTTCTTGCAATGACTTCCATACTGCCGAAACACTTTGAAGCACCATGATCTTTTTCGTTTTTCAACATAAAGAAACCTTTTATGTACTATTGAAAATACATTCTTCTCTGCAGATTCAAAGGAACTTCCAAACTAAAAACACTTCCCCCAAAAAAAAGGTAGCAATGTTAGACGGGATCTGAATCGAGAGTTCACACAGTTAGCAAGAGAATCGCTGAGGAAGATGGCTGGATGGCTGTCGAAAGCTACGAGTGAGTAGTGCGTTTTCTTTTGTTGGGAGACTAGGTCTAACTTCATGTAGCAAAATGTTAGACCTCATGCACAAATTTGGGTTGTGTCAGTGTGTTTCTCCTTCCACAGCAACAACAGCACAGCAAAAAAAGCAGCACACTACAATCATGTTTACAATCATGAACAACATGGTAAAAAATGAAATACATCTTACTTTACAAACAATGCAGTAAATTTATGTTTGGATATGATATCAGCTTAGTGAGCATTACTTACATAACAACCCACTACAATCATGCAAAACAGAAAGTTTGTGTTAGATATGAAAAGAGCAGAGTACAAAAACATTTTATCAAACAAACAGCATACTACATGCATCTTCTGCATTACAAATAGTTAAAACATGGTGCTAAATTTGCCTCCTTCCATTCCTTAGCTGACACAGGCCGTATCAGAAGCAGATTAGAGATAGGGAGGTGCCCCAAGGTCCCCCCCCCCCCCCCCCCCCCCCCCCCTGAAAAAAGGAAAAAAAAAAAAAAGGAAAATGAAAAAAAAAAAAAAACATGGGGGGGGGGGGGGATCTAGGGTTTCTGATCCCCACTGTTCCCCCTCCACAAAAGAAAAACAAGAGGGGGAAAAAAAGGTTAAAGAAGGCAAGAAACATTTTTCTAACACAATTCAGGTCATAACCTTGTTTGTAACTTCCTTAGTGGCATTTTTGGTGAGATATTATGAACAGCAATTTCTTGGCTGCATCTGACTGCACATTTTACTTCTCTGGACCAGAATTTTCCCTCAGGGAGTTGGAAGCAGAGGGAGACAGGGGAGGGGAAGGAGGGCATCTCCTTAAAGCTCTGAAACAGCGGAGCACTGTCCTTGCTTAAGAACGCTCCCCTCCCATTCCCATAACAAAAAAGGGTTTGCACAGAGGGAGGGAGGGAGGGAGAGAGACAGCCTGTGAAGAAATCAGGGGGAGATCCAGAAGGAGCTTCCTGTCTTTGTGGAAAAAGAATGTTGACCAAGAACACTGGGAATCGCAGGCGGTAGGCGATGGTATGCTGCCCACTCCAACCCACCACCCACTCTCTTTCACATAAATTTCGGAGATGAAAGGCTGCTGCTGTTCATCTCTCTCACCTCCTTCTCTCTGTATTTTCATTTCTTCAATCAGTTCCTTTCAAAAAATGTTTTGGACCCCCCCCCCCCCCCCCCCCCCCCCCCCCAAAATGAGATGTGATCCATGTCCGCATAGCAAGAAAGCAGGGAGGGCTGGGTTGGGAATCTGTCATCAACATGGCAAGTATACACAGCTAAAAAAAAAAAAAAAAACAAGTTTATATGAAAATATATAAAAACAGATAAAGCCATGACACGCAGTCAAGAAGGGGAAACAACACAATTCTATATGAACCATGAAATACTGCTAAGAAGAGAACACAGAACAAGTCCAAATGAACTGCGACAAACCAATAAGAAGAGGAAACAACACAAATATAAATGAACCACAAAATGCCACTACAAAAGGAAATAAAACAAACCCAAATAAAATGCGACATACCACTAAGAAGAAAAAGCAACATGACTCACCACTAACAAGAGGAAACAACAAATCCAAATAAGCGATGAATAACTCTGAGAGAAGAGGAAACAACACAAAACTAAATGGGCCACAATACACCAATGAGAAGAGGAAAAACAAAAATCCTAAATGAACCATGAAATTATACTAAGAAGAGGAAACAACACACAAATTCAAATGAACCATGACATAATATTTAGAAGAAGAAAGAAACAAAACCAAATGAACCATGAAATACCACTAAGAAGAGGAAGCAACACAAATCACTTCTATTTTTTAAAAAAAATAAAAAAATAACGATTAAAAAAACCATAGTTTAGCATAGAATACAATAATGCTGAGCTTGTCAAAAGTCTGGAAAAAGGCATCATATTCACAGTTCCTACACAAATGTTCTTCAGAAGTGAAATTGTTAAACTCTTGGTGTATGAACTTGTGAAAATGAAAATGTCCATTAAGACAACAAAAACAAACACTTCTATGGGTCCCACTCGCACCTTTGAGCATTTCTTTTTCTTGTCGTGCTGGACATTGCCCACAGTTGAATCACAAATGTTGTTCAGCAGTGAAGTTGTTAGTCTCTTAGCAAAATAGTTTTGAGATATTCTGGTTTAAATAAAGTGCCCCTTCCGTTTAGCTCAGCCCAAAATGGCCATGCAGGAGAGGCTATTCTGGCATTTAACTTAGACAGGATGAAAGGGTTAATTACTGTTTATGCTGCAAGTGACTGTTTTTCACTCAAAAGGATATCTCAAGCACAGAAATGATCTATTTCCTTTTCACAGATAAGATCACGGCAATCATAAGATACTAAAGTTCTCTATCATATTTACAAGAATTAATCACTGATCACCATTTTACTAGAATGTAATATAATTTTCAAAGTACAAAGGGTTAATGAGGAAAGTTTGATCATTCATTTAAGCATTTTTGTGTGTGTGTGTGTGTGTGTGTGTGTGTGTGTGTGTGTGTTCTATTGTTTTCTGTTTTTTTTTTTCTTCATTTCATTTTAGCATACTTGCCTGCTGTGCATCACCATTCTGTTACGGGTGGAATCATGCTGTTATCAATAACCATGCCAAGTTTTTTGTTTTAACCACAGATTTTCAATGAAAACAGATACGTTTATCATGGAGACACACACACACACACACACACACACACACACACACGTCACTGAATCCCAGTGAATGCATAACCTCACCTTCTACATATATTTGAGCAAATAAGCATTTTTTTTTTTTCAGTGGTGGAGTGGGGAGGAGTGGGGGAATGTTGCTGGGGGTGTGTGTGGTTGAAAGGGCTTTTTGTTAAAGCAGGGAGACTGGGGCTCATAAATCACATCATAATTTGAAGCTTGGAAAGGAATTGCAGGCACCATCTCAGACCCACTTTTTAGTTAATTAAGCATCAGATAACAAATCAAATGAAATGGATCCATGCAAAAAAAAAAAACAAACAAACAAAAACAGCAACAACAAAATCCAAAAGATGTATTTCTCATGATCACCAGCAATTTCTCTTCTAGCTTGGTTTGGCCTGTTTCTTACTGGAATGATATTTGCCATTTCCTGGTCAAATCAAATCTGTTTCCTCTGGAACCCTTGCAAGCAATGGCGGCCACACCAGGACCGCCACTTCCTGGTCTTCCTCCCCCTCCTCGCCACCCCCCTTCACCCAGAGCCTCCCTCAGTTGTCTTTGAACACAATGAGGTAATCTGGGTAAGCCTGGACGTCGCTGTACGTCACAAAAATCTCTCAGGGTTGTCCACATCATCCACGGTACTGTGGCAGCGCACACCACTGGAGATTTCAGGCGGGATGCGCATGGTCTGGTTGCCCTTGCGGTACTCTCCGACCAGCACTCGGCACATGAAGATGTGGCGCTCCTGCGTGTGCTGACTGGCCGCTGCATACTCATTGTGACTAGAATACGATGCAGACACTGCAAAGTACGCCCCTTGCCCGTAGTTGCTCTCTAAAAGAAAAAGTCAAAAAAAAAAAAAAAAAAAGAAAAAGTCAGTTGATTTGAAAAGGAAATGGGTACTCAATGACAAGATGGCTGTCAGAGGGTCTGATCCGTCATGAACAAAACAATCACAGAGGAACACTTCAGAGAAAATGATAGTCCACAAATGTAATCAATCATGAACAAGACTATTATGACTATTCACCATACACAAGTCTGTCATTAAATTACAAATAAGACTAGACAGAAGGTAGCTTAATAAACATGAATTGTCAAAAACAACAAACTACAAAAAAAAAAACACCAACATGAAGGTATGAATAAGACTTGATGGCTATCCAGTCAACGTAACCCACCATAAACAAGACAAACACAACAGGGAAATAAGACCATGTGGGGCTCTGATAAGTCTTATCCATCACAAACAAGACAAACACACACAGAGAAATAAGACTATGTGGGGCTCTGATAAGTCTTATCCATCACAAACAAGACAAAACACAACAGAGAAAAATAAGACTATGTGGGGCTCTGATAAGTCTTATCCATCACAAACAAGACAAACACAACAGAGAAATAAGACTATGTGGGGCTCTGATAAGTCTTATCCATCACAAACAAGACAAACACAACAGAGAAATAAGACTATGTGGGGCTCTGATAAGTCTTATCCATCACAAACAAGACAAACACAACAGAGAAATAAGACTATGTGGGGCTCTGGTAAGTCTTATCCATCACAAACAAGACAAACACAACACAGAAATAAGACTATGTGGGGCTCTGGCAAGTCTTATCCTTCACAAACAAGACAATCACAACAGAGAAATGAGACTATGTGGGGCTCTGATAAGTCTTATCCATCACAAACAAGACAAACACAACAGAGAAATAGGACTATGTGGGGCTCTGATAAGTCTTATCCATCACAAACAAGACAAACACAACAGAGAAATAGGACTATACGGGGCTCTGATAAGTCTTATCCATCACAAACAAGACACAACACAACAGAGAAATAAGACTATGTGGGGCTCTGGTAAGTCTTATCCATCACAAACAAGACAAACACAGAGAAATAAGACTATGTGGGGCTCTGGTAAGTTTTATCCATCATGAACAAAACTGAACGCGAAGGCTAAGTGAGATCTGATGGTGGTCCAATCAGCGTGATCCATCATCAACATGACTAGCATGGAGGGATGGATGGGTCCAGGACTGTGACCAATCACAGACAAGGAGCTGCAAATACAGACACACTGGCCCAGCAGCTGTACACAGGCTACAACTGGCATGTTACTAAGCACATACATCACCTGCTGAGGCTCAGCGGTTAGCGTTGCATGCTTACTGGCTGGAAAGTTGTGGGTTCAAGTCTTCTTCTTTTCTTTTTTTTTTACCAAATCAAATTTTAATCAGATTCAGAGATCACAGAAGTGCCAAAAGAGGACAGTAAGCAGTCAACATATGAATGGCGTATCTGTAAGACATACTCAAAAACTATTCCTTAAAACGCATAGGAAAAATGAAGGAAAGCAACAACAACAACGAACAATCAATAGCAAGAATTTTCATAACTGTAAGAAGAGTTTGGAGAAGAGCCGAGGTAAGCCAAGCAAGAAAATCATTAGATATAAAGTTTTGTTCAGAAAAAAAAAAACACCATCCCTCCTCCTATATATTAATCAACACCTTGGCCCCACCTCTACCCTGCTGAAGCTACAAGGAAAAAGAAAGTGTTCTGTGGGTTCGAGTTTAATCAAGGGCATTTATTTGAAGCATTTTTAGGCCCTTGCCAGCTCCCCCCCCCCCCCCCCCCCCCCCCCAGCTGAGTGGAGCGTGCTTTGGGCTCAAATGGGCAGACCTCAACCACGCAGTGAAGCTGCATCCATTTAACTCTTTCTGTCTGACGAATGACCAAAGGTTGGGTGCCTATGAATGCACAGGTCCATCTGTGTCAACCAGAGGTTGCAATCAAGTTGCAAGGTGAGGCGACTGCAGGCAGAAAAATCTAAACAAATTTGAAAAATTACTGACAAAGCTCTGCCCCTAAAAACGTTGACAAACCAATCACAAGACAAAACACGATGCATTTCAACCTCTTAGATCTTCTTCAGGCAAGATACACAACACTCAGGACAACAAAAGTGAACGAGCATCACTTATCATCATCCAGTTCAGCAGAAGATGGGCGCTGAACTGGATGAAGATAAGTGATTGCTCGTTCATTTTCGTTGTACTGAGCGTTGTGTTTCTTGCCTGAAGAAGACCTAAGATGTCAAAAACAATGTGTTTTGTCTTGAGATTCGTTTGTCAATGTTTTTTGGGCAGAGCTTGATCAATAATTTTTCAAATTTATTCAGAGGTTGCAAGTCAAATCTTGGTTCCAATCAAGTGCATTCACCACTTATTAAACTATGAATGAAAAATGAGTGACGGGAGAAAAGATATTGTCTTCCTCAATCTCATACCCCTTTGTAAGAGTGACATTCAAAAGATTTCGTCTTTTTTTTTTTTCTTTTTTTTTGACACCACGAGTCAACAAAGTAAGTTTACAGTGAGGAAAGTGACAGACAAAATCACTGATGATGATCTCAGCAAATACTCTGAGAGTTCAAAATACAAAAGTCATGAAAATGTACATAGATGTAGAAAATATGTTTGGCTATAATACACTCATCTTACTGCGTTTATGACCTGTCAGAATAAAAAGAATGATGAAGTGATAAGCAACCATTATTCACAAATAAACCATGTGTCACAAGGTTATTCAACCACAATGAAAACTGAACATGTTACAGAAAAAAAAGTCTATAACTGTATGAAACTGAATCCCTTCAGATGTGCTCATCCGCAATTATGACAGTTTGAGTTAAGTAACCCTGATTTCAGACTGAACAGCCAAAACATGCCAGGCTTACAAGTCATTAGCTTACACGGTTGAGAAGGTTGCTCACCTAGTCACTGGGCTGAATGGGTTAACAGATGCATCTCTACACTGCAGGTGACTTTCACCTCTTGAACTCTGATGTATTATGAAAGGAAGCATGGAATGCAGCTCTGCCATTGGTCTCTGACCAGAATGCAATGCCACAGCATCATCTTCCACCTCATCATCCTCATAGACTATCTGTGGGCTTTCATGCCCTATTCTTGCCAAGAGGATCCTCCTGGGTTTCAATGCCCTCTCTACATCCTTGCACAAGATTATTTCCTGTTAAAATCAAGAGGATTAGCAAATTTGCTAGGACTGTCCTCTGGAGAGAAGCACTCACACATGCTGGCTAAGTGGGGAAAAGGGATTACTGTCATCACTAAGGGCATAGTAGGCGTTGGATCAGAACAAGCACCACTGAACACCAGCAAAAAAAAAACGTCGTGACAGCAGCGCAGCATCTCCTCTGGCAGGTGGCCTCACAATTACAGGACACTGAGTTAGTATTCCCTGCAGACTGCAGTGCCTGGTCTCCAACAAACCTGGGCGCAGCTACATATGAGGGAGGCTGAATGAGCTGTGGAGAAGTTTTGCCACCAAGAGGGAAGGAGGGAGTGTGAAGCAAAGAGAGAGAGAGTGCAAGAGTGAGCGCACCGACTAGAAAACCTACATGCTGTACACTGATCATAACTGGCACATGAGTGAACCCACAGCGCAAGAAACTCAGGCACTGCAAACAGCTTACGACCAGCGTAACAGTGTGCCAATAATGGAAGAAAACCAGGCATTGTAGACAGCTGTAAACAGATTATACCTTGCACAACCATGATGAATATCAAGTGTAGAAAATAGATAATACCTGGTATGATAATAATGAACACAGAATGTGAGAAACCCAGACGTTTTAATCAGATTGTGACTGGCATGATAGTGAACACATAGCTTGAGAAGCTCAGAACCTGTCAAAAGGTCATGGCTAAAATGAACTCAGGTGCCACCAACAGAGTAGGACTGGCGTAAAAGCAAGCGTACAGTGTGAGAACCTCGGAAGCCATAACCATATTACTGAAATGGGCACATACTGTGAGAAATCTATGCACTGTAAAGAGATGATCAAAACCAACATATTGTGATGTGCACATAGCGTAAGAAAACTCCAGGTGCTGGGGAACTCACTCTGCTGGTTGCTGTAACTGCGGTTGAAGCCATACTTGATGATTCCCTGCACGGCCTCCCCTCTAGTCCCATGCCAGAGTTGCAGGCGCTCGCACTTTTCAGGGTTGACGGTGCTCTCCATCTGCCGCTTCAGGGCATGGTACTGTTTTGTACAACGTCAGGTTCTGCACACGCTGGATCTGTACACACCCACCAAGGGCTGAAATAACATGGATCAGTTTCCATGATTTCAAAATTCTATTCTGTCAGCCCTTGACCCTAATTTTCAGGTTGAGACATTTCCCCTGCAAGTCCAACACCTAACTGTTCAGGATTCAAATATTCCTCCCCCCACCCCCCACCCCTGTTCCCCGCTCTCCCCTTTGTAGAAGTCAGCACTATATCCCCTCCTTTGAGGATTCAGACAATTCCAGATCAGCCCAATACCCCACTTTTTTTTTTATAATTCAGACATTTCCCCTGCCAAACCCAGTACCCTGACCGTAGTGGATTCAGACCTGTCAGCCCAATATCCCCACCTTAGTGGATTCAGACATTTCCCCTGTCAGCCCAATATCCCCACCTTAGTGGATTCAGACATTTCCCCTGTCAGCACCATGCCCACACCTTAGTGGATTCAGACATTTCCCCTGTCAGCCCAATATCCCCACCTTAGTGGATTCAGACATTTCCCCTGTCAGCCCAATATCCCCACCTTAGTGGATTCAGACATTTCCCCTCTCAGCACCATGCCCACACCTTAGTGGATTCAGACATTTCCCCTGTCAGCACCATGCCCACACCTTAGTGGATTCAGACATTCCCCTGTCAGCACCATGCCCACACCTTTGTGGATTCAGACATTTCCAGGTCAGCCCAACACACAACAAAGATTCAACATTCCAAATTTCTCCCCTATCAATCCGCTGTGTTTTTCAGCCTTGGACATTTCGTTCATCAGCCTTGGGTCTTCCCATTTCAGGATTTACACTTTTCCTCCCTCACCCTAAAACCCTTTGTTTCAGGATTCCAGCATTTCATATGCCTCCCCTCTCTGCCTTACCTTCACTATTTTGCAGGGCCTCTCCAGACTTTTCTGGAATTTTGGGGCCACGCCTTGGTATTCATCAGAGATTGGATCCAGGTCCTTGACATCCAGATCCCCTTTCATATCGAGCCAGGTCTGAGGGACTGGTACGTCCAGAGCTGTGAATCGAAACAGAGTGGTTCAAGAGATACCTTTGACACGTTCATATATTGTTTTAATCAATTATTTTCATCTTTAATTGTCACTGTATTTTTTGCGGTCCAGTTTTTTTTTCTTTTTCAATCTGTTTTGAACTGCTTTGTCGATTATTTCCATTTTCAAAGTCGTTTAATTTGATGGGAATGATTCCCGAGTAATCACGGTTTCTCATCTGCATGTTTTGCAATTGTTGTTTATCTTATATTATTTTCAAGTATCTAGAGAAACAAAAAACTTTAAGTAGAAATTCTGTTTCTTATTTAATTTGGTTGGAAAAAAAAAAATGCTAACTTAAAAGTAAATAATATATATCAGAATGTGTCCATTGTGCATATTTGTTTTTAAAAAAAAAAAAAAAAAAGGAGAGTAAAAACATCTTGCTGCAATCTTCATGGAATGTCTTCAACTGACACACACCTCAATTAGCTGACTCTCAGAGTGCGACTTTCAATCAGGCAGGGCCACATGTCACGATGGTGTTTGCCATCTGCCAGATGCAATATAAACTCAGTGTGTAGAACTAGGAACTGCACAAGACATTTGTTGATCTCACCAGAGTATTCAATACTACCAATCAAATCTGACTGTGATAGAACATTCACAAGTTTGGCTATCAAGAGCCCAATGGACAACCTCTTTATGTGGTTGAAGGCAAGCTGGAGTTAGCAGGGTTCAGCAGGATGTGGCTGATTCTGACTAGGTCACCACAGAGAGAATGGAGTTAAACATGGATGCTCTTGCCACCTATTCATTTTTTTTCATCTTGACAGCAGCAATATTGACAGATACTTCAGGAACTTTGACAAAAGGGGTGGGGCAATGGTGGGGAGAGGGAAAGGAGGGGGAGCAGTAGTTTAGTTTTAATCTGATGACAGATGTTTTGATCTTTTTTTTTTTTCTGTAGAGTGTCCACAATCATCAGGTTGATTATTCTGACACTTGTGTGTGTATGACCATTTTTTTATCCCACCATTAAGGCAGCCATACTCCAACTTTGGGGAAGGTGCATGCTATGTGTAATGTGTCAACCATACAAACAGCCAAACTGGCCTTCTCTTCCGAAAGTTGGTGATGGGATTTTACATGTGTGCAAGATGTTATGCCTGCGTTCACACACGGAACCTCGGTTTAAAGTCTCATTCAAAGGACTGTATGGGAAATGGAGTCAGAACCAATGTTAACTCCGAGGGAAAAAATCACCCCTGTACAGAAACGGCCCAGAGTAGACTCGAACCTGCAACCCTTGGATTACGAGTCTGGCGCTCTACCAACTGAGCTATTCCAAGAACAGCACAAAAGCATATCAGGCTTGACTGCAAGAGTTCATGTCTGTACTACAGTAGATCACAGCGCCATCTCTGCACATTCCCATCAGGACTTTGGGAGAATCCCACATGTTGGAAGAACCCCTGGGGACACCTGGCTTAACAATCAGCAAGGAGAGGACTGAGGCTGTGTTCCAGCCATCATTTCAAGCATCCAGGGCTCTCTTGCCATCACCTGCACACGACGTGAAAGACTGTGAAAAAAATTCCACTCACCAGAAATCATGAACAGCAGTGAACTGGTTGATACAATGGCAACACTGCATATCTAATGAAAATCTAATGGAAAATGATGTGTCTTAAAGACTGCATCCTGTGTGTGTGGAAAAATGTGTGCTTCACATTGTGTGTGTGGAAAACAATGTGTCTTAAAGACTGCATCCTATGTGTGTGGAAAAATGTGTGCTTCAATCTGTGTGTGGAAAACGATATATCTTAAAGACTGCATCCTACGAATGTGGAAGACCTTATGCCTCTCAGAATACATCCTCTGAGTGTGGAAGACCTTGCATCTCTCAGAATACATCATCTGTGTGTGGAAGACTTTGTGCCTCACAGGCTACATCCTAAGGGAGATTTTTGTGCTCAAAGACCCCATTCCATTGCGTGTGGAAGACCTTGTATCTCACAGACTTCATCTTCTGTGTGTGGAAGACTTTGTGCCTCATGGACTACACGGAAGACTTACTGCTTTACAGTTGTCTTCCTCCGTGTGTGGAAGACTGTGCTTCCCCGACTCCATCTTCTGTAATGTGTGAAAGACTTTTTGCAACAGGGACTCCATTATCTGTGTGTGGAAGATTTGGTGCCTCAAAGACTACTACGTCTGTGGTGTGGTGGAAGACTTTGTACCTCAACATACTACTTCCTCTGAGAGTGGAAGACTTTGCACCTCTCAGAATACATTCTGTGTGTGTGTGGAAGACTTTGCACCTCTTAGAATACATCCTCTGAGTGTATGGAAGACCTTGTGCCACCCAGAATACATTTTCTGTGTGTGGAAAATTTTCAGCCTCGAAGACTCCATCCTCTGTGGTGTGGAAGATTTTGTGCTCTTAGACTCCATCCTGTGTGTGGAAGACTTTGTGCCTCAGAGACTATATTGTCTGTGTGTGGAAGATTTGTGTCTCAGACGCTATATTCTGTGTGTGTGGAAGACTGTGCCTCAGAGACTATATTCTCTGTGTGTGGAAGACTATGTGCCTCACAGACTACATTCTCTGTGTGTGGAAGACTTTGTGCCTCAGAGAGACTGTATTCTCTGTGTGGAAGACTTTGTGCCTCAGAGATTGTATTCTCTGTGTGTGGAAGACTTTGTGCCTCACAAAATCTCCTTCCTCTGTGTTTGGAAGACTTTATATGTGTGGAAGACTTTTGTGCCTAGCAGAATCCTTCCTCTGTGTTTGGGAGACTTTATATCTTGAGATAGCCTCCTCTGCATGTTGAAGATTGGGTGCCTTGTAGACTCCATCTTCTGAGTTTGAAAGGCTTTGTGTCTCAGAATCCATACTCTGCAATGTGTTCAAGACTTTTTGCTTCATAGACCAGGCTTCATGCTTACACTTCAAACTATTTTAGCAGCTGATCCATCTGTCTGTTCTTCTCTTGCATCAACAGAACAACTCATATCACACACACACACACACACACACACACACACACACACACACACACACACACACACACACATGCACACACACACACACACACACACACACACACACACATACATACGCACTCTCTCACACAAATGCACACACACACACACACACACACACACACACACACACACACACACACACACACACATACACACATACATTTGTTTTTTCTTCTCTTCTCCTTGCAACTACACAGTGTTACTTCATTAAGTACTTTGGAATTTGAATTTCTTTTTTTTTTTTTTTTAAAGTTTGGATAAAGAAAACAGACAAAAATCCCACGCTCAATTCCAACGGAACTTGTTCATAACATCTTATGTAACATTGTTTCCTTAGTCGTGTGACAGGTGGTGAGAAAAACAGGGATGGTGTCTTATCGTGACAGATGATAATCAACAGAGAGAGAAACACACTGTGAATCTTATCCTGTCGGATGATGGTCAAGGCCGCGGCATCGTCATCCTCTTCTTCATGATTCTCGGGGATTCCTGCATCCGTGCAAAGCTGATGATGAGAGCCACGTTGCTGTTGTCCACAATCATCACCTTGTCGTCCCCGTTTCTGACACAGGCACAGTAACATGCTTCAATTCATTTCAACTCTGTCCATGCTCACACATGCAAGAACAACACTGAACACACACACACACACACCCACACACACACACACACACACACACACAGAGTCAAGCAATGGGGAAAAACATAAACTGAATGTCTCTTTCAACCTGAAATCTAAATAAATAATTACAAACTGAGGGATTCTATTTGGAAAAAAAAAAACTACATAAACCACATTAACACACTATAAAAACCTGTTAACTGACCTCCCAGTAAATATACAGGTTTTGTCCAAAATAATAGGTTAACACACATACAATTAAACATTATTTTCATATGAAGGCATTTTCTTCACTCTTTCCAGATGATTAATGAAATTACTCGTAAGAAGATGGCTGCTACACCAGCACACTTAGAATAACAAGTGTGGTCCAAATCTTCCACCAGTCAGTTTTGTTTTTTCCTGTTCCATCTTTCCATGCCAACCCAGTGGCACTGCATCCTTGACACACATTCCAACCCTCATCCACAGCCACAGTCTGGCCTGTCCATCCACAGCCACAGTCTGGCCTGTCCATCCACAGCCACAGTCTGGCCTGTCCATCCACAGTCTGGCCTGTCCATCCATCCACAGCCACAGTCTGGCCTGTCCATCCACAGCCACAGTCTGGCCTGTCCATCCACAGCCACAGTCTGGCCTGTCCATCCACAGTCTGGCCTGTCCATCCACAGTCTGACCTGTCCACCCATCCACAGTCTGACCTGTCCATCCACAGCCACAGTCTGACCTGTCCATCCACAGTCTGACCTGTCCATCCACAGTCTGGCCTGTCCATCCACAGTCTGACCTGTCCATCCACAGCCACAGTCTGACCTGTCCATCCACAGTCTGGCCTGTCCATCCACAGCCACAGTCTGGCCTGTCCATCCACAGCCACAGTCTGACCTGTCCATCCACAGTCTGACCTGTCCATCCACAGTCTGGCCTGTCCATCCACAGTCTGACCTGTCCATCCACAGTCTGACCTGTCCATCCACAGCCACAGTCTGGCCTGTCCATCCACAGCCACAGTCTGGTCTGTCCATCCACAGCCACAGTCTGGCCTGTCCATCCACAGTCTGGCCTGTCCATCCACAGTCTGGCCTGTCCATCCACAGCCACCGTCTGGCCTGTCCATCCACAGTCTGGCCTGTCCATCCACAGTCTGGCCTGTCCATCCACAGCCACAGTCTGGCCTGTCCATCCACAGTCTGGCCTGTCCATCCACAGTCTGGCCTGTCCATCCACAGCCACAGTCTGGCCTGTCCATGCTCAGACTCAGCACCAGTGATCAACAGGGCACAGTCACTGTCATTCATCATGAGGCAACCCACCAGAGGAGACACTGCACTGCTGTGATGTTCAGTGATGCCTCTTTTGACATATGCAGGAGACCACCTACAATGTCCCTTACTGACAACAACAACTGCTTAGTCACAGAGCTGACATGAGTCAACTCTCCCTCTGGTGAGCACCACCATGTCTGTCAAACAACTGTTCCCATGAATTTGCCAGTAAAGGCAACTCCAACAGAATCAAGGCCATAGACGTGGAGATGTGATCAAAACTGAGGTCATCATGAAAGCAGGGAATGATGGGCCACAAAATTTGAAGGATGAAAACGATGAAAACAAACATATTCGTTGATGTCGATAACTTTTGTTCATACCTTTGATATTTGTGCACAAGCTTTTTTTTTTCCTTTTCCTTTACTTCTGGTCATGTTTTTTTTTTCAATGCTGAAACATGCACAGACCATGATCTGCTCTTGAAAATGCATGGTATTTTTTTTTGTTCAGCTCACTTCACAAAATCTCGCACCCTTGAACTTTGATAAAACTTGCAATGCTGTTATTTTCATCTTGTATTCATGATTGTATCATTTCCAAGATTCCTTATTCACAATGTATTTTGATTCTAACCACAGTTATATGTAATCATTCATAAACAAAAGGATAGCACAAAAATGTGTGGAATGACACCTGGAATAAGCAGAAAGTTCTTAAACACCAGTTATCACCAACAGCATTTGATTGTCTCCCTTGAGTGAGAACTTTGAGTTAACTCTTGTCTGACCAAATACACAGAGCACACAGTGTATGTATCCTCAGACACCCTAACACCCACCAGTTTCATCACCGGAATTTCTCAATATGTTACAGGCAGGTGTATTCCAACAGGCTCAGCTAGTAGATCCATTTGTGTCAACTGTACATGACTGATGCAGCTGAACTGCTGCTCGATGGAATCCTGTCAGCTATGGCGTGCCCCAGTCCCCAACCTGCTTCTTGTCAGCCATGGCCAAACATTGACTATGAATCACCAGCCGCCGTGGCGAAGCGGTTAGCATCGTGAACTCCCAGCTAGGAGGTCGTGGGTTTAAATCCCATCAGAGTCATGTGGGTTTTTTCTGCCCCGACCGGCTCCTACCCAGAGTTGAGTTTGCTGCGGACTCAGTTGGAAAGACCGGGACCACACAGTCGAGTTTCATCCACTTAATGGATGCGTTTCTGAGAGTGTTGCTCAAATTTCCTGACCAACACTGCGGGCCTGGTTGACGCCAGGATATATTATGTAAGGAAGCGTAGAGTACAGCCCTGTCATGTAGTCTCAGACCGAAATGGAAATCCGTAGCATCATCTTAATCATCCTCATTCTCATTGATCAGCATAAAAAAATGTCTCAAATTCTGTGGCCCTTCATGCCCTGCTCTCATGGTGACCTCAATTTCCATGTCCTCTCCACATCTGTGGCCTTGGTTTGGTTCCGTTGGGGTCACCAGTATCAGCGAGTCCATGGGGGCTGTCGTTGGACGGACGTGGTGGCACCCTCTGGAAGGAGAGCTCACTCACGCGGGCTCCATGACTAAGCAATTACTGTCATCAGTAGGGGGCTTGGTAGGTGGTGTCCTGCATATGTTAGATCAGAACAGGCGCCACTGAACACCATCAAAGTGACTTGGCAGCAGTGCAGTCTCCTCCGGTGGGTTGTCTCTTGATGACTTGACATTGACTGCTCCCCGGCGGGGCCGACTGGGCTGTGGCTGTGGACGGGGTGTCAGAATGAGCGGTGTGGGCTGCACTGCCTCTGAGGTGGTGCAGAAGTTGGGACAGAAAAAAAAAAACAACCCAAAACATTGGCTATGAATCAGTGACCGTGAAATGACCAGTCTCGTATTCTTGCACACTCCAAGTGGGCGTTTCTTAGGGTTTTGGCACTGAGTGAAGTCTATAGACGACTGACTGACATACTTGGTGGGCGTTTCTCTTGAACTGGTATGTGAGGTAAGGCCTTGAAGTTTGGCTTGTGTGAGGGTGTATGACGCAAGCATTTCAGCGGGTACATGGATGGCAGAATGATTTAAGTGAATTGGTTTTCATCTCAACTCTGTCTACAAAATGTGTGGATTTTGTGTGTGGGTGTGTGTGTGTGTGTGTGTGTGTGTGTGTGTGTGTGTGTGTGTGTGTGTGTCTGTCTGTCTGTGTGTGTGTGTGTGTCTGTGTGTATCTCTTAAGCTGTCCACACAACAGAGAAGTTGAACAGAAAATGCAGCTTTTACCCCAGCACAAAACAAATGGGAAACAACTCTCCAAAAGTTTTATGGGCTGCCATGTTCACGTTGCATTATCAGACTATGGGAGAGTGCCACTTACCGGTAAGCCATTTCGATCTTGTAGTTGTGTTCATGTCATAGGGTACCAAATGTTCTCCATCAGAAGCAATCTCTATACAACTCCATTGCACCTGCAAAATTAGCATCACACAGCTTTGCTGAGGTTATTCTCTGTTCAGGAAGGACTTCAAATTCCTAAGCTCCAGTTTAGTAGGGTCACTTCAGTCTAGTCCTGTTTAACAAATGTAATAACTGAACATTGTAAAAATGTTTTCCAAAAACAGTAAAGCACTCTGCTGTTTAAGTTAAACAAACGCTTGAACATCTGCACTTCAAAAAACAACACACATACGTACTGACTTTGTACACTTACTGCTCCCCCACTATTTTTGACACACACACACACACACACACACACACACACACACACACACACACACGCAACGCACACACACATGCACACACACACAAACACGCGCGCACACCACACATTCACACACACACATGCAAACAGATGATACAATCATGTGAGGAACAAAAACAGATTCAGAAAACAGAAAGATATATCAACAAAATGCAATACGGAAAAGACTGAAAAGGTACATTTCACCATTTTATGATACAGGATCAGAGTGACAGACTGCGTTGAGCAAAATCCCATGTTTGCACAGCAAAAAGAACTACATGCTTTCCTACCCTGTGTCTCCCTTTCCTTCGTTGTAGTGCAAAACAGTCCAGTCAGAAGAAGGGCAAGACATCGATGGAAAGTGAATGTTCAAAAGGTCAGAAGCATGCTAAAGACCAGGTCCAGCGATAATAGAGAAGCAGAGACAGGACATTTTTGTATCTTATTCTTTGTTCAACAGGAAGCCAGTGCAGATCTTTAATGACACGCCTACAGCGATGAGATCTATGAGCTTCAAAACATGGTAATCATCTTCAGGGGATCAGTCAGGGACAGAGCTGTGGCTCCGTGACTCAGGAGTGTTCACACGCAGCTTCTGGAGAACAACTCACTGGTCCTGCTCACCAGCAAGTCATGTTCTTCATACCCCTTCCTACACCCTGCTTACTGGTGAAGGTCTGAAATACTGATTTCCATTTATCACCCAGATGGATTTGAAATATCATTCAAGGGAGGCAAGTCAAACGAGGGTAGGGAATTACCAAAGATGGATAATTATACCCCTTGAAATCTTTCTAGGTGTGGTGGTTAGCCACGCGTGTCCATGTCATGTGGGATAAAGGACCCATGTGGTCAGGCAAGCATGAGAGAAATGCTCAATAAATAGTGAAAATCTTCTGAACTATGTTTTGCCAAGTAGTGTGTGTGTGTGTGTGTGTGTGTGTGTGTGTGTGTGTGTGTGTGTGTGTGTGTGTGGTGCGTTTCTATTTTGTTTGTTCATCTGTTGTTGGTTGTTGTTGTTTCTTTTTGTTATGTCTTTGCTTTCCAGTGGTATGTAATTCACTGGCAGATGTTTATGTACATGGTCACATGATTACTATATGGGCTTAATGTTAGGGTGGCTTTTTACTGTATGTTTTCTTGTTTTTTGTAATAAAATGCAAAAAAAAAAAAAAAAAAAAAGACATATGCAGATTAACAATGCCATCAACAGACCTGCCTCTGTACCAGTTTGGCATTGCGTTTCATGTTGACGTCAGCCTCAGCATCTTTCAAGGTGCGATGGACGGGGATTCGACCCACAATTTCACGAAATCCTTGGAGGCTAATCTTACTCAGGGAAGTTGAGAGTCAGGTCCACATTGACCGCTTTACATGCCATTATGATCGTCTGTTTCTGTAGACACAGCATGATCGTTATCACCCCAAACAATTTTCAAGAATCATCACTGTCATCCACTACAAAACAAAAATGAACAAAAACAAGAATCATTAGCTTTGGTAACAGTAAACTGAAACACATGATGCGGATGTCTTAGTTAAATGTAAATTTGTGTCCCAGAGATAATTTGGAACAATGAGGTCTGGAGAGAAACCCATTTCTTCTGAGCCACCCTCCACATTTCTGAATGACACCTCCAAGCATGAAGATGTTGAGCTGCAAAAATCAACTGAAAAAGCGATTAGTCAGGGGCTACACAAAAAGAAAGAAAAATGAAAAGGATACTGCAGAGAGCCCAGTCCTCCAACAAGGTCAAAGTAATCCTGGATCATCCCTTTGTGTCTGTTCATGAGTGAAAACATCATATTCTGTCAGGGGAAGTAATTGTACAGACAGAACAAATTACTCCCTGCATTGAAAAAATAGTAAAATTATACAAAGTACGAAATATCAACATTCATATAAACATAAACTTTCAATATTTCATAAAAATCATATCATTTTGTAGATAACTATCCATCTGTAAGTGTAACTTCACAGTCTGCATGTTCAGTGCTAGGTTTGTAATTACCTTATAAATAACTTTAACTGATTCGGGATCCACTGTTTGATCTGGATATGCAGTCACAGATCCACATCCAAATCTAATGGATTCATCCTTGATTAATCTGTCCACCAAAATTCATAAAAGATGTTTAAGTAGTTTCCGCATTATATTTTCAAACATGATTTTGCTGAACGATTCCCAAACCCCTATCTGATCTGGATCAACACTATCATCATGGCGGCAGTGACTAAGGGAGGGTCGTAGAATGCACACTTGCAGATTGTGCACAAACAAAAGTTTCTCCCTTGCTGTCTTTGTTATAAACATGGCTACTGTCCATCCTATCACTTGCTGGTGATTCACCAGCATTTTTCTTTTTCAGGGCAGGATTGGCTATTTAACTTCATCTCCTGTCTTACACACTCTGAGTTGCTTGCCACCGTTGGCTACCTATTCAGTGCGTTCTCTTCAGCTCAGTTCCATCTCCTCCTTAGCCAGTGCACATGTGCTTAGTGTTTCCATGGCAACTGCGTCTGCCCTCAGGTATGTCCACCTGTGACAAAGAGGAGCTGATGTGTTTCAAGGTGAGTGTGCTCTGCTTCATTTTGTATTGCTTCGTTTTGTTTTGTTTTTGTCACATGCAACCTGCAACTGCAGCGCCTGGACTGACCATAAGGTTTCTTTCTCCTCTGTTTTTGCTTGACAAATATGGCTACTCCAGGACAGATGGCACCTCTGAATCAAAGAAACAAACAAAATCAACCAGCCAACCAATCGACGACTTGGATGAAAACTGCCTTCTTTTCAGAGGTGATGTGGCATGAAATAAGCGCAATTTGTTACAAACTGCAACAAATTTCAGCAACTGATGTCCTAAGGTACATGGTAGGCAGCAGTGAAGCACCTGCTACAGACAAGTGTCCCATGGACACCAGGCAAAATATACAGATATTAAATGAACAGAAATCAGAAAAATTACAACTAAGGAAAGCAGCTACCAGATGCTGAGCATTAAACCAAAAAACTGCTGGTAGAGATGAAGAGAAATAAAAAAAAGTTTTCCCTCCCTCATCCGTTTTCCATTCTCTTAACAAGACAGCAAAACATTAAC
>JADBJO010001508.1:309549-394549 GCA_016801955.1 Conus betulinus
CAATAAAAGACCATACAGCAAGTCAACCAAGAAATGGGTGAACGTGTCCTAAAACCATGGCATCTTTAGACGACTGAGACAGATGAACAAGTTCATCTAAAATGGGGCCCTAAAAAAGAACATAACTTTTTTTTTTTCTGTCCCAACCTCTGTGCCACCTCAGAGGCAGTGCACCCACGCCGTTCATTCTGACATCCTGTCCACAGCCACAGCCCGTTTCGGCCTCATCGCAGCAGTGGAACCGACAATCCACAGGGAGCAGTCAATGTCAAGTCGTCAAGAGGCAACCCACGAGACACTGCACTGCTGCCGAGTCACTTTGTGTGTGTTCAATGGCGCCTGTTCTGATCTAACATATGCAGGACACCACCTACTAAGACCCCTACTGAAGACACGTGGAGCCGGCGTAAGTGAGCTCTCCTTCCGGAGGGCACCACCACGTCCATCCAACGACAGCACCCATGGACTCGCCGATACCGGTGACCCCGACGGAACCAAACCAAGACCACAGACATGGAGAGGACATCGAAACTGAGGTCACCATGAGAGCAAGGCATGAAGGGCCACAGAACTTGAGACTTTTTTTTTATGCTGATCGATGAGAATGAGGATGATTAAGATGATGCTATGGATTTCCATTTCGATCTGAGACTACATGACGGGGCTGTACTCTATGTTTTCTTTCATAATGTATCCTGTCATCAACCAGGCCGGGAGATACAGACACCTGCAGTGTTAGTCAGGAAATTTGAGCAACACTCTCAGAAATGCATCCATTAAGTGGATGAAACTCGACTGAGTCCCAACTGAGTCCACAGCAAACTCAACTCTGGGTAGGAGCCGGTCGGGACAGAAAATCCCACATGATTCTGATGGGATTAAAAACCCACCACCTCCCAGCCGGGAGTCCACGACGCTAACAACTTCACCACGGTGGCTTGTAAAAGAACATGATATGAACTCCCAGCAGAAGAGTGGGACAGGGGTGTTGGGGGGGGGGGGGGGGGGGGAGGATCAAAATACAAAGCAGGGAGAGTGTCCCAAGTCACCAACCAACCATTATATCTACAGCAGGCTTTGCAAGCGAAGTTCTAAATTCAACATTGGTACATCATCAGCGTGATTATCATCATTAAAGAAACAAAACTTTTCTTTCTCATCCCTGACTCATTCTCTTGCTCTCACACTGAACAGACCTTTATTTTGAAGGTCAGAGGTCGTCCAGTCCTCCCAGCCCCAAACTGAGGCTTGCCCTTTCACATCAAAGACCCCTTTTGGATAGGCTTCACTCTGGCAGTAATCCAAACTAGTGCATCCATGGGGGCGTGTTCTCCAATGGCCCACAGAAGTTATGATTCCCAAGCCAACTTTCTACTGAAAGGCGTCGACTGGTCAAGAGCGCAGATGGGGAGGGAGGCAGATGCTGGCCTGTCCCTACCGGCTTCAGACCCTGTGCTGAACAGTTGTGACTACTGGGAAAGGCAGCTAACTCTCTGGCCAAAACTGGTGGACAGTCTTCAACATTGACACTAACGTTACAATCACACATCACATGTAATGAAGCCTACGACCAAAACCTCACACAAGTCAAACAGCAAGACCAGAGAACACACAGAAACGAGACCAGAGAATATCTCATACAGAGACACAGGTCTCATGCAAATCTTCTGGATGGCACCACTCACAACAAGAGAAGCCAATACTAGAAGCTGTCAAAGTTAAAAGATTTTGGAGCCCACTTGGGTGAAGCTACTGCAAATGACAAAATGGACAAGAGTCAGAGAGGAGTAGTGATGCGTCATAAATTAAGGGAATTATCAGTTGAAATTCCCAGCCATGGATCGTGAAAAGAAGTTTCTACATCTGAAGGAAAGGCGAAAACCCCCCCTTGAAATAACATTATTATTTGTGGAAATCCACATCCAAATGGAGACCAAAAATTATGGGGCTGAAAATGGCGTGTTCTTCCACCAGGGAAAAAGAGAAAAATGAGCTAGTTCTATCATGGCACAATGATGTGAACTCGGTAAGGGTGATCATGCTAGCTGACCCATCTGGGGTCTGTAGCGAAGGTTGCTCCCTGTTCTCTCTATCTTGTTTTTTGAGCGATCCTGATAACAGTACTGTTCCATGCCAGGTGAGAATATGACATTTGTTTGGACAGAAAAACATGAGAGAAAAAGGACAGCATATTTCTTGGTACTCCCAGTTCTTATAGAACAGGGAGTACTTTACAATGGGAATGAAGAAATGCTGTCTGTGTGTCTGTCTGTCTGTCTCTGTCTGACTGTGGTCAAAGTGTGTTCCACTCACTCCAGACAAACCTTCTGGGCCGATCTTTCTGAAAATTTGTAGGTATGTTCATTATGGGTCACAAATTATGCCCAATGTTTTATTTCACCAGAATAGCCATTACTAACAGCTATAACGACCCAAAACCTTTTTTTCTTCTTCATGGAATATCTCAGAAAGTACTTGGCCATTTATAAGCGGTATTTGACGGATTTCAAAATAGCTTTAGATCCAATAACTGACTGGTAGATTGTGGGTATTTTCATAGTAGATTGTGGGTATTTTCATAGTAAACATGCTCTTGACACATATATGCATATTCAAGATAAACTGGGAGTACGTTTTATATGCTTTGCATCTTGTTTTATAGACAAAACGCGTCTGAGATTTTACAAGAACACTGGAATACAAGCTTCCAGGATTCCCACATGCATCCATGAGATCCAGAACATTGTCAACTCTGGGCAATTAAAGGACTGACCTAAAGCTGATCTAGGGTTCTTTGTGCCTACTACCAGTTTCACTCAAAAAACATGATGACATGCAAAACTCTGAGTGTGCCAGAGTGCCATTCAAGGCTTTGTCTGGGGTCATAATTTTCTTTCTGCTCTTTGCTGAAACATACTGTTCCATTGCAACATAGCAAAAGAAATTCATGATACCCTACACAAGTCAACAAACACACACACACACACGTACGTGCACACACACACACACACACACACACACACACACACACACACACACACACACACACACACACACACACACACACACACACACACACACACACACACATACACACACTCACACACACACACACATACACTTGCATACAATAAATGCCTATATACATAGGCATACACACACACACACACACACACACACACACACACACACACACACACACACACATGTGCATACAACGCATACATACACAGACATACACACACAACTTCAAATGTGTTTCACACTCACAAGACTCTATTCCCTTGGCTGTCGGTTCTGGGTCATAGCTGGGTTCATCCTCTGAAATTCACAACTGAATTTTAAAACGCTCTCTAGCTACTGCCTTCAGAATAAAACAAGCAATAACACATTCAGTCACAACTCAAGTTTACAACACACTCTACCTACTGCCTTCAGAACAAAACAAGCAATAACACATTCAGTCACAACTCAATTTACAACACACTCTACCTACTGCCTTCAGAATAAAACAAGCAATAACACATTCAGTCACAACTCAGTTTTACAACACACTCTACCTACTGCCTTCAGAACAAAACAAGCAATAACACATTCAGTCACAACTCAATTTTACAACACACTCTACCTACTGCCTTCAGAACAAAACAAGCAATAACACATTCAGTCATAACTCAATTTTACAACACACTCTAGCTACTGCCTTCAGAACAAAACAAAATAATAACACATTCAATCTCACAATACGGATGAAAACATTTAAAGAGGGATTTTAAAAGTGGTGTCATCATATTGTTAGTTTTGAACTGAAAGTGATGCGAAGCCATCTCATCCTAAGTATTCCATTTGCCTTTAGGTTAGTGATTGTGACATGCTGTTCAAAAGATTTCTGTCAACCATTACCCTTAAATCATTCTCCACATCTACAGATTTTAATTTACAACCATTGAGATTATATTTACAACTGGAGACCAATGAGCAAGTTTTACCATTTTTTTTTTATTATTGCTCCTATCTGCCAGTTATTTGTCTATGTAAATCAACTTGTCTGCGCAAGTTCGCTGCTAATATTTGCTTCCACCAGAAAGAATGCTCCATAAACTTTGTCATCATCAGCCAAAATTAAAACAACAACAACACACACAAAAAAACCCAGTTTACGTCAGGCACATCATTTATGAAATGTATAAACAAAATGGGTCCTAAAATGCTATCTTGAAGAATACCATTTGTATTACGTTTTTGCTTTGCCAATGCTGACATACTGAAATTTATTCTGTGAAAAAAATTAACAAAACTTGAATCGAGTCAAGAAGTTATTCCACAGTTAATCCCAGTTCCCCTACGAAGAAAGTCAAAACAAGTTCAGCCTGTTACAGCTCCTGTTTCACAGTCCACTGAGAGCTATCAATCTTGAATTGCCTCGAGGAAACCCACCACTGGAGACACTGCAAAGTTACTGAGTCCCCTTTGGTGTTGTTCAGCAGTGCCTGTTCTGATCAAAATATGCTGAATACCATTTAGCTCTTTTTTTTATGACAATAAGTGCATGCCATACACAAGGCCCCCACTCGATGGCACTGATTGCAGAATCACGGAGCCAGTGGGAGTGAAGGTCCTTCTCTGGAGACCCACCACACCTGTCCAACAATAATCCCCCTCGAACCTGCCAATACCTACACCGCTGACGTCAACTCACCATGGGGATTAATGTGGAGAGGACACTAGCACTGATGTCACCAAGAAAGCTGGGTGTGAAGACCCTTTCGATAATAAACGAGGGTGAAATGACAGCAACAGACTCAGGGATGCCAAGATTTTCTTTACCGTAGTCATGAAAACAGAATGATGAGTACATGTCACCCTATTCCCAGCAGCAATGATAACGCAGGACAATGAAACCAGAAGTGATGCATCAACTGAGCCGCTGAAACATGTCATCCATGCTTTGTTCTGAACAGGGTAAGATGGCCTGCCTCCCCTCTTTCCCTTCTCTCCCCGATGTACACACATCTGAAACACGTGACTACCACCATGACCATGAACTGGATGTCGCCCGTGACTTTGTTTATCTGGGCTCAACTATTTCAGCCACCCTCTCACTTGACGCAGAGCTCAACAGGCGCATCGGCAAGGCATCCACCAACATGACCAGACTGACAAAGAAAGCATGGAACAACAGTAAGCTGACTGAGCACACAAAGATCCAGATCTACAGAGCCTGCGTCATGAGCATCTCCTGTATGGCAGCGAGTCTTGGACTTTGCGTGCCCGACAAGAGCAAAAGCTCAATGCTTTTCACATGCGTAGCCTCCGACGCATTCTGAACATCACCTGGCAGGACAAGGTCCCAAACAACACTGTCCTGGAAAGAGCCGCATGCACCAGCATGTACACGCTGCTGAAACAGAGACGTATGCGCTGGCTCGGCCATGTCATGCGCATGGATGATTGACAGATCCCTAAAGACCTCCTCTATGGAAACTTGTGCAGGGAAAACATCCCACAGGCAGACCACAGCTGCGATTCAAAGACGTGTGCAAGAAGGATCTAAAGGCCTTGAACATCAACCAGAACAACTGGGAAGCAACAGCCCTCAAACGGTCAGCCTGGAGACAGATTGTGCAGAAAGTTCTCTCCAAGTTCGAAGAGACACTCACTCAGCAGCACAGGGAAAAGAGAATGAGAAGAAAGGCTGCAGCCCAGGCAGACAGACCAGCGTCAGACTTCATCTGTGCCCTCTGCCACAGGGACTGTCATTCCCGCGTCGGACTGGCCAGCCACACCATCGCTGTACCAGAATAGACACCTAGAGCACAACTCCATAGTCTTCCGAGACTGAAGGATGCCTATTACTAATGCACACACACACACACACACACACACACACACACACACACACACACACACACACACATACACACACACACACACACATTCAAGCACACCATCAACATTTGTTGTTGTTTATTTCTTGGTCTGACCTTCTTGTCGCTGGGCACTGGCAACAGCCAAAGACATCTCCCTGTAGGTCTCATACTCCGCCCTGAACACCTGTCACAAAAAAGACACCATTCAGCAGGCAAGCAACAACAGCACACATCACAGCACATCACCCTGCACAACAAAAGACATGACATCACTTCACAGCACAACAGTCACAGCACAACACAGTACAAAACCCTGTATTGGACAACGTCAGTACAACACTATTTTAATCTGACAGTAAATGGTTTCAGTCAGTCATGGGACAACGTGTGCAGAACAGCATCGTTGATTTTACTGGTGCGGCACTGCACATCACAGCACTGTATGATACTGCACTGCCCACAGCACAGAACAGAACAGCACTCCACAGCGCAGAACAGCACTCCACAGTGCAGCACAGAACAGCACTCCACAGCGCAGCACAGAACAGCACTCCACAGCGCAGCACAGATCAGCACTCCACAGCACACACAGAACAGCACTCCTCAGCGCAGCACAGAACAGCAGTCCACAGCACAGAAAAAACAGCACTCCAAAGCGAAGCACAGAACACTACTCCACAGCGCAGCACAGAACAGCACTCCACAGCACAGTACAGAACAACACTCCACAGCACAGCACAGAACATTACTCCACAGCACAGAACAGAACAGCACTCCTCAGTGCAGCACAGAACAGCACTCCATAGCGCAGCACAGAACAGTACTCCACAGTGCAGCACAGAACAGCACTCCACAGCGCAGCACAGAACAGCACTCCACAGTGCAGCACAGAACAGTACTCCACAGTGCAGCACAGAATAGCACTCCACAGCACAGAACAGAACAGCACTCCACAGCACAGAATAGCACTCCACAGCACAGAATAGCACTCTACAGCACAGCACAGGACAGCACTCCTCAGCGCAGCACAGAACAGCACTCCATAGCACAGAACAGCACTCTACAGCACAGAACAGCACTCCACACTGCAGCACAGAACAGCACTCCACAGCGCAGCACAGAACAGCACTCAACAGCGCAGCACAGAACAGCACTCCACAGCACAGCACAGAACAGCACTCCACAGTGCAGCACAGAACAGCACTCCACAGCGCAGCACAGAACAGCACTCCACAGCGCAGCACAAAACAGAGCAGCATTCCACAGTGCAGTACAGAACAGTACTCCACAGTGCAACACAGAACAGCACTCCACAGCACAGAACAGCACTCCCACAGTGCAGCACAGAACAGAACAGAACTCCACTGTGCAGCACTCCACAGCGCAGCACAGAACAGCACTCCACAGTGCAGCACAGAACAGAACAGCACTCCACAGTGCAGCACAGAACAGCACTCCACAGTGCAGCATAGAACAGCACTCCACAGCACAGAACAGCACTCCACAGTGCAGCACAGAACAGCACTCCACAGTGCAGCACAGAACAGAACTCCACAGTGCAGCACAGAACAGATCAACAGATCAGCACTCTACAGTGCAGCACAGAACAGCACTCCACAGCGCAGTACAGAACAGAACAGCACTCCACAGCACAGCACAGAACAGCTCCACAGAGCAGCACAGAACAGAACAGCACTCACAGTGCAGCACAGAACAGAACAGAACAGCACCCCACAGCGCAGCACAGAACAGCACTCCACACTGCAGCACAGAACAGAACAGCACTCCACAGTGCAACATGGAACAGCACTCCACAGGGCAGCACAGAACAGAACAGCACTCCACAGTGCAGCACAGAACAGCACTCCACAGTGCAGTACAGAACAGCACTCCACAGTGAAGTACAGAACAGAACAGCACTCCACAGCGCAGCACAGAATAACACTCCACAGCACAGCACAGAACAGCACTCCACAGCGCAGCACAGAACAGCACTTCACAGTGCAGCACAGAACAGCACTCCACAGTGTAGCACAGAACAAAACAGCACTCCACAGCACAGAACAGCACTCCATAGCACAGAACAGCACTTCACAGCGCAGCACAGAACAGCACTCCACAGCACAGAACAGAACTCCACAGTGCAGCACAGAACAGAACAGCACTCCACAGTGCAGCACAGAACAGCTCCACAGCACAATACTCCACAGCACAGCACTCCACAGCACAGCACTCCACAGCACAGAACAGAACAGCACTCCACAGTGCAGCACAGAACAGAACAGCACTCCACAGTGCAGCACAGAACAACACTCAACAGTGCAGGACAGAACAGAACAGCACTCCACAGTGAAGCACAGAACAGCACTCCACAGTGCAGCACAGAACAGCACTCCACAGTGCAGCACAGAACAGCACTCCACTGTGCAGCACAGAACAGCACTCCACTGTGCAGCACAGAACAGCACTCCACAGCGCAGCACAGAACAGCACAGCACTCCACAGCGCGCAGCACAGAACAGCACTCCTCAGCGCAGCACAGAACAGCACTCCACAGAACAGTACTCCACAGTGCAGCACAGCACTCCACAGTGCAGCACAGAACAGCACTCCATAGCACAGCACAGAACAGTACTCCACAGCACAGAACAGCACTCCACAGCGCAGCACTCCACAGCACAGCACAGAACAGTATTCCACAGCGCAGCAGAGCAGCACAGCACTCCACAGCGCAGCACAGAACAGCATAGCACAGAACAGCACTCCACAGCGCAGCACAGAACAGCACTCCACAGCGCAGCACAGAACAGCACTCCACAGCGCAGCACAGAACAGTACTCCGCAGCACAGAACAGCACTCCACAGCGCAGCACAGAACAGCACTCCAAAGTGCAGCACAGAACAGCACTCAACAGCGCAGCACAGAACAGCACTCCACAGCACAGAACAGTACTCCACAGCGCAGCACTCCAAAGTGCAGCACAGAACAGCACTCCACAGCGCAGCACAGAACAGCACTCCACAGCACAGCACAGAACAGCACTCCACAGCGCAGCACAGAACAGCACTCCACAGCGCAGCACAGAACACACTCCACAGCGCAGCACAGAACAGTACTCCGCAGCACTCCACAGCGCAGCACAGAACAGCACTCCAAAGTGCAGCACAGAACAGCACTCCACAGCGCAGCACAGAACAGCACTCCACAGCACAGAACAGTACTCCACAGCGCAGCACAGAACAGCACTCCAAAGTGCAGCACAGAACAGCACTCCACAGCACACAGAACAGAACAGCACTCCAAAGTGCAGCACAGAACAGCACTCCACAGCACAGTACAGAGCAGCACTCCACAGCACTGCAGCACAGAACAGCACTCCTCAGCACAGAGCAGAGCAGCACTCCAAGCACTGCAGCACAGAACAGCACTCCACAGCATAGAACAGAGCTGCACTCCACAGCACAGAACAACACTCCACAGCACAGAACAGAGCAGCACTCCACAGTGCAGCACAGAATACTCCACAGCGCAGCACAGCACTCCACAGCGCAGCATAGGACATTTCAAAGCCTAGCACAGCATTACAGCACAGCAGCTCGGTACAGCACAGCACAGCACAGTGACATACCACAGCACTAAGTGACTTGTAAAAACACAGCACATTTACTTTCCTAATATATCCTGGTGTCAACCAGGCCCAAGAGATACAGACACCTGCAGCGTCAGGAAGTCTGAGCAACACTCTCAGAAATGCATCCTTTAAGTGAATGAAACTCAACTCTGTGGTCCCAGTCTTCCAAATCGAGCCCCTAGCAAATTCAACTCTGGGTAGTAGTTGTGGCTGAAAAATCCCACAACCACAAAGAAATGACTGATTGGAATCGAACCCACGACTTCCTAGCCAGGAGTCTACAATGCCAACTACTTTGCCACATGTGAACTTTGGCTTGGTCTTCCAAGAGTTTGTTCCCCAGTTGAACCCTCTCTTTGGACTGCCACATATATGTAGATGATTTTTGTTCTGGTCACCATGTGTGCTACCATACTCCATTTTCATAGATTACATAACTCCTTTTTTAGGAGGATGAAGACTGTCAAGAAACTACATATGCTAAAAAATGAAGACATGCAATAGACCATTTTTGTCATTTGTGCGCATGCTCATAAAAAAATATAAAAAAAAAAAAAAAGCCCAGCACAGCACAAGACAGCCTGAAAAGCACAGCGAAACCCCAACATGAAACAGGACGGCACTGCAGAATGTCAACCAAGCATAAAAACAGAAGACACAGCACAGTATGGAGCAATGTAAAACCTGACCTTTGTCAGTTCCTGGTCCTTCTTGTGTAGGATGAAAAAGACATCAGAGATACACGTGTTGCGATTTTGCCGTCCATAGTCCAATGCTGATTTGAACATAGTGCGCGCCACCAGGGGGGCGGGGTACTTCAAGTTTCCGGCCCAGAGAGGGAAAGCCGATTGAGGTCAAGCCTAGTTTCTCAGTTTCAACCAGGCATTTTGTCACCGCCTCCTGCACAGCCTGTTGATGTCCATCAGGTTAAAGTTCAGCGTTTCACTTTACTGCCAGGGGAGTTCAAAATATAAAATCATGACAAAAAAAAGTAACACTATCACAAACCAATCAGAACACATTAAGGCACTTCCTTTTTTTTTCCCCCTCTATTTTAGATCAAAGACTGTCGGCATCGCTCCTTTACAACTAACCAACACAACAGCAACGCCCAGGCCCCTCTCCTGCCAGTGCAAAAAGCCTTGTAGGAGCTCGACCTCAGGTCATCATGAGGTCACCCAACAGAAAAGACCCTGAGCTGCTGCTACTCTGTAATGGCTGAACTCAGTTAAAACTCACGACATGGCCCTCTGCTGATGATTTGAATCACTTGGCCACAGAACCAGACTGAAGAAGAAAGCCTCATGCTCAGCACCTCCCCCTCCCCTCTTCCATCTCTCAGCCCTTCCTTCTTCTTTATGCTCCCTCCCCGACACTCCCCCACAGCTCCTCTTTCCTTCCGCAGGATAGATTACTATTTTTCTGGCAACATCTCCTAAGAAATAAACAGACCAGAAAGAAAGGTCTTCACAGTCTGTCTCATCCAAAAGCTAGCTACAGGTCTTGTGTCACTAATCTTCCCCATCGTTCCTAGTTCACATCCTGCCAAGAAACTGCCCATGTACAAGCACACCAGGGATACAAAACTCCTTTCCCACCACCTCCCCTGTCCCCCACCCCACCCTGCCTCCCCCTCGTCCATTACACACACACACACATGCATGCACATGCTCTCACTCTCTCTCTGTCTGTGTCACACACACACGCGCACATACTCTCGTTTTCTCTCTCTCTCTCTCTGTGTCTCTCACACACACACACACACACACACACACACAACACACACACACATGTATGTACACACGCACATACTCTCGCTCTCTCTCTCTCTCACACACACACACACATACTCTTGCACCCCCTCTCTCTCTCTCTCTCTCACACACACACACCAATGCCATCTTCTCTCATCATCCTTCTCCTCGGGCAGGCAGGCAATGGATGAGCTTGTTGCACATCAGCTTGCCGGCCCCGGTGATGGCGATGCCGCCCATGGGCAGAGACCTTGGGGATAGGACGCCTTGAGCTCCTCCTGGATCTCCACGCCGCCCACCTCCAGCAAGGCTTTGGCCACCTGGCCGTTGCTCATGTTGAGGGTGGTGTTGGAGGAATTGACCAGAACGTTGTGCTGCAGCATATCAACAGTCCCCCAGCGTTTACAGTGTACAAAGAGTTGTCACAGCGCACAAGGATTTAATCTTTACACAAAGCTGTGAGTTACCTGGTGCTCACAGCGCGCATGATGAATAACTGCTGTGTTTTCAGCGTACAATGAATAATTTCAAATGAGTCAGAGTTTATGTTTTAAAAAGAAAGGATATCATTTCTGTATGACAATACAGCCAAACAGATTACAGGGACAAAACATGATGCATTTTGACCTCTTGGGTCTTCTTCAGGCAAAAGCAAACAACATTTAGGACAATGAAAATGAAGAACAAGCAACCCCTTTCCTTCTCATAGCCAGCACCTCTTGCTTCAATTTCCGCCTCAAGTCTCCTTGCTTTGCAGCTGACTCAGTGTTTATAGCATCTACAACTCATTTTGAATGACTCAGTGTTTATAGCATCTACAACTCATTTTGAATGACTCAGTGTTTATAGCATCTACAACTCATTTTGAACGACTCAGTGTCTATAGCATCTACAACTCATTTTGAACGATTCAGTGTCTATAGCATCTACAACTCATTTTGAATGATTCAGTGTCTATACCATCTACAACTCATTTTGAATGATTCAGTGTCTATATAGCATTTATAACTCATTTAGTGTTTACTGACCATAATGAGTTATTTAGTGTTAACTACTGCACATGGGCTGTTTGCTGTTTACAGCATATGATAATTCATTTTGGTATTTTTCACACACAGTAATATCACTCTATATTTCCTGCTCTAACTTAACTGTACTGTATGCATCTTAGGCACTAAAAAAAAAAACAAAACATGAAAAATTAACAACAAATGACAGCCATCCTCCCAGAACTCTGGGGAGCAAGCACCACTGGCGAGTGAACCTGTGATCACGCCCTGAGCGGGGATCTTCACAGGCTGTACGAGCCCAGAACTCTTAGGCAACATGTCAAGCACCTTTCCATGTCTCATCCCCCTTCCCCCTATTCAAAATGACAGTGAAGTCAAGAATACTGGTCCAGTCATGCAATCTACTGACTTGACCTAACGATTACATGTCATTACTTTCATATATGGCCACATTTTTCTCTCTGCTTTCACATCCATCCAAAATCCTTCCTCCAGCCTTAGGACCTTTAAGAATGGCACTTCTAGGGAAAAAAAAATGTTTGCCATCCTATTCCTGACCCCTTTCTTACACTGGGAAGCTTAGCTTGGTGGTTCTTCGTCTGCTCACTCCCTTCTCTTCACCCACTCCCCTTCATTAGATCAACAGTTCTGGTCACAGAGTTTCTGAGGGAAAGTCTGTCCACATGACAGCTTTGCTCACGTAAAGCTCACGGAGGGTTAAGGTTGGTCAGGAAGTTGAGAGCTGGAGTGCGAGAGGTGCCAAATAGAGTGAGGATGGAGCAAGGAATGCCAGGATGATGGAGTTCTGTATTGGTATGGCTACACATATATATGAGAATCGTTCATCACTTTCACGGCAACCTTCTTTGACACAGTGAGACTTTCAGTCTGGAGGTGAGAACCTTCCTCCTTGGCACAGGAAAGTGTTTTGAATCCCTGTTCTGTCAGTTTCCTTCAACATTCCTAGTATACCTTCACAACTAAGTGACACTGATGCCTTTTTGGCTTCTCTTTGTTTTTCCATTCAGCGTTTTTGTGAAACCAAGGGGTCCCCCCCCTCCCCCCCAGACTTGGTCCTCTCTCTGGCCCAAAAAGAGTGACACTTTCAACCCTGTTGTACTTTAGGCTTTGAAAAGGTGTTAATATAGGATTAATTCTGATTCATATTTCCTTTTCAAATCAGACAGACAATCCCCATGCCACATGACTATGAAAGCTTGTAGCAAGGCAGAGACTTGCTTTGCCAATTAAAAGAAAACTAGGGTGAAAATGGATTTTAAACTTGCTTCAGTTTTCAGCTGGCACGGTTCACTTTCTCTGGTCTTCACCTAAAACATTGCGTATAGACTCATCCATTTCAGATTTCCCAACTTTTACAGGTGCTGTTGCAATGATGTTATGTGGAAATTGTTGTTGTGGAAACAGTGTAGCTGTTTACCTTGCTGCTGTCATGTGCCTTCCTTTACCTGATTCGCCACAAATGCCAAACTCTTCTTTTACCATGTTCGGCTAGATACATTCATATGTGGCCAATTTGCATTCTAGAGTTTGCAAGATGTATATTCATATCTGTTCTTCTGCCTAGTAGACACTGCCTTGAACGATCTGACCATGACAGAGTGAAAGTCAATATGTCCTCTGCATGAAATATAACATATCCATTAATGAAAAAAAATGATTGTAACTGACCACAATTTCTGTGAAGAAGTCAGTTTTGTAATGAACAAAATATTGCTGGACATTTCAATGGCAGATTTATGTTAAGAATTTGTGACATCTTCCATTGGGTGATGTATGACAAAATGATATTAACAATTCTGCCAAGTTTCTTTACACTTGTGCATTGAACTGGCAAGAAAAGATCACGTCAAGGTTCACCATTGAAAACATGCACTCACACACACACACACACACACACACACACACACACACACACACACAAACACACACACACACACACACACACTCACACACACACACACACACACACACACACACACACTCACACACACACACACGCACACACACACACACACACACACACACACACACACACACACAGAAACAAGGTCATTACATAAGATTCATTGTGTAACAACTATGGGCAGAAAACACTGCCAAATAGACAGCTACAGCAGCATATGATCACAGTTGGCACAACACTTATGCAAATTACCTTGCGTTGGTCATGCAAATTACCTCCCCTTGGTAATATGAATCATGGCAAGGGTTGCAACACACATGCAATTCATCACAATGATATCAACCAATACAAGGGGCATAATAAACAAGCAAATTACCTTGGTGATATCAGCAAGAAAAAGGACAAAACACACATCCAAAATGTGGGCTGGAATAGCTCAGTGGTACAGGGCTGGACTTGTAATCTTCATGATTCTGGAGTTGGAGGTTTGAATCTCCGCCAGGCCATTTCAGTACAGTGGGGTTTTCCCCTCTGATTTAACATTGGCTCTGACTCCATTCCCCAGACAGTCCTTCGAATGAAACTATAAACCGAGGTTCCATGTGTGAACGCACGCATAACATCTTGCGCACATGTAAAATCCCATCACCAACTTTCGAAAGAGAAGGCCAGTTTGGCTGTTGGTATGGATGACACGTTACACATAGCATGCACTCTGCATGAGAAATGGAAAGAATGAAGAAAGTATGGAAACTGAGTGAACGATGTTGAATGATACTGACTGGATGACAAGAGAAACGACTGAATGAAGTGCCAGCTGGCAGTTCTACAGTCGGCACTACCCAGGTAGGCAGCCCATTGTGTAAGCGAGTGTGGATTGTAAAGCGCTTAGAGCTTGGTATATATCCAAGGATAGGCACTATATAAGTATTCATTATAACACTAATAATAAATGACCCCCTCCTGGATGCTGGTGGCCTGAGCAAGGGAGCGACACATGCAAATTACCTGTTCCCAGCTGATCTTGGCCCTGTGTAGCGCAGAGAAAGCTGCTGGTAGTTACCTGGATGCACAGACTGCAGTACAGCCCTGATCTCACTACTGGTGCAAAGTGGCCAACAGCAGCGCCAAATGAGGCCCAGCGCATGCTAACTATTCAAGCAAATGGTAGCTTTTGAGCACACGTTTCTCAGACTGGAGAGTAGCTGACTTGAAAAATATTTGAAAACCCCATGGTCCAGGGGCTGTCTAGGCCCTGGTGGGATCCAGGGGCAACACCCTGATGTGGAGTGCAGGGAGGGAAAACCCCCTACCCCCACCCCACCTTGCCAATCCACACCATCCCCACCTCTACCTAAACCCTTTCGTGATCTTTCCTGATAGGCAAATTACAAACAGAAAGTAATCAAAGAAAGTGACTGTACACACACACACACACACACACACACACACACACACACACGTAAATGCAGAGAGCATGAATATTTCAGTTGCATAAATTTCTTTTCAAACAAAAAGATGGTGTTTGTTTCAATTGTCATGTATATAACTTGATACTGAAAGAACAATATCCTTTTATGGAGGACATTGTTACTGTCTTTTTAAGTATTTCAGTTCTTGCTGTTCATAACCAAGCCCACACAGAGGTACGTATGACGCATCACTTATCTGGGCTGTCACACAATCAAAATAAAATCCAGGCACATTCATTTAACTTTTCCACAGCATGCCGCAAAAATGATCACGGCGCCTGACTTACCACTCAGCGACGTGGGGCAAAAATACTCCTGGCAAGTGATCTGTCACTCAGGACACATCAAAAGAATGACAGCGACGATCTTCTAAAAATACATATGACCGAATTTCTCCAAGAATTTTTAACCAGTGGTGTCAACATACAGACACAATCCTTCCTACGTAATATCATACCAGTTAGCAAGCTACTAACAGTCGATCTCATTGGTTAATTTGAAGAGAAAGCAACCAACCCATTGGCATCTTCAAGCACTGAATCAGTACTCGTTGTTCAAAGTATGCCATTTTCAACTCGATCAAACAACAATAAAATAATCAGTTTGACTTTTAAAACACTTAATCATCAAGAAGATGAAAGATAGCTTTATTTCACTGTACAAAAACAAAGTCACTGTCGGATTTACGCTTTTAAAGAAAATTAACTAAAAATGGTCAAAATCAGGCATCCTGTGGGAATTTGACAGTTTTGACGGCAGTGTTCACTGGGCACATGACGCAAAACGAGGGTCTGTGTTAATAGTGTTAAAAAAAAGGATAAATATTAATCTGATCAAGAAATCCTGTCCACTCAGATTGCAGTCCAGCGCTCCTAAAGCATCTATATGTTTCAGGCAGTGCACATGTTCAAAGAATTCTGTAAAACCCATGAATTTGTGTAGTTCATCTCTTTTGAAGAAGTAACAACATGCATTCCCAGCTTGTTTTACTTTCCAAAAACAAGTCAAAATTTGAGGGTCCAATTTGCTCATTTTTGTAGTCTATTCAGCCCACTCAACTCTCTAACAGTTGACAATTGTGTCTTCTTCAAACATCTCGCCATTATTTACTATTTGTGACAAGCACGACATCAAATTTCCCCTAAAAAGACAAAGCCTATGCCTAATCCACAACCAAAAAATGGCTGAACATATTGCATTCACTCACACAGTTGCCACCACTGAACTGGTCCGATTAATGCATGCTGAAGAGCCAATGTATAACCTAATGACCGTGGATGGCATTCTGTCAACTGTAGAATCATGTAAACCTGGACTGGAAAACTAGATTTGATAAGAGACTCATGGTAATTAAGCGTTTTGTGATTTTTTTTTCAACAGACTTGTTTTGCTTGGATGTTTGCTTTTCCTGTCATTGAAAATCATCTGCTTTTCCTGGAAATCCTCAGATCCAAGTAGAGTTCTCCTGTCTATTTCTCTTACAATGCAGATTTGAAAATGAGCATTTTATTTTTTTAATCTTTCTTCATTTTATGTTCTTTTACCTTTTACTTTGACGCAAAAATGAAGCACACCATATGCTGTTGCTGAATGTTCACCTTTACCACATTTAACACCACCACATCGAGAACAAGATAACTGAAATTAACTGAGGCAAGATTGTCCACATTGCAGACGTTGCCATAATGTTTATGCTGTCAAACAGCAAAATGTACCACAACTAACGGCAAGCGTTTTGCAGCCAATGCTCGAGGTAACATTTTCTATGGTTCACAGAGCAGCCAAGAGAAAGGGCACAGATATGTAGGCAAACTACCTCCTCCTTGGTGATATCTGCCACACTAAGGGGCACAACACACATGTGAATTACCTCCTCCTTAGAGATATCTGCCACACAAAGGGACACAACACTCATGTGAGTTACCTCATCCTTGGTGATATCTGCCACACTAGGGGGCACAACACACATATGAGTTACCTCCTCCTTGGAGATATCTCCACACTAAGGGGCACAACACACATGTGAGTTACCTCCTCCTTGGAGATATCTGCCACACTAAGGGGCACAACACATATCAATTACCTCCTCCTTGGTGATATCTGCCACACTAGGGGGCACCAACACATATCAGTTACCTCCTCCTTGGTGATATCTGCCACACTAGGGGGCACAATACACATATCAATTACCTCCTTCTTGGTGATATCTGCCACACTAAGGGGCACAACACATGTGAATGAGTCCCCCCCCCCCCCCCCCCCCCAGCCCCCCTGATATCTGCCACAGTAAGGGGCACAACACACATGTGAATTACCTCCTTGGCAATACCTGCCACAGTAAGAGGCACAATACAGATGTGAATTACCTCCTCCTTGGTGATATCGGTCATGACGGACAGGTACAGGCGAGGCCTTGTAGGAAGGTCGATTTGGGGAGCAGGGGCACCCCCTTCGGCACCTGCGGGAGGCCCTGTACAACATACACTGTTCGTGTTCTTTGTACATGAAAGATCGCATGAAATATCAATTGTTCTCTACACAAAACAGATTGTTGTTCCCTGTACAACGTGACCATGAACTGTTGTTCTCTGACAACATAAATAGTTCTCTGTACAAAATACAATGCTGCTGTTGTCTGTATATTAAATTGTTGTTCTCTGTCACTGTACAAAATACAATGCTGCTGTTGTCTGTATATTAAATTGTTGTTCTCTGTCACTGTACAAAACAAAATACAATGCTGCTGTTGTCTATACATCATTAAGTTGTTGTTCTCGGCACAAATCATTCACAGTGCAGCACATGTTGTTCCTGCTCTCTGCTCACTAAATCGTTATTGTTCACTGTAAAACCTTTCCTGCCCTCTGTGATCATTACACACTTGATGTTCTCCATGACGCATTTACAGTTATTGTCTTCTGTACACAAGAAACTGGTTTTGTTCTCAGTGTATCACTGCTGGTCTGCATGAATTTTCCACTCTTCTTGTTGTCTCTTTCAGTCCCTATTACTGCTCTCTGTACTGCAGGCAACATTGTAATTATCTGTACAACATGAAACATTGTAATTTTCTGTACAACATGCAACATTGTAATTATCTGTACAACAGGCATTCCTGTTGTCCACTGCACAATATGCACTGATTTGTTTCTGGTTTTGTTTTTGTATCTTTTTTGGCTGAACATCATCACTGTATCTTGTTGAATATTACATTTGTTATCATTCTCTGGACAACACACATTATTGTTTGTTTTCTGCACTGATACACAGCGATGTTCTCTGTACAGCATGCACTGTTGCTGTTCCCTGTGTAGTACACTTTGTTCTTCATATCAATACATATTGTCGTTTGCAGCTCTCTGCACAATGAATGTACATCATGCACTGTTGCTGTTCCCTGTGTAGTACACTTTGTTCTTCATATCAATACATATTGTTGTTTGCAGCTCTCTGCACAATGAATGTACATCACTCCTGTTTTATGTTTTCATGTTCCTTTTCTTTCCATCTCTGACAGATTTCTCTGAACATTTGGTAACAAACTACAGCACCTTCATATTTATGTCAGCAATCAATGCATTATGTGGAAGACACAACTCAGGCTTCCATAAGAACAGACCGTGTGATCCCACATCAGCACAAACAGAAGAATGCAAAACAGGGAGTTTAAACAACACAAGAGTATGCTCTGTCCCTTCAGGCATAATGAAAACATCTAACAACAGTTGCAGTATGCTGTACTATCCACTGATCTGCGTATCAATCACAAGTATTTCTTTTAGTTATTTGCATGCGTTTATGCCATCACTAGCCTACACATTCATTACTGTGACAAAATATCCGAGAGCAAAGCATGCATCCCTTCCTGCCACAGGCCTACCTGAAGGTTGTCGGGGCCTGGTACCTGCACGATGCTTTGGCAATGCTCCTGAGGCAGCTGCTGGCATGGGTAGAGCTGCTCGACGGATGCCGCTTTCTTCCCTCTTCACTGTCTGATCTGGAAATGACAAGTCTCGTTCCCTTGCTTGCTGCCAAGGCCCCACAGGACTGGCGCTCCTGGGCTTCTGGCTGAGTTCTTCCAGAAAACAGCCTTGTGTTTCCGCTGGATCCAGAACCAGGCATTGGTGAGTGTTTTCAATGTCTTCTCTTTTACGTCTCCATTCGTTTGTGGCAAAAAGTTCTTTCAGGGAAGGCTGGGTGAAAGTTTTTGCTTCCTGGGTTAACGTCTCCCGGAAACTTGCATAAATGTTCTGAGCCGCATCAATAACCTGACTGGTGCCGGTGACAACCACCTGGTGCCCTCTGAAAATCACCTGGCTGCTGCTCAAGGTAAACTGCAAATCAATGACTTTTTTCTGAAGGTACTGCCGAAAAAGATGCTGTGCAGGAAGACTGGGAGAGGAAATGTGTGTTGCTGGACAGTGTTTTCATGGAGAAAATTCCTGAGCTGAACAAAATCCTGCTGAACAGATTCAGATACACTGACAAGGGTCAGGCACGCTTCGTTCTCTTCAAGAATCATCAAACCTTCATTGTCACTCTGAACAGCTTCCTTCAGCTCTTCCCACTCCTGCAGCTCTGTTGCTTTTTGGTTGTCGTCAGTAAACTTGATCACCCTCTTCTGCACAGCCGCGATTGCCCTAACCTGCACAGCTTCTGCTCTTCGAGCATCGAAAGAATAGACTTTAAAGCCATCAGGCAGAAACTCCACAACTTCTTCAGGTCCTGCCTGAGCACACAGTGTTCTACCTTCACTCTGGCAGCTTCGTGCTTCTGCATCAGATCCTTTTGAAAATCTGACTCCCACCTGTGACTGGCGCAAACGATAGAATCAGCCATCTCATAGAGTTTGACTTCGGCACTGCAAACCTCTTCAACAGGGCCGACCAGCTCCATGCAGCCTGGATCATCGTGGTTGTTGAGATCGACATCAGGAAACTCATCCATCACGCACTGCAGCTTACCCGACTTCTGCAGCAGAAATAGCTTACCGGGGTCAATCTTCATCTGCTGTGATTTTCGCCTCTTCTTTCGTTCAAGCTTCCTTTGAGCCTCCCGGATGACAGCTTCCAGTTTGTCCACAATATTCCTCTGCATGTCTCCTTTGCTGACAATGAGCAGTTGACTTCTGTCTGGATCGAAGGTGTAGCCAGCGTCTGGCGTTTCTGCAGTCAGCTGATCCAGACTGCTCTGAGCCTCAGCCAGTTCCTCCTCACTGACTGGCAGATGTCTGGCGTAGATGTCTTTCAGATGATCGTGAAGGACTTGCTGAACATTCTCTGTCCACACCTTTGCCATCTGACGTACACCTTCTATGTCAGCAGTCAGCAGGCAGACAATGCACATGGGTTCTGCTGCGTTCCTGTCCTCAAGTCTAGCGTACTGGTTCTTCAGTGCCTCTTCCAGGTCGGGGTACCTTTCAGACAGAACTTTCAAATCACAGATTTTCTGGCAGTCTTCTGCGGAGAGTGGCAAAGGAGTGGGGATTTGAGCTGTGGGTTCCCGAGAGCCTCCACTGATGCCCAGACATTCCATGTAAAGGCAGACAGTGACAGGATGGTTCTGGAGCTTGTGAGTTCTGTTAGCAACTCTTGCCGCCACTGTGAACAGAGCAACAGTGCATCAACATGGTACATCTGACTTACTTTTTAACCGCATGGAATTCCAAACAACCAAAACCGCATCCACCTGACATGTCAGTTTTACTATATTATCAGAAAAATTGTGAAAAAGTAAAAAAAAAAGCTAACCAATGACAGGTCTGTCTTACTGCTATGATTTGATGGTATTGTTTTACAAAAAAAGCAAAAAAAACCCAGTGCAATATGATATGTCTGTCTCACTTTGTGATCCATGGAAGAATAACAAAAGAACAGGGAGTGAACATGACATTTCTGTCTCACTTTGCGATAAAAAAAAACCTTGTAGAAAAATCACTCCCAAAGAAAATTATCCCTTCTAGCATCTAAATATGAAAGTTCTACTTGCAAAGAAAAAAATTATGAATATTTCTTTCTCCCAAGAACATACTTAGCATTTGATACATGGCAGTTGTTCTTGTCACTTTCTATCCAATCTCATCTCCATGGGGCATCCATCACACAAGACAACGCTGCACCGCTGCTGAGTCACATGAGAGGTGTTCAGTGGTATGTTTCTCACCCAGGATGCCACTTCACGACAATAACTGCACAGTGTGTCATCAGCGTGGTACATATGTATTTATGTATGCTTCTGTTTGTTTGTCCTTCTTTTCATTTTTTTTTTCATTTTTTTTGTGTTGTAAGTTTCATGTCTGTATACAACACTGGGTGAAGAAATTTGCGATAATTTCGACAGCCTTACAGACCAACAGAAGGAAAGTGACACTGTTGGAGCCATTAATGAAAATGCTTTTCCAGAGATACAACAGGGCCAAGACATCCTTCAAACACTTTTTCAACTGCAAACCAAAAAGGAATTCGACTACTAAATGGGGAGTTTGTATTATACTCCCTGTTTGGCGTCGTATACTTACCATGTCAGACCATAGCATTAAACGGCTGTCAGTCAGCTCTGTCAGGCCGAAGTTTTGTGGCAAATGCAGTCATAAGATAGTCACGTGACGCCCACCCTACTTCCGCCTACGGAAGATGCCGAAGATAGTGTACTGTCCGTCATTCAACGAGGCCTGCGCGCAAGGCAACCCAGGGAACCTTGGCGCTAGCGGGGAAGGTAGGGTGGGCGTTAGAGTCTGACATGGTAAGTATACTTAGCCAAACAGGGAGTATAATACAAACTCCCCATTTTGGCGTCGTATACTATACCATGTCAGACCATAGCAGAATTTAAAGGAATAGGAGGAGGGCCGAGCGCCCTAATGGTTCCTGGGGTTAACTGTTATGGCTGCATTGGCCGCCACAAATGAAACCCCTCTAGAACCATCAGCCCTGGTCATGCGGATGTCCCTTAAATAAAAGTTTATGAAAGGGTTCTCCGAACGCCAGTAGGCTGCCTCCAGGAGATGGCGCACGGGGACAGAGTGCTGGAACGCTGTGGACGTGGCCAGCGCTCTGACCTCATGGGCTCAAGGGGAAAGGGCTGGGAGGTCTTTGTGGGCCTGGGCATAGGCAGATTTGATAGTATTGGATAGCCACCTAGAAATCGTGCCCGCCGAGATGTCTTCCTTGTTGTTGGGGTTGATGGAAATAAGGAGGCGTCTCTGAGAGGAACGCCTGGGGCAGGAATGCTCCCAGTAGTATCTGAGGCACCTAGAGGGTCACAGGTCCATGTCCCCGCTGCCTTCGCTGCCTAAGATATCCGCTAGGGAGCAGATAACAAGGGAAGGAGAGGTCGTGCCCGGTTCCTGGTTCTTCGCTAAGAACTCAGACAGGAACTTAAGCGAGACCGAGCCGTCTCTGTGAAAGGCGATGTCCCAAGGGTCACCACTGAGGCATGAATGAATCCCACTTCGCCTCCTGGCTGAGGCCAGGGAGAGAGGAAGGTGGTCTTGAAGGAGAGAATGTCAAAGGGAATTGCGCGGAGGGGCTCGAAAGGGGTTTTCTGAGGGCGTCAAGAACCAGAAAGAGGTCTCACATGGGAGCGCGCCTAGAGGACTGAGCTTCCCGTAGGGCCACCCCCCGAGACAGTTCTCTAAGGAGAAAGTCACTGTCGAATGATGGGCCGCCCAGCTGTCAGATGGTGGTGCATACGGCCGATCTGTAGCCCCGAATGGAACTAGCAGAGAGCTTTCAAGAGGACGAAAGGTGGGATAGGAGGAATTGCCTATCTGGATGTTGGAGGGGTGGAGGTAGGGGACTGAGTTAGCCGTGCACCCCGTGACCCATCTCTCCCATCGGTAATTGTAGAGGGACTCGGTGCTGGTCCTACGCGAGGCCAAGGCCAAGTCCCGTAATCCCTGCGATGCCCCCCGCTCTGTCAGGGTATCTAGGACTGGAGAGGGGGAACATGAGTTAGGGACCTGAGGTCTGGGAACCACGACTGGGTCGGGCCACACGGGGTTACAAGGATGAGTTTGGGTCTCTCCAGCCTGGCCTTCCTGATCACTTTGTGAAGTATTGGAAGGGGGGAAAGGCGTACGCGATGAGTCCCGTCCAGGGGAGGGAGAGCGCATCGACCGCGTACGCGCTCGGAGATCCGGGACGGGAGAGACATACATGGGAAGGCGATGGTTGAAGCGGGTCGCAAAGAGGTCGACTATGGGCTTGAACCAGTGCTCCCATACTGTGGTTAGCGTCAGCTTGTTCAGGGGTCCACTCTGTGTGCAGAAGGGTCCCTGAGCGGCTGAGAGAGTCTGCCAGGATGCTGCGTGTGTCCCCGCTATGTGTCTCGCACGGAGGGTGGTTCCCCGTGCGTGGCACCAGCGAAGGAGGGCCTCTGTCCGTAGGAGAGGCCGATGGAGTAAGCCCCCCTCCCCCCCCCCCTTGTTGATGTAATGGGGTACCGACATGTTGTCCATGAGGAGGAGAAACAGTTGGGCGAGATTAGGGTGTTGGAAGTGGAGGACGGCCAGCCTGACCGCTTCCAATTCTAATATGTTGATGTGGAGGCATGCCATCTGTGCGTCCCACACCCCTGAGGCATGACTGTCCCCCAAGTAGGCCCCCCTGCCCGAGTTGGAGGCGTCCGTGTACAGTTCGAGGGACTGAGTTGGGATAGAGATTGGAACGCCGGTGGTCAGAGTGGACGGATTGAGCCATTCGTCCGTGGCGCCAGAGAACCAGTGGCCGAGGGGAATGGTCAGGTCCCAGCGGTCCGAGGTCTGGGACCAACGACGACGGAACTCCCTCCGCAGCTGGCGTTTGGGGACCCGACCTAGCGGAATGAGGGCTGAAAGGGACTCCATCATCCCTAAGAGGGAGGACAGAGTTCTCTGGCCGAGGTATGTGATGCTCCTCGGAGGTGAGAGATGAGGTCCACTATCCCAGCGGACCTCTGTGGGGTCGGGGCGACCTTCATGGCAATCGTGTCGAAACTCATGCCCAGGAAAGAGAAACCTCTGACTGGGAATGAGTTCGCATTTGAGGGGGTTGGTTACAAAACCCAGGGTGGAACAGAGCCTGAGGAGGCGCGTGGTGTGGGCTCAGCACTGAGCCTGGGAGGAGGCCAGGACAAGCCAGTCGTCGAGGTACACCAGGAGGCGAATGTCCTCCTGTCTGGCTAGGGCGGCCATCTCCTTGACCACCTTCGTGAAGAGGAAGGGTGCCAGGGAGAGACCAAAGGGGAGAGCTTTGAACTGGAACACCCGACCCTGCCAGACGAACCGGAGGTAACGTCTGTGAGCCAGGTGAAGGAGGATCTGGAAGTACGCATCCTTCAGATCTATGGAGGTTACCCAATCTAGGTGGTGGATGGAGTCCCTGATCTGGGAGGGCGTGTCCATCTTGAACTTGGAATGTCTGAGGAACTTGTTGAGGGGAGAGAGGTCGAGGATGGGCCTCCATCTCCCCGAGGGTTTGGGGATCACGAACAGGTGGGAGTAAAACCCTGGGTTGGGCCTGGTGGCGGGTTGTCCCTGTTCCCGTGCCCACTGCGGGTGTGTCCCCTAGTCACCGGCGAGGGCGTGCCTGTTGGCCGAACCGAAAATGGAGTTGCTGGCGAGGTTTCGATTTCGACCTCCGCTCGCGCGAATTTAGAGGGCGCTTGGCCGGCCCGGCGTTGGGAGATGGGGCTTGTCGGGGATACGGAGTGGGGCCTGATGGACCTGGGGTAAGACCGATAGGGGGGGCCTGGAAGGGCGTGGCTGAAGCCGGGGGGCAAAGGACGCAGCCTGCTTGCATTCCTCGACCGAAAGGGACATAGCCGAGGTGGAGTACTCGCCAAAGTGCGAGTGAGTGATCCTGGCCCGGGACACACTGAAGGAAGCCTTGAGTGCCGGGGAGAGTGAAGAGCGTGCAAGCACCGCGTCTCTGGCCACTAGCAGGCAATTGAAGTGGCTTGTTGCTGCGCTGTCCACCGCAGCCGACAAGTGATGCGATATCCTGTTAACTAGGTGTCGCATAAAGGGATCGTTGAATAAGCGAGATTCGTCCTCATGGTGTGGTTCGGAAGTATTGTCCGAAGGCACTGGGACGGCGCCGTCATCCCCAGGCCAGAGTACCTCCGCCCTCTGCAAGAGCATGGTAAGGTAGGCATGCCCTGCAATGTGTGTGTAAGATGCCCATCCGGGCTACTCGGTCCCAGTCCTTTTAATGCTTTAAAGGAGATGGTGCCCGAAGTAGGGGGGGCCCGGTTGGGCATCCGACTGGGAGAGATGCCCACTCCCTGGTCGCCGGATTGTCTGCAAAGAGGGAGGTCACTGGGTGCTTCCTGTGGGTCCCGAGGAGGGAGCCGAAGGGGGCCGCATTGGGCGCCGGGGAAGGTCTTGACCCGGCGGGGGGGACGGCGTCTGCACCCCTGGCGCGGATTGCCGGACTCACCCACAGCGAAGTGAGGGACTGAGGAGCAACGAGCCTGAGTTTGCGTTGGGCTGGGGGGGGCGGCCCGACGATGTCAGGGAAGGCCAAGATATTGGCAGAGGGAGGGGGCTTCCCTCGACACCAAGTCCGGTCGAAACCGGTCAATGGTGCGGATATCGTAAAGGGATGAGAAGAGGTCCTCATCGTCGTCGTCCTCCGGGTGTGGGGAGTCAAATTCCTGGGAAGGTTGGTCCTCCTCAGGGGGCATCTGCGCGCGGGTGCATGAGGGTCCCGCCCTCGTTGGGGGTGGCGGGGAGGGGGGAGGTGGGCCCCTCGTGGCTCTGTGCTCGGCAGACGGGCTAGGGTGGGAGAGCCCGGACTGCCGATCGAACAGCGCCCGAGGTGGGGGAGACCAAGGTCGACCCAGGTCTGTGAGATTGGGTGCCACAAGCGACCATATAGCTGTTCCGGTTGGGGGAGTGGGTGTTTAAGTCACTGGTCTCTCTCGGGGGCATAGAGCCACTGGTCCCTGGGGAGATAAGCGGGCTGTGGCGGCCCAGGGTACTGTGCAGGGACTTCCCGGGGGACCGGGGTAACCTTGAGCAGCAGGGGGGGGGGGGGGGGGGGGGAGTTCGACCATGGTATGTTGTCCCCCCCCCCCCCGGGAGTGTGCCGGGACCCAGGGGAATAGGGCCGGTTACCCGTGGTCCCGCTGGTAGATCCTCCCCCCGGAGGAATGGGACCGAGGACGTTGCCCAAAAGGGGGGCCGAGTAGGTCGGACCCCCAGCGTCCTGAACCCCTAGGGGAACCTGCGACGGGGCGAGCGGGGTAGATCGGCCGTCCCTGTGTGTGTTCACAACCGGTGGAGGCACTCGGTGTTCCCATACGCCCAGAGTTATGGTCATGTGCATGGTCTTGCCATGACGTGGCCATAAAACTGCGTCTGGAGAGATAACGGGACGCTCCTCGTGCAGGGGTGTTGGCTGCACCTGTGCACGGTGGGGAAGAGCGTCGTGAGACGGCGAATCCAGATGGGGGGGAGACGTGGACCCGCGCGTCTCATAAATGCGAGTGACGGGTGGAGGTTCCAGTCCAAAACCGTCACCCGTGCCTGTCCGCGCCCCGGCAAAGGTCCCCGGGGGCCGAGGGTCGCGTGACTGGGCATAGTAACTATGCGCCGGAAAGCTAGAAGGCAGGGTGGCTGGAGGAGAAGCTTGGATGTTTAGACTTGAGTGGGTCCCTTAAGGGGGGCCTTGCCCTTTGATTTTCTGGGCAGGTTGAACGATAAGCATTTGGAAATAGCAGCCGCTTGCCTAGTAGCTTTCGAACGCAACGGTCGTGCGTCCGGCGGTCGGGTAGGAGGAGGGAGAGTCCCACGTCCCCTTCGCGGGAAGGTCGTCTCCAACTACCGCGGCTGTCCGTTCCCGCGGGAAGAACGGTCTGCTCGGAGTCTGCTCGGATGGAACCAACTCGTTGGTCCTCCGGGAAAACGAGCGAACTCTGAACGTCAGAGCTGCTGGGCCCAATCGAGTCCATCACCATTTTGGGCAATGGCGCCATGCAAAACCGGAGCACACGATCGTAACACGACGGTCGATCGAGGAGGGTATACAGGTCGATCGACCGTGCGCACACAATAGCAATATAACACAATGGAAATATAAAAGTAAACAAGCTCGCACAGTGACAGAAAACGCAGTAGCGATGAACGAAACCGTGCGTGAGCAACGACAGTGGCGTGAACCAAAAGTGCTGAGTAACGCCACGTGTAACAGCAATGCCGAAGGGCGATCGCGATCGCCACGCACACAAAGCCAATCGAAAAATGTTGCAAATGAATGGGAGGAGTGTAAACAAGTGTAGGAAGCAAATTCCAAACGACAAACCACGTGTAATAGCGTGGGCTAGACAGCTGGTGCGACAAGTAATGGAGACCGGCGCAAAACAAGATGGCGACGAAACCGACCCGCGATCATCGCAGATGAGATAGTGGAATCGTGGTACAAGTAACGGCGAGAGATTAGAAATCGGAATTTAGGGGCGAAAAGGCCGTAAAGGCAAGTGAGAAAGCAAGCCGATGGACAAAGGGAGGCAGAGAAAACGCGATGGACGTGGCGATGGAACATGCCGATCAACCTCGAACCGGTTATGCAAATAGACAAGAACCGGGAGCATCACGATCGCGAGAAAATTTCAGAAAATAAGGTTAGAATGCTAGCCCATCCGATAACCTCACACGTCAAGATAGCACTGAGATATAAGCGGAAGCCACAGATAAATGAGTACAGAGTGCGAACACAGCAATCTTTACACAAAGGCAAAGTATATAGCGAGACAGAGCACAAGACTTATCTTGCTTGGCCAACAGGCCGAAGTAGAATGACGGACAGTACACTATCTTCGGCATCTTCCGTAGGCGGAAGTAGGGTGGGCGTCACGTGACTATCTTATGACTGCATTTGCCACAAAACTTCGGCCTGACAGAGCTGACTGACAGCCGTTTAATGCTATGGTCTGACATGGTATAGTATACGACGCCAAAAAGTAGTTTTATGATGTGCTTATCTGTCCAAACAAATGCCTTATTTCTAATTGGCATGGAATATGGTCTCATCGTAAGGATCCTCAAAAAAAAAAACCAAAAAAACCTGCAAAAGGCAAAGTTGGGACAGCAGGGAGCTAGCCACACCTCTGTAACCGACTAGACCACCCACGTGATTGTCCCTGGTGAGTTCACTTCATAAATCACACTCACATATCACTCAAGAATCACACTCACATATCATTCATGAATCACACTCAAACATCATTCATGAATCACACTCAAACATCATTCAGGAATCATGCTTAGCTTAGCTTGGTGGTTCTTCTTACTCCGATGTTAACTCCAAGAGAAAAATTCCCCTGTACCAAAAACAGTGCGGCAGAGAATCAAACCCACAACCCTAGGGTCACCAAGATTACGAGTCCAGCGCTCTACCAACAGAGCTATTCCAGCCCATGCTTTATGAGAATACGGATTGTAACATCTAAACTACTTCATGTCTTTGCATCTGAACATATAGCTTTGAGACTGACCTGCTTCTTGCAGTTTCTCTGTCCTGTCTCACAATACAGATTGAACTGCTCTTTTCCTTACTTTCGTAAAACTTCAAGTGAAAACCAACAGTCATTGTGGGAGCAGGCAATGAACGACCCCTTACAGTACGACTGAGCATGACAACAAGGATGATTGAAATGAAACGCAGGGTCTGCACAACCCCTCTTGATTCCACTCACCATTCTGGTCCTCAAACGTCAGCAAAGCGTGACCCGAGTCAGGCGTGCTTCGAGCACAACTCCCCCGTCGCTGCGCCGGACGTTCTCAAAGTAAAAGATCAGCATGTCTTCGGTCACTGGGGGGTATTCCGGCAGATCGCAGACCAGGACAGTGCTGCTGACAGGGATGGTCTCCACGGTGACCATCCTCTGCTTGAACGGCTTCTTGGTCACACAGGCCCTCACTGTCTGCATGTCTGTCACATACACAAAGCCAGAGGAGTGGAGATGCTCGCAGCATTTTGTCACCAAAGCTTCAACCGACTTTGTGACTAGCTTCCTTGAGCAGTTTGCTTGAGCTCTGTTTGAATCCAAGACTGTTGGGTACTGTTTTTAATTTCCAACTTCTCCTCATCGACTTTGCAAGTTACGGGTGTTTTCAATTGTCCTCTTGTCTAATTGATATGTGTAACTTGTATCTTCTCTCCAATTGCTTTATATGTTCCTAGTGCTGAACAATCTTTCCCTTATCTACGTTCACTCTTCACTTGAACTTGTGTCTTTCTTTTCTCTACTTTACACCTTCCTAGTACTTACAATCATCCCTTTAACTATTTGACACCTTACTAGTACTTTACCATCATCGCTTCAACTATTTTACACCTTCCTAGTACTTTACCATCATCCCTTCAACTATTTGACACCTTACTAGTACTTTACCATCATCCCTTCAACTATTTTACACCTTCCTAGTACTTTACAATCATCCCTTTAACTATTTGACACCTTACTAGTACTTTACCATCATCCCTTCAACTATTTTACACCTTCCTAGTACTTAACCATCATCCCTTCAACTATTTTACACCTTACTAGTACTTTACCATCATCCCTTCAACTATTTTACACCTTCCTAGTACTTTACCAACATCGCTTCAACTATTTTACACCTTCCTAGTACTTTACCATCATCGCTTCAACTATTTTACACCTTTCTAGTACTTTACCATCATCTCTTCAACTATTTGACACCTTGCTATTACTTTACCATTATCGCTTCAACTATTTTACACCTTCCTAGTACTTTACCATCATCCCTTCACCTATTTTACACCTTACTAGTACTACTTTACCATCATCCCTTCAACTATTTTACACCTTCCTAGTACTTTACCATCATCGCTTCAACTATTTTACACCTTCCTAGTACTTTACCATCATCTCTTCAACTATTTTACACCCTTCCTAGTACTTTACCATCATCGCTTCAACTATTTCACACACTTCCTAATACTTTACCATCATCCCTTCAACTATTTGACACCTTACTAGTACTTTACCATCATAGCTTCAACTATTTTACACCTTCCTAGTACTTTACTATCATCTCTTCAACTATTTACACTAACCAATATTTTACCATCATCCCTTCAACTATTTTACACCTTCCTAGTACTTTACTATCAACGCTTCAACTATTTACACCTTACTAGTACTTTACCATCATCCCTTCAACTATTTTACACCTTACTAGTACTTTACTATCATTGCTTCAACTATTTACACCTTACTAGTACTTTACCATCATCCCTTCAACTATTTTACACCTTACTAATACTTTGCTACCATCCGTTCAACTATTTTACACCTTACTAGTACTTCACCATCATCCCTACAACTATTTTGCACCTTCCTAGTACTTTACTATCATCCCTTCAACTATTTTACACCTTCCTAGTACTTTACCATCATCCCTTCAACTATTTTACACCTTCCTAGTACTTTACTATCATCCCTTCAACTATTTTTACACCTTCCTAGTACTTAACCATCATCCTTCAACTATTTTACACCTTCCTAGTACTTTACCACCATCGCTTCAGCTAAAATAATTTTACACTTTCCTAGTACTTTACCATCATCCCTTCAAATATTTTACACCTTCCTAGTACTTTACTATCATCCCTTCAACTATTTTACACCTTACTAGTACTTTACTATTTTCTTGTCATCCACCTTACATCTTACTGGTGCTTTTCCCTCCATCCGCTTTGCACTTAACTAACATTTTACTAGCTTCTCTTCATTCACTTTATACCTTACTGGCCCCTTCCTATCATTCACTTTATAATCTACCAGTACCTAACAGTCTTCCTTTATTCACTTTACACTTTACTGTGCTACACAATCTTCCTATCATTCACTTCACACCTTAATGTGCTATACAATCTTCTTATCATTCACTTTACACCTTACTGTGCTATACAATCTTCCTTTCATTCACTTTACACCTTACTGTGCTATACAATCTTCCTTTCATTCACTTTACACCTTACTGTGCTATACAATCTTCCTATCATTACCTTTATAATCTACCAGTACTTAACAATCTTTCCTTCATTCACTTTGCACCTTACTGTGCTATACAATCTTCCTATCATTCACTTTATACCTTACTGTGCTATACAATCTTCCTATCATTACCTTTATAATCTACCTGTACCTAACAATCTTTCCCTCATTCACTTTGCACCTTACTGTGCTATACAATCTTCCCATCATTCACTTTATACTTTACTGTGCTATACAATCTTCCTATCATTACTTTATAATCTACCAGTAATTAACACTCTTTCCTTCGTTCACTTTGCACCTTACTGGTACAAACAATCTTCCTATCATTACTTTTATAATCTCCAGTAATTAACAATCTTTCCTTCGTTCACTTTGCACCTTACTGGTACAAACAATCTTCCTATCATTACCTTTATAATCTACAGTAATTAACACTCTTTCCTTCGTTCACTTTGCATCTTACTGGTACAAACAATCTTCCTATTATTACCTTTATAATCTACCAGTACTTAACAATCTTTCCTTCGTTCACTTTGCACCTTATTGGCCCTATACAATCTTCCTTTGATTCATGTTTACACCTTACTGGCATTATACAATCTTCCTTTCATTTACTTTACACCTTATTGGCCCTATACAATCTTCCTTTCATTTACTTTACACCTTACTCCCATTATACAATCTTCCTTTCATTTACTTTACACCTTACTGGCATTTATACAATCTTCCTTTCATTCACTTTACACCTTACTGGCATTATACAATCTTCCTTTCATTCACTTTACACCTTACTGTGCTATACAATCTTCCTTTCATTCACTTTACACTTACTGGCATTATACAATCTTCCTTCCATTTACTTTACACCTTACTGGCATTATACAATCTTACTTTCATTCACTCACTTTACACCTTATTGTGCTATACAATCTTCCCTTCATTCACTTTACACCTTACTGGCCTTATACAATCTTCCTTTCATTCACTTTACACCTTACTCCCATTATACAATCTTCATTTCATTTACTTTACACCTTACTGGCACTATACAATCTTCCTTTCATTCACTTTACACCTTACTCCCATTATACAATCTTCCTTTCATTCACTTTACACCTTACTGGCCCTATACAATCTTCCTTTCATTCACTTTACACCTTACTACTGGCCCTATACAATCTTCCTTTCATTCACTTTACACCTTACTGGCACTATACAATCTTCCTTTCATTCACTTTACACCTTACTGGCCCTATACAATCTTCCTTTTCACTTTACACCTTACTGGCACTATACAATCTTCCTTTCATTCACTTTACACCTTACTGGCACTATATACAATCTTCCTTTCATTCACTTTACACCTTACTGGCACTATACAATCTTATCTTCCTTTCATTCACTTTACACCTTACTGGCACTATACAATCTTCCTTTCATTCACTTTACACCTTACTGGCACTATACAATCTTCCTTTCATTCACTTTACACCTTACTGGCACTATACAATCTTCCTTTCATTCACTTTGCATCTTACTGGTACTGCAGAATCCTTCCTTTCTTTCATTCTTGCGCTGAAGTGATTGAAGATAAGTGATTGCTCATTCATTGTCGTTGTCTTGATTGTTATGTATCTTGCCTAAAGAAGACCTAAGAGGTCAAAACAAGTCGTGTTTTGTCTTGTGATTCATTTGTCCGCGTTTTTCTGGCGGTTCACTAACATTTATTTAAGATTTCTTTCAACAGAAACATATATACACTTAATTCCTATCTTTTATCATAGTCCAAATATCCTTTTTTGACACCTTTGCTTATCATTAAGATATGGTTTTAGTGGTGAAGCTTATCATCACAACAGTAGCTATCTCTAAATGCACTTCACCAACACCAGATTATGAAAGAAAAACTTACCAACATCTGACTTAAAAATAACAACAGCTGTTCCTTCTTCTTCAGCAAACCAGATGGATTTGACCCTCTGGTCTGTTCTGAGATCCACAAAAGTTTCCAGTTCATCGGCATTTCTGAGTTCCGGAAGGTTCCTGAGCAGAACACGATCCTTGCACATTTCTGGCGGCTTGTACAGCTGAACCTGAGCTTGCTGACCTTCAATGGTGTGTGAACGGGAAGCCACCCGAGCTGCATCTACAAAGAGATTTATCTCCCTTAGAATAATGTCATGCACTTTTAATTTGCCTACATCTCTCTCTCTGTCTGTCTGTCTGTCTGTCTGTCTCTCTCTCTCAGGATGCAAGGGACAGATGGAACAAGTACACATGAGCTTACTCTTACCCTTGGAAGTTGAGATTATCATTACAACTCTCTTGTTCTCTCTCTCTCTCTCTCTCTCTCTCTCTCTCTCTCTCAAAACCAGAGATATTGACTACTTTTCTTACTGTTCACTGCCTCACCAAAATACTGACAAAAGTAATGAATAACTACTCCGTAAAAGGACTGATTTGCAATGTAGTTTCAGTAGATGCACACAATAGTCCAGCAAGCAAGCACTTGTGAAATTTCAAGACACAGCACACAACATGGCAAAAACTATTCTTCTTCGAACTTACCTGTCCAAACAATTGCCTTTCCCTACTACATGGAACATCAGGAAATCCCCCCCCCCCCCCCCCCCCCCCACCAATCAAGTGGAGAGCAGGGAGATCACTACTCAACCTACAGAATACATCAGTGGTCTCCCCTGAGTGAGCCATAATTAGCTCACCTCACTCCTAAACAAGTTTTTTTTCCTTTTTTCCCTTGTTGTGGACACATCTCTCTCCCAGTTCAAGCGCGCTTGAACATGGATCAGCAGAAACAACCTATGAGTTAGCCATTACTTCTCTTGAAGAGACGCCTTCCTGGTTGGAAAATCTGAGAGAACTACTACACCTTGCTTCTTTCTCTCTTCAGTCTCCTTCTCTGCAAGGTTCCTTTGCATGACTCAGCAAGACCAGCGTTTCCTCTCTCCCCATCGGCAGTGTTTTGCCATTCCTGTCGATGAGTGGTTTCTTCTCTCGACCAGCATTTGCTCCATGCGGCTCATGTGAGTGTTGTCTGACTTTGACATGGCGCGCTGTGTTCTCTCTTTAGTGCAACAGTCCATTAGTTTTGGCGAGGGTGGCGACCAACACTCCTTGCTCCGCCACTTCAGGCACCATCCTACGTGTGGCAGACAGGCCAGCATCTTCCCCAGCATGCTCGTCTGCCCGTACTCCCAGGCAAGCAGTTTTGGAAGAGTGGCTGTCTTCGTTTCCTCCATGCCAGCATCAGAGGAAGAGGACCCATGCAAACAGCATATGCTTGGAGCATGACCTGACTGGCGCAGCTCCAAGGGGGGCTACTAGTGCGACTGGGCGATCCCAGGCAATATGAGCGCTGAGAGGACAGGTTGCACTCTGACCAACTGCGACATGGGCGTGGGATGGATACAAGTGAATGGGAGACGGACGAATGTGAGGATTTTGAAAACTCTGACTAAGATATTGATGAGTATCTTGATGATGATGTGTTTTCTTCTCCTTCTGAGTTCACTCTCGCAAGAGTCGTTAGCGATAACACTTGGTCCATTATCACTAGTACCCTTTCCGAGTCCTATTTTGATTCTCCTGCCCCTGTCTCTCAAAAAGCTAGACTTGGTTCCTCCTTCTTTGAGGAAACCAGTACTGAAGATTCTGATTCCAAACCTCGCATCTTTAAAAAGAGGGGCAGTATTGTGAATTCATGAACATTGCTCTTCTTGACTCTGTTCCACTCGTTATGGTGTGCCATCGTTTTAAACTTTTTATCTGGAAAACATTCCGGTCATCAAGAAACACTATCTTCTTTTCAGATGGAACATTCTAATCTGGATGCCTGTTAACTTCCTATTCTGGCTCAATCTCATGTGGACTAATTTCTGACATTTGTTTCCACTCATCTGTGCTGTAAGCTTGATTCAGTATGGCAATTCAGTGGGCTTTGACAGTCATCTTTATGCTGTTCAACTCAGACATTTATACGGGAATTCACAAGAATAAGATTTTCTTTTGACAATGATTTGGATGGATTTTTGTTTACCTGATGTTCCAGGAAGTAGGAAAAAAGGTTAAGTATAATATCATAAAACTACTTTTAGTAGGAAAAATCTAATTTGATACAACAGATAATAATACACCATACCAAAAACTTGTTACAATCACTGCAATTGCTGTCAGCTGATACGGTGGTGTTTTTTTTTTTTCTCCTTTACAGACAAACAACATCTAGATGTGATGAAACCTTTAAAACTCAACAATATGCTTGAAGAGGAGTGTTCTAAATCCTTAAGATGTAAACCCCTAGGCAAACAAGATACACACTTAGCAAATGACATACTCAGAGGGCTGGAGTATCACTCCTTACATCACTGCTCTTCCATTAATCTGCACTGTATGAAAAAAACCAAACCAGCTGCAGTAGAGCACAGCATGAACCTGCTTGTGCAAGATGCTGAGAGAAACATGACAGTTGCTGTATTTAACCCTTCAGCAATCAAAAATGCTACTAAGAGACTCTTCCCACTATTAAAAAATGTTCATACTTTTTTTGCGCACATGAAGTACCATAACTGTGCAGTGATAAACCTAGCACCATTCTTTCACTGGTTTTAGCTTGGCCTAGGCAGGACTGTAGGCATGTATAAGCTAGAGCATGAAGGAAAATCATCAACAGGACTCACCGTTAGGCATGAGGCTGCAGCTGGTTTGAATAAACTGAAGGGACCTATGGTCTTCAAGTGATGGTGGAATAAATGTAAAACAGGCAAAACTACCATTTTTTTCCCCCGAAACCACTTCATCAAAATTCCTACATTAAACAAACAGATTGCTACACATTCTATTTTCATTCTTTGGGAGAAAAAAAAATTGATTTTTTTCATTCATTTATTCTGGCAGTTGGGTCAATTCATCTTAAGAGGAACACAAACATGAAAGTGAATCAAAACAAGCAATTTAAGGAAACAATGTTAAAGAGAATTACCCATACACCGGTGCTGTAATGCACAATATATACAAGGTAGCTAAACAATCAGACAAAAGCTGAGCATGTTGCGCCCCACTTGGAGCCTGTGACACACTGCCTTTTCCTTCAGAACTGTTCTGTGACAGTGGCGCTTGTGTCAGTTTTGTCACCCATGTTGAACGCCTAGTCAACATGGCTACCAATTCATTCCACTGTATCATTATTTCTACTGTGTATTGACTTTCAGATGCACTCTCTTTCAAAGCAGTATTTACGGAGTTAGTTATGGAATACTAATGTAAAACAAGAATCCCGTTTGAGACTGGGGTGAGTGTCCATGGCAGTTGTACCTCACAGCCCAGCTTGCTTCAGTTGCTTTCAGTGACCCAGTACAAATGACAAAAGTCAGTCTGAAGATGAAGACCAAATGGGGACTAAGGATGAACTGACAGGGCCCTATTCAAATCTCATGACTGTTAGGCTTTTGGGCAGTTAACAGCAAAAGGCAGTTGACAGCTGAATTTCACTGCCTGCTGTTGTACACCTGCTGTGAAGTTTTCTCGCCTGCAGTGACAAACGCCTGCCATGAAGTTTTGTTAGCAAGTAGCAGCAAGTTTAAAAACCTACAAGCACACAAGATACTTTCCAGGGAAACAACAAATTCAGACGGCTGGAAACAAAAAATCAAACAAGACACATTACAAACAAACAAGATGGAAAGGGATGGGGGGAAAAGGGTGGGCAGAATCAACAGGAGGGAGGGTGGGAGATCCATCCAATCCTTTCCATTATACACACAGAAAGAGGTGCAATGTCTTCACTCACCTGCAGCGTTTTTGAACATCACATAGTGCACTCCCTTCTTTAAGTCTGGTGTGATGTCAGTGACCTCCCCTCCCCCGGAACGGCGATGGTTCTCAAAGTAATTGAGCAGGAAGTCATGGCTGACCGAAGTGGTCAGGCCACGCACGCACACCGTGGTCAACGCCTGGGACTCTTCAGCCTTCAAGGGATCTGCAGGGTCAGAGGTCGTGCCTGGGTGCACAGGCTGACCTTCAGATCGTAGCCTTCCAGTTTGTGCTGATTTTTTCAAAACACTCTGTGCCACTGAAATAAAAAGGTAGGCGTCTCTGGCTGACTGGATGAACTACAGACTAGGTTTCTAACTGAATGGTGGCTTAGTTTTGAGACTGCACTCGGTCTGACCTCATTTTACTTGACTAAATCAATTCCTCCATCTCGTTGATTTGATTATCTGATCTAATTTCCTCTTATTTCGTTTGATTTGCACTAGTGCCATTGTTTTTATTTGACTGATTTCTTATCCTTTCACTCATATTGATTTGATTTCAGTGATTCCATCTGACTGATTTCACTGATTTAATTTTTTTTTTATATTATTTCATCCAATTTGATTTCATTTTCCATTTATTAATTTGATTTGACAGGTTGACTTGTGAGGGACGAAGATATGTGTGTGTGTGTGTGTGTGTGTGTGTGTGTGTGTGTGTGTGTGTGTGTGTGTGTCTGTGCATTTCTGTTACATGTAATTGATTTCACTTATTTGGGTTTTTTTTTAATTGTGTATGGGATGAAGGTGTGTGTGTGTGTGTGTGTGTGTGTGTGTGTGTGTGTGTGTGTGTGTGTGAGTGTGCATGTCTGTGTGTGCGTGTGCGTGCGTGCGTGCACGCGTGCGTGCATGCATATGTGTGTGCGAACGTGCATGCATGTGCATATGTGTGTATGCATGTGTGAAAGTTTTGTGTGTGTGTGTGTGTGTGTGTGTGTGTGTGTGTGTGTGTGTGTGTGTGTGTGTGTGTGTGTGTGTGTGTGTGCGAGTTTGTGAAGATGTGTTTGTGTCTGATTGTGCAACTGTGTGTGTGCATGTGTGCGTGCTTGCAAATATATATGTGTGTGTGCATAAGTTTGTGAGTGTTTAAGTGTGTATTTGTGTGTGTGTGTGTGTGTGTGTGTGTGTGTGTGTGTGTGTGTGTGAGAGAGAGAGAGAGAGAGAGAGAGAGAGAGAGAGAGAGAGAGAGAGAGAGAGAGAGAGAGAGAGACAGACAGACAGACAGACAGACAGACAGACAAACCATGCCAAACACTCAAACTATTCAACTCTGTCTACCACAGACATGCACACATATCTGTAGACAAGTCATGTTGTTTATGCTATAGCCCATCTGGCCCTGGAAGACACATCAGCAAGTATAGATGGAGAGATAGACAGACAGACAGACAGACAGACAGACACACACACACACACACACACACACACACACACACACACACACACACACACACACACTCACAGATACACACACACACACACACAGATGCACATCTGCTCACACACACACATGCATGCACACACGTGCGTGCACACACACACACACACACACACACAATGTAGGACCTAATTCAATCAGTCATGAAGAACCTGTATCTCTTTTTTTTGCTAACTACCCCTTGGCAACCCAGCTCACAGTAGTTGCTGCCAGTACCAACCAGGTCCAAGAAATATAGTGCAGCGCTGGTTGGAAGATTTGAGCAACACTCATGAAGATATAGAACAAATTCCACAAACAACCGCCTCTCACAACCTGCAAACTTGCAGTACCACCCCTTGCTGCTCAGCAACTACCCAACATCTGCACTCCCCAAGAAAAAGAAGCCTTGAACTTGTTCTAGTGGCAACTAAGCCATTAATCCTGCGTCTCCAACAGCGACAGAAAAAAACATGCACTGATACAGCTTGAAAATAAGCCCACGAACACAGAAAACACTGGACCACACAAGCACCCATTCCACTCACTCTCTGCATCTTCAAAGGTGACAGTGGCCACCCCACTCCCTGGCACGTAGCGAACCTCCTTCACTTCACACCCCCGCCTGACCGACGCTTGTTCTCAAAATAGAACTGGATGGTTTCCTCCGTGGTGATGGCGGCCAGACCCCGGACCTCCACGGTGCATGTCTCCTCAATGCTGGCGCCAGAAATCTCTGTGTCTGCAGCTCTGGTGTCTGGCGCTGTGTCTGTTGCAGTCGGGACACTCACTGCAATCTGTTGGCCACCCAGCTTGTGCTTTAGTGCCAGAACAGTCTGTACCGCTGCACACAGGGCGGTTTGTGGTAAGGATGGTCGTAGTGTTGGGAGGGTTCAAACTCAAACAAAAAGGCACAAAGATTTACACACCTTTCACAAACTTCTAACACCCAGCTGGACTGAATTTCCAAACTGGATAAACATCAAAGACTCGACATTATACTAATTTTTACACCCTCTGCACTGCACCGTTTCACGTGCAGTGCACCAAACTGTTGCATCTTACACACAGAACACCACACAAAACCATCTGACACACATAACACCACGCTCTATCACACTTTACACGGACGTAACATACGCTGTCCACACTGAGCCATTTGTCACACAAAGAACAGCAAACCACACCATTTTACACACAGAACACTACACCATTTGGTTTTACACGCTGAACACTACACCATTTCATTTCATGCACATAACACTACACCATTTGGTTTTACACGCTGAACACTACACCATTTCATTTCACGCACGTAACACTACACCATTTTGTTTTACACACAAAAACACCACACTGTTTCATCTCACGCACATAACACTACACTGTTTACTTTTTCACACAGAATACTACACATTATCATTGTACACACAGAACACTGCACCATTTCATTTTACACATAAAACAGTACACCGTTTCATTTCACACACTGAACACTACACCGTTTCATTTTACACACAAAACACTACATCATTTCGTTTCATATACACAGAACACTACACCATTTCATTTTACACACAGAATACTACATCCTTTCGTTTTACACACATAACACTACACCATTTCATTTTACACACAGAACACTGCGCCATTTCATTTTACACACAGAACACTACATCCTTTCATTTTACACACAGAACACTACATCCTTCCGTTTTACACACATAACACTACACTATTTCATTTCACACACAGAGCACTATCCCATTTCATTTTACACACAGAACACTACACCATTTCGTTTCACACACAGAACACTACATCCTTTCATTTTACACACAGAACACTACACCATTTCATTTTACACACAGAACACTACACCATTTCGTTTACGCACAGAACACTACACCATTTCGTTTCACACACAGAACACTACATCCTTTCGTTTTCCACACATAACACTACACCATTTCATTTTACACACAGAACACTACATCCTTTCGCTTTACACACATAACACTACACCATTTCATTTTACACACAGAACACTACATCGTTTCATTTCACATGCAGAGCACTATCCCGTTTCACTTTACGCACAGAACACTACACCATTTCGTTTCACACACACAGAACACACAGTTTACCACACTATGCTGCCTGACACACACCCACCTTCAGGGTCAGCGAAGGTGACCACTGCCTCACCCCTGGACTTGTCCAGTTGCACTTCCTGCACGTCACACTTGCCCTTGTTCTCAAAATACACTTTCAGCAACTCCTTGTCCACCTTGGGTGTCAGGCCAGTGACCTTCACCTTGCTTGGAGCCTTTGCAGGTTGGTAAGGGACGACGGTCAGTGTGGTTTGGGAGACCACATGGGGCCTGTTCAACACTGCTTCTGCCGCTGGACAGAGAGAGAGAAAATACAACTCATGTTGTTCATAGCCCAGCAAAGAGAGAGAGAGAGACAGAGACAGAGAGAGAGAGAGAAATGGGCAAAGGAGGGAGCGAGACAGACAGAGAGAAAGACAGACAGACAGAGACAACTCCGATATCAACACTGCCACTAGCTGCAGTGTGACCTCTACATAATTACTTGCAGTTGCGTGAAAAAACGGATCTTTAAACAGCGATAGTCTTCATTCAGATGTAAAATTCAAACATTCACAGAGTTCAAGTAAATAACCATTATCGAAAGGAGATCGAAGTTTTTAATAAGAATCAAAAGTAATACAGAGAAAAAGTTTCACAAGAACAAAAATTTGAAAGTGATGGAGTCATGATTTTTCAGTAGAAGTAGTATATTGGAGAAGGTCTCATCAAAAAGTCTTTCAAGCGACCTACACCTTCATCAGGAGGTAAAACTATTCTCGAGAAAAAAAATGCCCCCAAGGAAAACAGAAGTCTTCCAAAGGATGGAATCTTCTTGGGAAGGTGAAATGAGCATAAAGACAGAAAACTCCAGAAAAGAAAATTCAAAAAACAGACCTGTATTAAAAAGTTCAATCAGTCCAGACAAAGAGAAAAAGAATGTTCCTGTAGTTAAAAAGAAAAAAAAAAAAAGAATATCTATGACCCCTTGACTGCCTGTGCGTGTTTTTGTATTGTCAGACACTTCAGAACAAATCTCATTCATGCTAATGTGGTCCTGAGAACCCCTCCACAAACAGAACAGCATGAAATGCTCTAGCACACTTCAGTCAGATAGCTGATCCATTCAATGCCAATTAACAGTATACTAAATCGCCCATCATATATCAATGACAAAGCCATCGACCGGCTGCCGCAAACCTGCACGCAGGCAGCTCAGGCCACAGGGTCTTTCTCCACTGAACTGGAACAGCAGTGGAGTTGGGCAGCCACCTGAGTGACTGAGCAGCCCTGAGCAACTGAGCAGCCTTGAAAAGAGACCTAGCAGCAGCATGGTGGAAATGGGTCAGTGGTTGAGCACCCACCACCACCCCTCGTCCCCCCCTCACTCCATTGTCAGTGCTGGTCAAAGGTCACTGACCACTTTACCACAGCGATTGGCAAGACAAAACTTTTCCAGGAAAAAATGTCTTTAGAAGGGAGTCTTTACTGGGATTTAACACTAGCACAGACCAAGAGAAAAAAAAAAATTAGAAAAAAGCCTGAGTTCTTTTGTGACAGATGCCACATTACAAATTGTCTTCCTTGGTTATGGATGATTTTTTTTTTTTCATTTTATACCTCTACATATAAACGCAAATGCCTTCTGTTATATCAATAGAAAGGATAAAACATAAACGTTTCACTAGGCATGTTTCAAAATACTTTTCACAAAATGGGGTAACTTTTGGTCCCATTAGAAAACCAAACACAGAGTAACTTTTATTCAAGACTGGCACAGCCTTTAAAACTTGAATAAAGTCAGACAAATACAAAGACGAACAATCTAATAGTGGGGACAAACCAGCCGTGTCTCCCTGATGAGTTCCGATCCAGAGGCCGAAAGGCCTTGGAGCAGGCAATACAAATAGATCTGCCTTCGAAAGGGATTACGATGGTTCCCTCATGCAGCTAGTGAAGAGTTTTCATATCTATAATATATTTTCTTAATTCCATGTTCCCAGTTTTTTCTCCATCTTCAACCTACCCCCCCCCCCCCACCATCCCCTTAAGTCCAAATCTTTGCCAAGTCATTACTATGAAGACAGTTGAGTTGTTGGCCTGCGCTTGTTTTTTTCCCCCACTATTAGATTGTTCATCTTTGTATTTGTCTGACTTTATTCAAGTTTAAAAGGCTGTGCCAGTCTTGAATAAAAGTTACTCTGTGTTATGTTTTCTTATGGGAGCAAAAGTTACCCTACTTGTTTACTGTTTACTGTTTATTGTTCCCTGCCTCACTTCTTTCTCAATTTTCACACAAATGCTAAACGGTTGTTTTGACATAACACACACACACACACACACACACACACACACACACACACACACACACACACACACACACACACACACACACACACACACACACACACACACACACACACATCTTTATTATTTAAAAAAATGATAACATTTTTCACGAGCTGACTCTCAAAACTAAATATAAAGCATGACTGCATCCATGAATTAGTAAAAGGACGCATGTGAGAATTTTTCCCTAGACTGTCGTCATCTACACACAGCATGGCCAATGGGAACAGCTGCCTGCCATCATCTATGCACAGCTCACTGCAAACAGACTCTAACAAAAGCTCAAACGCTTGTGTAAACATAAAGGAAGGAGACTTGATTCGCAGCATTTTCTTGAATGATTTCAGGTATTGAGACAACATTAGCTCCCTGATCTCCCAATTCTTCTTGGGGGAGGGGGGAGGGGGAGGAATCCTGATAATATGGTGATGCTCCATGCCAAGTAGGGAGAACCCATTTGTTTAGAGGTAAGTATGAGAAAAAGAAAAAGCCCATAAAACAGAAAGACTAAAATGATATTTGTTTTTTGTTGATACAGGAACTCATTAACATTATCTCACCTCACACTGTCTCACCTCACACCGTCTGATTTCATTATTCCATTATCTTACTTCACACTGTTCCACCTAAAATCTCACACTGTCTCACCTCACACTGTCTCACCTCATGTCTCACCTCACACTGTCTCACCCCACACTGTCTCACCTCACACTGTCTCTCACCTCATGTCTCACCTCACACTGTCTCACCTCACACTGTCTCACCTCATGTCTCACCTCACACTGTCTCACCTCACACTGTCTCACCCCACACAGTCTCACCTCATGTCTCACCCCACACTGTCTCACCTCACACTGTCTCACCTCACACAGTCTCACCTCACACTGTCTCACTTCACACTGTCTCACCTCACACTGTCTCACCTCACACTGTCTCACCTCACACTGTCTCTCACACTCACACTGTCTCACCTCACACAGTCTCACCTCATGTCTCACCTCACACAGTCTCACCTCACATGTCTCACCTCACACAGTCTCACCTCACACTGTCTCACCTCACACTGTCTCACCTCACACTGTCTCACCTCACACTGTCTCATTTCACACTGTCTCATTTCACACTGTCTCACCTCTCACACTGTCTCACCTCACACTGTCTCACCTTCACACTGTCTCACCTCATGTCACACTCACACTGTCTCACCTGTCACACTCACACTGTCTCTCACCTCACACTGTCTCACCTCACACTGTCTCACCTCACACTGTCTCTCACTGTCTCACACACTGTCTCACCTCACACTGTCTCACCTCACTGTCTCACCTCACACTGTCTCACCTCATGTCACCTCACACTGTTCTCACCTCACACTGTCTCACCTCACCTCACACTGTCACCTCACTGTCACACCTGTCACACACCTCACACTCTCACCTCACTGTCACTCACTGTCTCACCTCACACTGTCTCACCTCACTGTCTCACCTCACACTGTCTCACCTCACACTGTCTCACCACTGTCTCACCTCACACTGTCTCCCTCACTGTCTCACCTCACACTGTCTCACCTCACACTGTCTCACCTCACACTGTCTCACCTCACACTGTCTCACCTCACACTGTCTCACCTCACACTGTCTCACCTCACACTGTCTCACCTCACTGTCTCACTGTCTCACCTCACACTGTCTCACCTCACACTGTCTCACCCACTGTCTCACCTCACACTGTCTCACCTCACACTGTCTCACCTCACACTGTCTCACCCCACACTGTCTCACCTCACACTGTCTCACCTCACACTGTCTCACCTCACACCTCACACTGTCTCACCTCACACTGTCTCACCTCACACTGTCTCACCTCACACTGTCTCACCTCACACTGTCTCACCTCACACTGTCTCACCTCACACTGTCTCACCTCACACTGTGTCTCACACTGTCTCACTCACACTCACCTCACACTGTCTCACCCCACACTGTCTCACCTCACACTGTCTCACCTCACACTGTCTCACCTCACACTGTCTCACCTCACACTGTCTCACCTCACACTGTCTCACCTCACACTGTCTCACCTCACACTGTCTCACCTCACACTGTCTCACCTCACACTGTCTCACTCACACTGTCTCACTTCACACTGTCTCACCTCACTTGTCTCACCTCACACTGTCTCACCTCACACTGTCTCACCTCACACTGTCTCACCTCACACTGTCTCACTGTCTGTCTCACCTCACACTGTCTCACACCTCACACTGTCTCACCTCACACTGTCTCACACTGTCTCACCTCACACTGTCTCACCTCACACTGTCTCACCTCACACTGTCTCACCTCACACTGTCTCACCTCACACTGTCTCACCCCACACTGTCTCACCTCACACTGTCTCACACTGTCTCACACACTGTCTCACTCACACTGTCTCACCTCACCTGTCTCACCTCACACTGTCTCACCTCACACTGTCTCACCTCACACTGTCTCACCTCACACTGTCTCACTCACACTGTCCACCACACACTGTCTCACCTCACACTGTCTCTCACTTCACACTGTCTCACTCACACTGTCACACTGTCTCACCCCACACTGTCTCACCTCACACTGTCTCACTGTCTCACCTCACACTGTCTCACCTCACACTGTCTCACTTCACACTGTCTCACCTCACACTGTCTCACCTCACACTGTCTCACATCACACTGTCTCACCTCACACTGTCTCACCTCACACTGTCTCACCTCACACTGTCTCACCTCACACTGTCTCTCACACTGTCTCACCCTCACTGTCTCACCTCACACTGTCTCACCTCACACTGTCTCACCCCACACTGTCTCACCTCACACTCTCACCTCACACTGTCTCACCTCACACTGTCTCACCTCACACTGTCTCACCTCACACTGTCTCACTGTCTCACCTCACACTGTCTCACCTCACACTGTCTCACCTCACACTGTCTCACCTCACACTGTCTCACCTCACACTGTCTCACCTCACACTGTCTCACCTCACACTGTCTCACCTCACACACTGTCTCACCTCACACTGTCTCACCTCACACTGTCTCACCTCACACTGTCTCACCTCACACTGTCTCACCTCACACTGTCTCACTTCACACTGTCTCACTTCACACTGTCTCACCTCACACTGTCTCACCTCACACTGTCTCACCTCACACTGTCTCACCTCACACTGTGTCTCACCTCACACACTGTCACACTGTCTCACACTGTCTCACCTCACACTGTCTCACTCACACTGTCTCACCTCACACTGTCTCACCTCACACTGTCTCTCACACTGTCTCACCACACTGTCTCACCTCACACTGTCTCACCTCACTGTCTGTCACACTGTCACCTCACACTGTCTCACCTCACACTGTCTCACCTCACACTGTCTCTCACCTCACACTGTCTCACCTCACACTGTCTCACCTCACACTGTCTCACCTCACACTGTCTCACCTCACACTGTCTCACCTCACACTGTCTCACCTCACACTGTCTCACCTCACACTGTCTCACCTCACACTGTCTCACCTCACACTGTCTCACCTCACACTGTCTCACCTCACACTGTCTCACCTCACATGTCTCACCTCACACTGTCTCACCTCACACTGTCTCACCTCACACTGTCTCACCTCACACTGTCTCACCTCACACTGTCTTCACACACTGTCTCACCCTCACACTGTCTCACCTCACACTGTCTCACCTCACACTGTCTCACCTCACACTGTCTCACCTCACACTGTCTCACCTCACACTGTCTCACACTCACACTGTCTCACTCACACTGTCTCACCTCACACTGTCTCACCTCACACTGTCTCACCTCACACTGTCTCACCCACACTGTCTCACCTCACACTGTCACCTCACACTGTCTCACTTCCCTGTCTCACCTACACTGTCTGTCTCACACTGTCTCACCTCACACTGTCTCACCTCACACTGTCTCACCTCACACTGTCTCACCTCACACTGTCTCTCACCTCACACTGTCTCTCACACTGTCTCACCTCACACTGTCTCACCTCACACTGTCTCACCTCACACTGTCTCACCTCACACTGTCTCACCTCACCTCACACTGTCTCACTCACACTGTCTCACACACTGTCTCACCTCACACTGTCTCACCTCACACTGTCTCACCCCACACACTGTCTCACCTCTGTCTCACCTCACACTGTCTCACCTCATGTCTCACCTCACACTGTCTCACCTCACACTGTCTCACCTCACACTGTCTCACCTCACACTGTCTCACTTCACACTGTCTCACTCACACTGTCTCACCTCACACTGTCTCACCTCACACTGTCTCACCTCACACTGTCTCACCTCACACTGTGTCTCACCTCACACTGTCTCACCTCACCTGTCACACTCACTGTCTCATCTCACACTGTCTCACCTCACACTGTCTCACTTCACACTGTCTCACCTCACCTGTCTCACCTCACACTGTCTCACCTCACACTGTCACACTCACACTGTCACCACACTGTCTCACCTCACACTGTCTCACCTCACACTGTCTCACCTCACACTGTCTCACCTCACACTGTCTCACCTCACACTGTCTCACCTCACACTGTCTCACCTCACACTGTCTCACCTCACACTGTCTCACCTCACACTGTCTCACCTCACACTGTCTCACCTCACACTGTCTCACACCTCACCTCACACTGTCTCACCTCACACTGTCTCACCTCACACTGTCTCTCACTCACACTGTCTCACCTCACCTCACTGTCTCACCTCACACTGTCTCACCTCACACTGTCTCACCCTCACACTGTCTCACCTCACTGTCTCACCTCACACTGTCTCACCTCACTGTCCTCACCTCACACTGTCTCACACCACACTGTCTCACCTCACACTGTCTCACTCACACTGTCTCACTGTCTCACTTCACACTGTCTCACTTCACACTGTCTCACCTCACTGTCTCACTTCACACTGTCTCATCTCACACTGTCTCACCTCACACTGTCTCTCACCTCACACTGTCTCACCTCACACTGTCTCACACCTCACACTGTCTCACCTCACACTGTCTCACCTCTGTCTCACCTCACACTGTCTCACCTCACACTGTCTCACCTCACACTGTCTCACCTCACACTGTCTCACCTCACACTGTCTCACCTCACACTGTCTCACCTCATGTCTCACCTCACACTGTCTCACCCCACACTGTCACCCTCATGTCTCACACTGTCTCACACTGTGTCTCACCACTGTCTCACCTCACACTGTCTCACATGTCTCACACTGTGTCTCACCTCACACTGTCTCACCTCACACTGTCTCACCCCACACTGTCTCACTTCACACTGTCTCACCTCACACTGTCTCACCCCACACTGTCTCACTTCACACTGTCTCACCTCACAGTCGCATCTCACACTGTGTCGTCTCACATCCTCTCACCTGACACTGTCTGACCTCACACTGCTTCATCCCACATCACCTCACTTCACACTGGCTCATCTCAAATGGCCTCACCTCACTCATTCTCTGTCTCACTCCGTCTCATTTCTCATCTCACCTTTTTGCTCCTCAAACGTAATGAGGGTCATCCCGGCGTTTGCGACGACCTCCACCTTTGCGATCTTGCCTCCGCCCGATTTGCCAGTGTTCTCAAAGTACAATTCCATCATTTCAGCGTTGAGGACGACGCTGCCCCCTGACACCTGCACGGTGCAGGGAAAATCCTCAGGCTGCTGCTCCTTCTTCTGCTCCACTGTCACGGTCAATGACTTTTTGGAGACTACATGCGTCCGCTGTACCACGGATGGCACCACTGAAACAATCAGTACGCTCTGTTTCCAGTTACATTTTTATGTTAAAATAGCAATACTCTTCCTATCATAGAAAGAATAGGTCTACCATGCAAAGATCTACCCTTAAAACGACAAAACCCTAAAAACTACTAACACAATAAGTACCTTTTATTCCCCTATCCACTCACTTCATAACATCATAATTCTACCATCTCCTCAACAACAGATATCGCATGTCTCTGGGGGTAATTACTATGAAATAACATTACTCGTACCACCACCAAACAACAGGTATACATATTTTCAATAGTTTACCTGAAAATAACATAACTGCCACCAAAACAGCAGATTTCCCACACTCTAATGGTTGACAACAAGAAAGATAACAACGTGGAAGAGATGCAAGTTATACCAATATGAAGCATACAAATAACAACAATGCAGAACAATGCAGCAATAGCGATGTGGAAGAGATATGATTAATTTCAGCATGTCATACACAGTAACACAACTGAAAGCCAAGCAGATCTATAGAAGTCGAAGCAATGTGTAACATCCATATAAGGGTAATGTCGAACAGCTGCACTACGCAGATTGTAGGTCAGATACAAATAACACTTAAGAAGCAGACACAATTAACAGCAATATAGAACATACAGTTTCTATGTAAGAGCATTGCAGAGCAGATAACCGAACAATATCATAGAGAACATGCAAGTCACAGCTATGTGGAATATACTTGTATGTAACAGTAATGCAGATCTGGTACCAATAACACAGAAGTAATGCATACCAGTAATGCACAGCAATGTGTAACATAATGTTAACAGCAATGATTATGCGGAACAGATCTACCAGTACTGTGTGGAACATAATTTGGCAATGCTGAGCAAACAGAAAAAAACAAACAAAAGTGGAACAGACAAGTAAAAGCAAAGTGGAACTGTACAAAAGAAAATGAAAATGACAGCAATACTGAACAGTTACATAAGAAGTCTCACTACGATCCTTCATGCCCCTTTGCCATGAAAAACAAACAGTGGAGCATGTCCTAAGCTCATGTAAAGTAGCCCTGGCTCAAGGAAGGTACACATGGAGGCACAACCAAGTGCTCAAAGAGATTGTACAAGTAGTCTGGGCTAGTACCAACACCACAAAAGGGAAAATCAGGACTCCAAAAGCACCCGCAACATTCTTCACGGCAGGAGGCAGCGAATCATGGCCAAGAACAACAGTGCCACTCGGAACATGCAGGCAGAGTCTGCTGGACGGGGCAGATGACTGGGAGTGCACAGCAGACCTCCCAGAATGGAATAGTCACCCAGAGATTATCAGCAAGAGTGGCATGAGACCAGACATAGTATTACACTCTCAGTCAACCAAAGCTCACGGTGCCATATGAGAACAGAATGGAGGCAGCTCAGATCTACAAGACTGAAAAGTATGCTGATCTGGCAAACAGCCTGAGGAGAGAAGGCTATCAGGTCAAAGTCCTCACTGCAGAAATTGGAGCTAGGGGGTTTGTGGGAACGTCTGCATACAGCCTCATGAAACAGCTCTCAGTTGCAGGGAGGAAAAAAAACCAAAGCCCTGAAAGCAATGGCAGAAGCGGCAGAGAGGTGTTCAAGTTGGATCTGGTCAAGGAGGAACAAAAGTGAACTTCATAAGGCTTAACTTTCCTACAAAATCATCAGGTGTCCCTGTGGCTCAGTGGTTAGTGCGCGAGTCATTAAGTGGAAATGAGCATGTCCAGAAGGGCATGGGTTCGAATCCCAGTCATGGCTCATCCCCTCAGATCCCAAGAAAAAAAAAAAAAAAGGGGGCAGCAGAGGGACATCCGGAGTCATGAACCGGGTGTGGCCCAACCCCCTAGAGTGTCAGGAGATAAGGGCCGAAACACTCGCTTGAAGGGGGCTTCTCTTCTGAGGACTCTCTGCTGCACGCAGTGACAAGTAACAGCAAGGTGGAACAGTAACAAGTAACAGCAGCAAGGTGAAACAGTTACAAGTAACAGCAAGGTGGAACAGTTACAAGTAGCAGCCACATGGAGCAAACACCTACCGGCAGGGTTCTCAAAGGTGACCAGAGCATATCCCTCACTGCGATGGTCCACCACGTCCCTCACCGCGTCGCCTCCAGACTTTTTGGGTGACTCAAAGTAATACCTCAGCATCTCCAGGTCTGTGGTGTGATCCACGCCAGTGACTCGAACAGTGTCAGCAACCATCGCGTCTCCTGCCACATGCCACAGGTGAGCATGAAATGAATGTCACTATAGCTGGCGCCTGGCTGTTCTTGTTACAGATTTCCTGAATGAACGCCCATTGCTAGATGACAATGGCTTTTGTTTTAGAACTGTGTGACTCGTAAAGCTGTAGCAATGTTGTGGCTGTTAGCATCGCAAAAATCCTCAAATGCCTATCGCCATAGAGACATAACATGAGGACGGTTGTGTTACATCCTGAAATGAAATTCATTTATAGTTAGGCTTGTTGGCATGGCATAAATCCTCAATTTCTATAATGCTGACAGTGACATGTGATTGTTTCAATCTACACAGATCCTGAAGTAAATACCTTTCTTCTTTAAATATCTTAACATGTGTCTATCATAATAAGATACATCCTGAAATGAATAGCATTACACCCGCCATGTTGCTTTTAGAACGGCGTAAGTCCTGAAATGAATACACCATTACAGCAGATACTGTAAATTATTTAAATCTTGAAATGTATGCTACTGCAACTACGAAGTAGCTGCAAGCATGACCACAAATCCTGGAATGAATTCCATTACAATATGGCTGCTAATATTTCACAGATCCTGAAATGCACACCATTATCAGTATGGTTCTTAGCACAGCATAAATCCTAAAAAGAATTCCAGTGGAATGTTGCTGCTAATATTCCATAGATCCTGAAATGGATACCATTAACAGAACAGTTGTTAGCACTGCACAAATCCTGAAATGCAAACTGTTTCTCGTGTAGCTATTCCAATGCTTAAATCCTGAAATGAATCCTATTGTAGTTGGCATATAAGGACTTCTAAATCGCATAAATTTAATTCCACTCACCCTAGTCTCTACTCTAGTCTAATTCCAAGCATGTTACTGCTAACATGTCCCTTATCAGAGCCAATTCGGTTCTTCACTCAGCTACTTTGCACAATGCTCATGTCTTGCATTCTTCGCTCAGCTACTTTGCACAATGCTCATATGTCTTGCATTCTTCTTCGCTCAGCTACTTTGCACAATGATCATATGTCTTGCATTCTTCACTCAGCTACTTTGCACAATGCTCATATGTCTTGCATTCTTCACTCAGCTACTTTGCACAATGATCATGTCTTGCATTCTTCGCTCAGCTACTTTGCACAATGCTCATATGTCTTGCATTCTTCGCTCAGCTACTTTGCACAATGCTCATATGTCTTGCATTCTTCACTCAGCTACTTTGCACAATGCTCATATGTCTTGCATTCTTCGCTCAGCTACCTGGCACAATGCTCATGTCTTGCATTCTTCACTCAGCTACTTTGCACAATGCTCATGTCTTGCATTCTTCACTCAGCTACTTTGCACAATGCTCATGTCTTGCATTCTTCACTCAGCTACTTTGCACAATGCTCATATGTATTGCATTCTTCACTCAGCTACTTTGCACAATGCTCATTATTGCATTCTTCACTCAGCTACCTGGCACAATGCTCATGTCTTGCATTCTTCACTTAGTTACCTGGCAAAATGCTCATAAGTCTTGCACTGTCTGGATGTCTTGACTCAGACACAAAAGCTGCCCAGCCACTTCCTGTGCCATGCCTTCACCTCATGTTCAAACTTTATGTACACATCCATTGTGCATCCACTAGCGATACATTATGAATCATCACAGATGCAGAAAACTTAGCGGACTTACCTGGGTGCTGTGCAGAAGATGGAGGCTGGCCTGGGCCATAACCTGGCTGCTCCTGACCTGGGGCACCCCCCATACTGGCCTGCCGCTCCAGGCGCTTGAGGACTCCAATATCCAGGATAGGGTACACCCATTTGTGGAGGATGTCCATATGGAACGCTTGGAGCTGTGGCCAGGGAGTTGAACTGACCGTCTGGCTGCTGGTGTTGCAACCACGGGCCCTGCTGTTGTTGCTGCTGCTGCCACAGCTGCTGGTAGTACATTGGATGCTGATACATTTGCTGCTGTTGGTACCATGCATGCTCAGGGTGCAGCTGGCCTCCCTGACTCTGGGCAGGATGGCCTGTTCTCTGTTGCTGCTGATACACAGAGGGTGGCAAGCCTGAGGGGGGATGTGGCTGGCCAGCCGGAGGGTACTGCCAGTGTTCTGCTGAAGGACTGTGGCTGGCATGCTGTCCCTGAAGACTCTGCTCAGGGAGGAGGGATGGGCTCTGGTTCATTCTCTGCCCTGGATGATACTGTTGCTGTGACGGGCTCTGCCTGGTGTCATATCCATATGGACTTTGGCGCATACAGGGTGAGGCACGCTCTCCTCTCTCACCAGCAGACTGGGAAACATGCAGCTGTGCAGATGGACTGTGACCAGCACTGGGTCTCGGAGGGCCATGGACAGGTCGCTGGGGGAACAGGCCGAAATGCGCTGCCATCCTCACTCTCTTGTCCACCCTGCATAAATGGTGCTGTTGTCATTCTGTGTGGTGACATCATCCTCTGAGGAGACATCCCTCTCTGCTGTTCTGGTGCACGCCCCACATGGGCATAACCAGGACTTCCTCTAAGCTCCGCCACTTGCTTGACTTGTGGCGTGGACCTTGTCCCTGGAGCAGCACCCCACTTTTCCTGCTGCTGGGGGGCATTCCTCTGTTCGCATCACCCCCACCCTCAGCAGTCATGTTGGCAGCGCTGTTCTCTGCATCGCCCACCATCTCCATTGGCCTGTTGCTGAAGGCAGGGGATGAACTTGGGGTGGAAAACTGTTCGTCCTTGTCTGCCTGAACAATCCTACTGATCTCTCTTCTTCCTCTCCTTCTTCCTTGTCTTCCTCTCTCCTGCTGTCCCTTTCTGTTCTGCTGTCTTCTGTCAGGCAGTTCCGAGCCCCCTCATTCTGCACCCTGCTGTCTTCTGTGCTCTCATCTGGCCTGACTGCTGATAGGACTGGGGCCTTGGAGAGGACAGCAGTCCTGTCCCCAGCATGATGCTGTCGTGCATCGTCCCCAGTCACCTCATCTCCTTCTCTAGCCATGCAGGCTTGTTGGAGAGGGAAGCCTTCCCTGTCATTATCAGCATCAGCACTCTCTCCTTCTGTGGTCTGATCCACCAGCTGCTCTGGGTATGGTGAACCATGACCAACACTTATGGCCTGGTTAGCACTTGAATCATCACGACTAACAGTTTTGGCACGACCCTTATCACAGTCAAGGCCTGCTGTTCCAACTTGATCTTCTTTTGGTTCATCTGGAGTGTATGGTCTCTGTTCCTTGTTCTGAAAGCCTGACTGTGGACTTAGTAACTTCTGTGGACTTAAAAACTTGATGGAGACCTGACCATTTTCGGATCTCTGCACTGCCACAGGGCTGGAGGACTGACCATGAGCAGCTGAACCAGCTTCTGGTTCTTCATCATCAGGGGGGACCACACCTTGTGGATTCTGCATGCCCCCTCCGTCATCATCCTGGGGATCAGTCACCAAATACATGTTCTGTTTCTGACCACAGGCGGCTGGGGGGAGGCCCGACTGAATCCAGAGACATGACTGAAGGCGGATCAGACTCTGGCGGCGCAGGGCCTGCCACTTCCTTGGACATGTCATCACTGTGAAACAAGTCCAGCTTGACAATCGAGGGCATCTCCGAGTCTTCCCCAAAGGGACCTTCAGCACATGAAGCACAGTCTTCCTGCTCAAACAACTGCAGTCGAGCTCCTGGATGGATACCTGCCTGCTGGCTTGGTCTTGCAGGGAGCGCAGACCCCGTGACTGTTGTTGCTGCTTCACAAAAGTGAAAGGCACAGAGGTGTCTTCTGCTTGGTGTTCTCTCTCAGCCATGTCCGCAGAAAGCATGGAAAAGTCGTCATCTCTGTCATGCTCCATCGTCTTTTCTCTGAAATTAGTCAATTAATCCATTTGAGCAGATAACCCATCGATCGAACTGAACAAACCAATCATCAATCGGTTTATCAAGGAACTAGTCAGGCGTAATAAAGCTCAGCAAAATAAATCAATAATGCTCAAGAAAATATATGCACTTCAGACTGTATGTTATGTGCATGTGTGTGTCTCAAAGTATGTGCAGTGTGGTGTGATTTATTGCAGAATGTGTGGGTGAACATGTATATGTGCATGTATACATGTGCACAGGTTAAAAAATACAAATCTCTACATCAAAAATGTATTACCCTTGATGTAGAAAGCATGAAAGCTCAAAGAAATTTGGAAGCGAAATCATAAGATGTAAGTGCTGGTGTTTTACTCATAGTTTTCAATCATATTTACATTACACATACATCATTTTTTATTTTGGTTTAAGACTATAACATGTCGATCAAAACATGAATGAGGCCAATACAGATGAAAAGGAGGGAGATTGGAAGGATGTAAGAAGTGGGAGGAGAGGGGGGAGGAGGTGGGGGCAAAGGAATAGAAGGAAGGAAGCAAAAGTAACTGAGAGAAAGAGAAGAGAGAGACAGACGAGACAGACATGACAGAGAGAGAGAGAGAGAGAGAGAGAGAGAGAGAGAGAGAGAGAGAGAGGGAGAGAGAGAGCTTGGGGGAGGAGGGGGGGACAGAGGGGGACAAATGCAAAATGTTATTATCATGATGTCACATTGTAGAAACATTTTAGGATTAAGACAGAAACAAAATGTTTTTATGCATGTATGTGTGTGTGCACGTGCACGTGTGTGTGTGTGTGTGTGTGTGTGTGTGTGTGTGTGTGTGTGTGTGTGTGTGTGTGTGTGTGTGTGTGCATGTGTGTGTGTGTGGTTGTCTGTCTGAGAGAGAGAGACAGAAAGATAGACAGAGACAGAGAAAGACACACAGATGATGATGATGATGATGATGATGATGATGATGATGATGATGATGATGATGATGATCTTATTTCCAAGTTTCACATAGTATAAGCAAGTGCATGCTTTTGAGAGCGATAGAGAATGAGAGTGTGTGAGAGAGAGAGAGAGAGAAAGAGACAGAGAGAGCGAGATAGAGAGATAGAGAGACCGACCGACCGACAGACAGACAGACACAGAGACACAGACAGAGAGAGACACAGAGACAGTACAATCAAGAGTAGTTCATAATCACTGTGGTACGATAAAGGCTGAAAACAGTGAAATGAAGAAAGCTGCCATTCTACTGGCATTTATGAAACACAACTTTTATTTGTATTCATGTTTCTCAAAATACCAGACATGAAACATCTAAAAATAGCGTACATCAAAAGAATGTAACAAAACAAACAAAAACTAATGTTCACTGCAGATGATACATAAAGAGTTCTAATACCTGTGGGTATACGTATTACATAATATATGTACATAAACCCACATATTAGAACTATCAATGACCTTTCTATGGGAGTTCACCACCATGCCCAGCTTGTACCCCACACTAAAATCACTTTCCCACCGCCATCAAACTCAGTGTGAGGCACTCATATTCTGTGTCATTTCATTTCTGATAACACTGGGATACATACATAAATGACTTATGTTTGGACAGAGCTGTTACTTATTAAAAACAACGTGGTCTAGAGCAGTTCAAACTGATGTCATTACCTCTTTCCCCTTTCACAGAGAGAGAGAGAGAGAGAGAGAGAGAGAGAGAGTGTACATGTGAGCATGCATGGGAGTATGTGTGTGTGTGTGTGTGTGTGTGTGTGTGTGTGTGTGTGTGTGTGTGTGTGTGTGTGCATTTTCCTTTATAAGTCTGGCAGACGCCCTGGCTCATTTGTTCTTTTTTTTTTTTCGACACAGAGTGAGATGAACTGCATGCTTTCTGTATTTGGTAGTCAAGAAGTAGATGATATCTGTCAAGTTTATACTGACTGCGAAAACCCTGTTAACACTGCTGTAAATGATCTGGGGGATCACACAGCAGCTTTGATCTTCTGTGGCTACTATCGAATTCTTTAGCATCTGCAGACTTGTTGTTTTTCCACTTTGAAGGGTCTGCTGACACCTGTAGCATATTAACAGGCATTTTGAGCGTCATGACACACAAAATGCATGTCATTGTCAGCAGGAGCTCTGCGATGAATCGCTGCTTAGTTTTAACTGAGAAACACAGGACTGCTGCTTGAAAGCTAGGCTCATAAACTGTGAGAGTAGCATGAAAAAACATGGTGAGGATTTGAAAGTGATACTGGAAAATCATGCGGACCTTGAAAATGACTGTGATGTGCATATTGACGGTGAACTGAAATTCTCTAAAAACATTAAAATTCAAGTTAATCAACTCCACAATACACTGGGACTTACTTGTCACTGTAATAAAAACCTGGATGCTAATTCCATGACACTGTTTTACTTTTAGTGTTGCACTCCTAAGGATACACCTCAAGCTTGCTAAACAGTATAGGATAAGATGTACACCAGGTCTTGAACATTTGGATTATGACGACTGACCTAAAGCTATGAAACTGCAAAGTATGTGTTATAGAATCATTTGAGCAGACTTGACAAAAGTTTAGAAATTCAATACCTACAGGTGGTATTTATGACAGTAAAAGCCCTTTTGAAAGGAATAACCTTGGTGCTATGACAGCACATGAGTTAAAAAAAAAAAGTGATATTGCAAAAAAATAAAAAAAAGAGTAACACAGCTTTGCTTCTCTCAAAGAACTGACTCCTGAAATTCATGTGTAGCAAATGACATAATTTTTAGCTTACGTTCAATTGAAAGACTGGCTGCCATCAGAATAGGACTGTTATATGTCAGCAAATCGATGACACTAAAATTTTAGAAAAATCAAACATTGAAAACATGGAAATCAAAATATGTCAGTTTGAGACTGAATTTCATTATTTACTGATCTGTTTGTTAGGAAACAGTGCTGACATGCTCATAGTATAAAGTGTTAATTACGATGTAATAGTTCTACTAAAGTAGGTTAACTCTCTTCTTTTTATACAGACTGATGAGAATGAGGATGATAACAATGCTACCCATTTCCATTCTAGTCTGAAACTGCATGACAGGGCTGTGCTCTGTGCATATTTCCATATGTTAACTGGATGAAACTTGACTATGTGGTCCAACTCTTGCAACAGAGTCCACACCGAACTAAAAATCTGGGTAGAAGCTGGTCAGGGAAAAAATCTCACAAATAAATAGCCCTGATGGGAATCAAACCCACAATCTCCCAGTTGAGACTCTGCAATGCTAACCAGTTTGCCAGGGCAGCTGGTAGGTCTGAAAAACTGTGTCCATTTTTAAAGTTTGTGTTTTAGTGACTTGGATACTTACCTTAAAGATGTGTAAATACCACCGCAAGGTTACTTACAAATACAAAAGAATATAATGAGTGATGAAGAGTGATGTTCTTCAGTGAGAGGGGGAGAAAGCGAAAGAATAAGACTGAGAGAAAGAGATGTTGTTGTAATAGGAACTGGCTTCCATCAGCCTTGGCCTCATGGACTATAAATGTCCCCTAAATTATGAAATAATTTAAACTGCGGTCTGATTACACACAATTGCATAAATGCACGAATCTTTGGCAGTCACGTCAGGGAAAGGTTCTTGAAACTGTTACCATTTTGAGCAAAGTCTTGTCTTCCAACGATCAGCAGCTCTGTCAGAAAAAGAGCATTCTCTTCAGTGAGTCTAACTCTAACATAAATTCTGCCTTCCTAATTTTTTGTTATGAAACTGTGAAAGTGAAAAAAATGAATCTATGTGAATACAAGAGCAAAATGATACATTTGTTTCAGAATTTGGGAACGCGGCACTAAAAACCGCTCCGCATTCCCACTGATGTGCGTACTGTGTGCCAGAGTATCAGATGCTTGTAAATTAATACTGAGCTATAACGACTTACTTTGTCGACACACTCGAGCCCGACGCTCAGAGTGTGTGGTCTGCGTCGCAACTCAGTGGCACTGAACCCTCGTCAGTGTATTAAACGACTGAACCAGCTTATCTACATCAATCGCCACTTGAAACAATCCTAGAGCTCACAAAACCACATGCTGCAACTCCGTTTGCAGCGATTTTAGCGAGAAAATGAACAACCCCAAAACTAATCGTCCACCATTCCGGGAAAGACCGAAACTGAAAGTTTTGCGTGCTACGTTCAGTTGACTTGTAACACAGTTCTGTTTCCGCCTGGTGACCAGACATCCGCATAATAAGAGGACCAGCAAAACTGTCATCAGCTCGTGAATACTTAACAAAGTTATTATTATTCCAGAACATGCTTACACATTTCAAAGACAGGTGAGTATCTCTGCGCGACGTGAAACTTGAGAATGAGGAATACACTCCAACGCACAGAAGCGGGCGCCAACCCACTGAACGCAGAATCAAATACTTCCTCGTCATAACACCCGACACCGTAATACAATTTATTTGCGTTTGTTTCTTTTACATCTTTTTTCTTTCATTTTGTTGTAATGGCCTGCTACCACTGGTAAACAATCGCATTTAGGATATTGACAAAAAGAAAAACCCTCCCCTCCCCCACATCAACCTGACGAGCGTTGGAAACTTTACAACAACAACAAAATCATTTTCAGATGAATTCAATCGTTTGGTGTTTAAATGGGAGTGTGGAGTTCATTCTGTTTGTTGATCAAAATCTTCAATATTACTCACCAAAATTAGTTGCTGCAAAATCTAAGATGTGTACGACATTGCCTCATGCTAATCAACCCTGAGATGTTACTTAAAATGGCATCTTACCACCAGCTATGAGTTTCGGAAAAACTGTGATCGAGTCAGTACATGTAACACGTTTTAACCGAAAACTACTCAAGGTGTGACCAGCGCGCTGGGCTAATGCGTAGATCAGACATCCGCTGAGTCGTGACAGACCCTCTTCTTCTATTGTCTCATCTTAGTTGTCATTTATTCATCAGCTTCAAATCATGCGTAATGTGGTCTCAAAACTGAGCAGATGTGGTGTAGCGTATGTCTTCTTCTTCCTAAAAAAAACTGGTTCACTCAAAAACAAGTAGGTCACCAGCGCGTATGTAAAAAAAATAAAGTGCGACTCTGCCTGTTGGCCCCAGGAGCAAAATTTGGCAACAAGGGGTCGCACACGATATTTTAAAAAGTTAAAAGCAATGGCCAGGTTCAGGCCTAGGTAACCATAAAATATATATGGGGAAGTTAAAATTAAAAAATCAGTCAATATGCAGATCTCAAGACTGTCGTATCAATTTGATTTTTAAATGAGACTGCATTTGTGGCAATCTTGATGGCACTCGGCAGTGAGTTCCACAGCCGTACAGAACTAGGATAAAATGAATGTAACTGGCTGTCAATATTTGATGCAGGTATGGCATAAGATTGCACTCCTGGTGCTACTTTTATTCAATACTAGTTGTTCCATTGGGATATCAATTAGTTTAGCTCTGCCTTCAAAGAAGGTATTAAGTTTGATAAAAGCTCTTCTCTCTTCTAAGGGTTTCCATTCCTCATGTTCTTCCTAGTATTCCCTTTCTCTCTGATATGGTTCCCTGTAACTCTCTTCTGAATCTTTTCGAGGTTATCAATGTCCTTTAGATTGTAAGGATCCCAGACTGAGCAACCATATTCCATTACTGGTCTAACCAGTGTTTTGTAGCAGTCGTCCTCCTCCTTTTGGGGGGGCAGTCGCTGATATTCCAGTATAAGAAAGCTAAAGAATTGTTTGCTTTCTTACATACTAATTTTTTATTAATGTTCTTTCCATTTGATTTGACAACTATTTTTAATCACGCGTAATATTTTGCAGCATTGGTTTTTCTTTAAGAATAGTATTGTGAATAGAATATTCTGATCTAGTTGGTGAGCGTTTATTACATATACGCAACACTGGGCACTTCTGGGGATGAAATTCCATTTTCCAAGTTTTTTCCCACTCTTGTAAAGCGTTAAGTTCTTTCTGTAGAATGCGTGTATCATTCTTGCTTCTGATTGTTCTATATACTAAGCTGCCATCTGCAAAAAACCTTATAGTAGTTCCAGGAGAGAGATTTCTACTTATGTCATATATATAAATTAAAAAGAACAAGGGCCCCAGAACAGTTCCCTGTGGTACACCTGACAAGACTGGTTTACAATGGGATGATGACCCTACCACAATAACTTTCTGCGTTCTCCCAATGAGGAATGATCTAGACCATGGACTAGTCCACACGCAGTGACGCCCCCTTGATGAAACTGAAACTACCGAAAACTATCGTTAAGACCCAGTTTATGTTGAGTTCATGGTATATTTCCTTCCTGCATACCTTTCTTCATTTAGCAAGTGCCTGTCCATCTTTTTTCAAGGCTGATGGCGGTTAAGAAAGAAAAAGAAATACCCGAAGGTGCTGGAGGGGAGGGGGGGGGACCCAGAGAAGCACTGTCTTCACCCGCTTTTTGTAGTAGTAGTAAGGACCGGAGTTTTGGCCTTAGGCCTTATGGCCTATTTGTGTCCCCTCATTTTTTTTTTCAATTTTATTTCGGTCTGGTTGCATGCCTATCTTATAAAATAACATTATATTCAATCCACACTAAAGAAAAGGTCTTTCAATTTAGGGTCTTCATCTAGGAGTTTTTTTTTTAAGTTGTTGATGTCAGGTGCATGTTTGGTGTTAGTAGGCAGTGCATTCCAATAATTTGCAATTCTGAAAGCAAAACAAGACTTTCTTTTGTTAGAATGGCAAAGTGTGATAAAAAAATCTTGCCTTCCTTATTTATGGTGCAACGAATTTCTGAGAATTTGAAAAGCACATGCACATTAACATCATCATAATTATGGAACACATAAAAAAAAATGTATTAGGTCTCCTCTGATCCTCCTTCCTTTCAGTGAGTGTAATTGGAAATAATGTAATATTTCTTTATAGTTTTAATTACTATGCTCTTTGAGGATTTTAGTGGCTCGCCTTTGTACATTTTCTATCCTTTTTGACTGTCTCTTGAGATGGGGACTCCAAATTGCATTAGTGTATTCGAGATGGGGCCTAACAAATGCTTTAAATACTTTGACAAATGTCTCCTTTTCTAGAAAGGTAAAAGGTCTCCTGATGAGTCCCATCATCTGATTTGCTTTATTTAAACTCGCTGGATGCGAGGATCAAAGGATAGATCTTTATCAAAGGTTACTCCCAGGTCTGTTTCTTCATCACGTTATTTATTTTCTGCAATTCATTGTTCACAATTATAGTATATTCAAACTGTTTATTCTTTTTGCCAGTGTGCATCATCTTACATTTTGCTACATTGAAGAAGTAAAGGTTCCACTCATCTGACCATTCTTGTAGCTTGTTTATATCCTGTTGGATCTTTGTGCTGTTTGTCACCTTATCATATATTTTTGTGTCATCTGCAAATATTTTGCATGCGGTTTGAGTCATGTCTGGTAAATCATTAATGAACACAGTGAATAATTTAGGCCCTAGGATACTACCCTGTGGAACTCCACTTAGGACCTCAGATGTCTTGGATCTCTCTTCTCCCACTCTCACTAATTGTGACCTTCCTTTAAGAAAACCACTGATCCAATTTAGCACATTACCATTTACTCCATATGCTTTTAGTTTAGTTAGCAGCCTTTCATGGGGGACAGAATCAAATGCCTTTCTAAAGTCCAAGTACATTATATCAATTGGCTCCCCATTATCTATCAGTTCTGTTAGGTTGTCGATTACTTCTAGTAATTGTGCGACACATGATCTCTTTTTCCTAAATCCATGTTGGCATTTAGCATATAAGTCATTTTCAGTAAAATGAGCAACTACCACATCCCTTACAAAGCTCTCTAAAATCTTATATGCATACAAGTCCTGTGCCACCCTTGGAGGCCTGCGCTGTGTAAATGAATTAATATTAAATGAAAATGAATATGTCTGAGCGTTCCTTTGTCCAACATTTTAGCATTTTACTGTTCTGTGAGATGTCGGACTAGATTGATGTTAAACAGTGCTGGCCCAAACGTTGTCTGCTAGTTGCCAAGCATTTGCTGGTCTAGTTCGTCTTTCTGAAGCTGTAATCTGGTCAATGTATCAGCTGTGACCTCTTTTCAGCAGAATACCAGACCAGCGTGCTGGATTAAAGTGTTGGTCAGCAAAGTTGTCCACAAGGCTTTGTCCTGAGACCTTTCTGCCTGCAGTGGCCCCCCCCCCCCTCCCTTTGAAACAACAAGACCCTGTTCTCAAATCTTTTTCTCTTTAATGTAGAGAATTTTTCTTCCACTCCATACTATGCTAAATACTGATGCTTAGCATGTCAAATTCATGTGAGATACAGCAGTCAAAAAGCTGTGTTTGGCGAGGCTGACCCAGCGACTAGATGTCCCCTCACTGCATGTCTTCCAACTGTCTTCCATCTTAAGATAATGACATGTGCCTGGTGTTCCCTCCTCATTCTGTAGCCAAACAAAAGGTATCCCCATGGACCATAGCAAGACTAGGGGAAAGGGTTAGCAGGGGTGTCGAGTTTGAGGCAGTATTTAGTCAAACAAGGAATGGCTGGGGGAATGGGGGAGGGAGGAAAGGGCATCATATACAGTGCCGTAAAAGCTCTTTCGGAAATTTAAGTAACATGGAGGGTAAATTGCAGAAATACAAGTCATAGGACGGTAAACTGCAGAACTTTAAGGGGGATAAATTGCCCAACTTTAAGTAATAGGAGGGTAAATTGCAGAAATTTATGTAAAAGGAGGGTATATTGCAGACATTTAGGTAATTGGTGGATAAAATACAAAAAAATTGAAGTAATAGGATGGTAAACTGCAGAAATCTAAGTAATAGAAGGGTAAATTGCCCTTATCCTTTGCAGGTTATGGCGGAGCTAGTCGAGATGAAGGAGATCCCCTGGAAACCATCAGCTCTGATTATGCGCATACCCCTGAGTCAGAAAGTTAATAAAGGGATTCTCTTAGTGCCAGGAAGCAGCCTGCAGTAGGAGGTACAAAGGAACCGTGTGTTGGGATGCACCTGAGGTTACAAGCATTCACTTCAGCCTGGGAGCACACCCTGCTGGCAGCGCAAGCTGTGAATGGCGCTGCTGAGCTACTGGAGATGGTGCTGTTGATGCCCTTCTTCTTGTAGTTAAGGTCAGTGAGATGGAGTTGGGAGGAGTGCCCGAGGCAGGACATCTCACTAAGAATAGTGTATGTTTGAGAAGATCAAAGTATTGTAATGCTCTTCTCCACGGTAGATATGCTGCTTTACTCCAGCCACTACAATGTGATTAAAATTCAGCCTCTCCACTTATCTAGAAGGCACTAAAAAAACCCACATATTTCATATCTCATGAAGAAATTACAGTAGCTCAAAGTCGAGTGCACGATTCAGTATATATCTGTGTGTTATAAGATTATCACAGGTGAAGAGCCTGCCTATCTCTCTGACCTCTTTGAAATACATAGGCAATTATTACACATTCCCTCTGATGACCAAGTGTTTCAAATTCCCTCCAATAACCAAAAACGGCATGTTTCTGGAGCATTCTCATTTTCTATTGTGATGCACTGGAATTCAGTGTCGTTCTGACTACATCATGCCCCTTCCATCCTGACTTTTAAGTCTGAACTTAAAATTCGTCTGTTTAAATGCACAGTTGCGTGATGACCTGATGATTGCTAATGTGCTACCCATCACTTGCACATATTTGCTGTGTACAAATGAGCTATATAGTGTTCTAGAGAGTGTGTGTGTGTATGTATGTGATACTGTGTGTGTGTGTGTGTGTGTGTGTGTGTGAGAGCATGTGCGTGTGTATGTGTGTGTGTGTGTATGTGTGTGTGTTTGGTGTGCGAGTGTTAGCATACGAGGCAATGCATATGTTTATGTCTCACAAAAACAGAAATTGTGTTTGTAAATGTGTGTGTGTGTGTGTGTGTGTGTGTGTGTTGTTTGGATGGGCAATATAGAAATTGTCCTTGTTATTATTATGCCTCTCAACAGGCACAGATGCATATCCTTCATTCTCCCCTCCGGCATAACGCTTGCACACAAACACACATGCGCATGCACACACACACACACGTCCACCTTTATCTATCCACACACAGATGCGTGTGCATTCATATAATCGCATGTACTTTGGGGGGGGGGGGGGGGGGGGGGGGGGGGTGAAGGATCAAATCAAACCTGTCAAACTCTGAAAAAATGTGGAAAAATATGCTCTATGATGTACTAGTTATCTTCTCTTTTGTATACCTGCAAAAACATCTGCACCTTTACACGCACACCAATCTATATGCATTCCTTTTTCATTTATTGTCATCATTTGACACAATGAATATGTATCCAGATTTCCATTTATCAGAAAAATAATCTTTCTTCTCTACGCTTTCAATTACCAGAGATCTTTCAATAACCCTCTCCCTTCCCTTGCAAAAAGAATCTAAGTTGTGAGTTCCTCCAAATAAACCTGCAATAATGTGCTCTGCATGTGATACATCAGTTTCGGAGGGCACCATTCTGTAATGAGAGACACACAAAGAAACATACACGACAGAAATTACATAATATCAATGTTTCCCTTTAGTATATACAGTACCTTTTCTATATGACACTGACACAGTTCATGTAAATGCCCACAAGAGTTTCCACGTTTTCTTGATGTCCGTTCCAAATAGATTCCATAAAAGAAAAGTTTGATTGAACCCACAGAACATGTGAAGCAACTGCTGCCTTTTAAAAACAATGGTTCTGACAGTCCATTCCAAGCTGAGGTATTAGAGTTTAACCTACTTACCTAGCATTCTTGGAGCATGATTCAGAACTGCAGACAGAAATTTCTTACTGATGATCACGATTATTTGTGTATCAAATAACACGTGGAAACCCCCCCCCCCCCCCCCCCCCCCTGGCAGGCACACACAGACATAGACTCACAAGAGCATAAAACAGTGTGTGGGTTAAAGAAAATCCTGATTTTAAACCCCTCTCCTCATTCTTTCTGCTCAACATTTATTCATCTGCACCAATGGACAGCTGACAGACAGAGATAACCCCCTAATTGTTGAATCCAACTAACATAAACAGGGCAGAGATCAAAAGGAAAATACTGAAATGCAAACACAGGTTATTCAAAGGAAATCTTAAATAAATGTCAGCGAACCGCCCAGAGAAACGTGGACAAACGAGTCACAAGACAAACCACAACGCATTTCGACCTCTTAGGTCTTCTTCAGGTGCCTCGTTTGTCCACGTTTCTCTGGGTGGTTCGCTGACATTTATTTAAGATTTGTTTAGATTTCCGCCTGCAGTCGTTTCACTTTGCAACTAGATCTATTCAAAGGAAAGTTGTAGGACCTTTACAAAACACTCTTCTCATAAAATGCATCTCACTGCTTTGGGTTGTACAGCATCTCTGACTGTTTCATCTGGCTTATAGAAGGACACAACAGAAAAGTTTTCCCTCAAAAGGAGTTTTGCTGTGTGTGTTTCTTTTCCTTTTTAAAAAAAGTATCATAGCATTTTTTCCTTTCCTTTACTTCATACAATTCCTGACAAGAATATAGCCACAGGGATGAAAGCTTTGAAAAGAGTCTCGCTACATTGATGATTTAGACGAAAGAGTGCATTATGCAAGAATAAAGCTACACAGATGATCACTTTGAAAGGAGTATTGCCATAACAATAATTTACTTGCAAGTGTGGAGTAATGCAGAAATGCAGCCATAGAGATGATGACTTTGAAAGGAATAAAACCTTAGTACTCATTTCATGGAAGTATGAAGTAATGCAGCCATAGGGATGATGACTTTGAAAGGAATAAAACCTTAGTACTCATTTCATGGAAGTATGAAGTAATGCAGCCATAGGGATGATGACTTTGAAAGAATAAAACCTTAGTACTCATTTCATGGAAGTGTGAAGTAAAGCAGGAATGCAGCTACAGAGATGACTTTGAAAAGAGTATTGCCTTAATAGTTATTTCCTAGAAGTGTGAAGCAATGCTGGAATATAACCACAATGTGAGCAGCGTCAGTCTGAAGTATGTGCATGTGCTGTTTCCACATGAGAACAAAAGTTATCTCCCCCTTTATCACTGACTGTTTGTGTCTCCCTGCCTCACCTACAACTTCCTTTCTTCCAGGTTCAGACGGATTTCCATGATGGTGGCTGTCAATTACTTACTATACTCGCTGATAATACTGTTAAAAGAAATAATAAGCATCTATGTTATTTATTCTCTCCAAGTATATTGCGAAAAGAAATAATTACCAATTTCTTTCATCGTAAGAGGGCATTAAAAAATCAGTTTCCCTGCATGTTACACAAATCATTGAGAATAGACAGGATGGAGATGGGGAAGAGGAGTGGGGGGGGGGAAGGGAGAAGGTATGTGTGTGCAGGCGGGGTGGATGGGTGGATGTGGGAAGAAGTGGACAAAAAGAGAGATCAAAGAGATCACCATGTATTCAATCCAAACCTTCAGCACTGGATGTTAATCAGTCGGATGGCAAGATGAATCCCAGGGACACAAGGATGTATGGCAGTGGTGAGATGATACTCTCACACATGCGTTCCTCCAATGTGTGATGAATGCTCAACAAAAACCCTCTATCCGTGCATGCACACCACTGACGAGACCTTAGCCAATGCTACACCTAACTTACATGTACGAAGTGACCAAGAGAACAGTTCCAATGGGCAAGTGGTTCATGTTCCCCACACACAACCACCAATCAGAGAGGTCAATAACATCCATGAAAAAAAAACAAAAACTCTACACTTTCTGCCCATCACTGCACCCATAAATACATACATGCTTGCACTCTTGCATGCAGACTTCCACTGACAATGCACAGTCACACAGTAGTGTACACAGAAGCCTTTTCAACTCGAGGCTGTTTTGCTCACAGCAAAAGTTATTCTGAAGCACGGACAGTTACTTTTGCAAGCTGTTCTTCACTGTCTGCCAGCTCTGCACATCATCCTCACATACAACCAACCAACTTTGCCCAGTCTTCTTCAAACAGTGCACCAACAATACATGCACTAGCAGCTACAGCGCTGCAAGTTACGCTTCATGCAGACGGTCTGTCAACTCGGCTAATGTTCTGCCTTCACTTCCACGCATGAGAAAGTGGCCATCAAGACGTTCCATCCCCCTTTCACACAGGTCACTCCTTGCACCCTCCTGCTCCAGCATCCCCCTGCCAAGGAACGTACCTAATCCCACAGCCATCCATCTTGCCTGGTAGAAAGTTGTCTTGCCCAGCAAACAAGACATTTTGCCACGTAACACACCTTTGTCCATCAGGAACACATCTTCCCAGCTGCAATACGCATCTTGTCCAACACATCTAGCTAGCTCAACATCAATACACTTTTTGTCCAACAGTAATACACCTTTCCCACACACAACGCAGCAATATGTTTCGCCCTACAGCAACACACCTTGCCCCCACCCAAGAATCATGGTTCAAAATAGCCCTGGCTGTGATCCATCAGCTCCTCTTCGTACTCGTAGTCAGGGGCACCAGCCCACATGGCCGGATCGCTGAGGTCAGGGACGCTCCAGGGCTGGGCGTCAGTGACGGGCATGTCAGGCACTTTCCAGGTCATCTTGCGGCCTGTCTCGTACAGCTCCATAATGCTGCTCTTCAGCATCTCCCCCCCTTCCTCCCGCAGCTGGCAGTAGCGCTGGTAGAGCAACAAGGCAATGCGGGCGTCCTCTGCCGAGTCGTGCTGACCTGACTGGATGTTCTTGTCTGTTCAACACCAGCACATGGCATGTATTTTCGAATAATGCATAATCCACATGATAAAAACTGTTCAACACAAATGTATGGCACAGGCTTTCATATGTAAGCCAGTCTGATTAAATTCTCGTTTGAAATTACAATGGATTTCTATTGAGGAGACACACTGCAGGTTTGTGAAGTTGAGAAATCAATATCAATGGTAATGCTGCCTTGTTATCAGTATAATACAATTTATATGGGACCGATAACCAATTTTCACATAGATGTACCTCCTCTGTAGTTAACTCTGTACATGTTCAAGTGTAGGAGCCATGCATATGGGTTATGCAGATGGCTTGAGATCGAGATACATATCAACTAGTTTCAGTCTACAAAGAATGTTAGACACTGATGTAAATGCAGAAGACTCAGTAAAGTTGAATATTTTTATAATCAAGTTGAAAGTTTTTGTGATAAATCTGTAATGTATTTGTAAACTACCTAAAAAAAATTTTTTTCCAATGAAAACACTTACATACCTACACAAAAATGTGGGTGTGTGTGTGGGGTGTGTGTGTGTGTGTGTGTGTGTGTGTGTGTGTGTGTGTGTGTGTGTGTTTTGAGAGTCTCTGGTGATCATTGTGAACTTTACCTGAAAAGACCCAAGTGAAATTCCAGGCATGCAGGCAGAAGAACTAGGGCAAGAGCTTGATAGTGAGTCATCCAAAGACAAAAACAAGCCAAGATCATGGCAGTAAGACTTACGCAGAAAGAACTAAGCTGAAATGCTTACAGTAAGCCTTAAACAGACACAACCTAGCCATGGTCCCGACGACAGTAAACCTTTACCTGGAAAGAACTACACCAAAGTCTTGGCTGTTAGCCTTACCCAGAAAGAACTAGACTACCAGCCGCCGTGGCGAAGTGGTTAGCGTCGCAGACTCCCGGCTGGGAGGTCGTGGGTTCGAATCCCATCAGAAGTCATGTGGGGTTTTTCTGCCCCGACTGGCTCCTACCCAGAGTTGAGTTGCTGCGGACTCAGTTGGGAAGACTGGGACCACACAGTCGAGTTTCATCCACTTAATGGATGCGTTTCTGAGAGTGTTGCTCAAATTTCTTGACCAACACTGCAGGTGCCTGTATCTTTCGCGCCTGGTTGACGCCGAGAGATATTATGAAAGGAAGCGTAGAGTACAGCCCTGTCATGTAGTCTCAGACCGAAATGGAAATCCGTAGCATCATCTTAATCATCCTCATTCTCATCGATCAGCATAAAAAAAAAGTCTCAAATTCTGTGGCCCTTCATGCCCTGCTCTCATGGTGACCTCACTTTCGATGTCCTCTCCACGTCTGTGGCCTTGGTTTGGTTCCGTCGGGGTCATTGGTATTGGCGAGTCCATGGGGGCTGTCGTTGGACGGACGTGATGGCGCCCTCTGGAGGGAGAGCTCACTCACGCCGGCTCCGCGACTAAGCAATTATTATCGTCAGTAGGGGGCTTAGTAGGTGGTGTCCTGCGTATGTTAGATCAGAACAGACGCCACTGAACACCATCGAAGTGACTCCGCAGCAGTGCAGTGTCTCCTCCAGTGGGTTGCCTCTCAACGGCTTGACATTGACTGCTCCCTGTGGATTGTCGGTGCGTGGGTGCACTGCCTCTGAGGGGCGTAGAGGTTGGTTGGGACAGCAAAAAAAAAAACAAAACAACAACAACAACAAACAACAAAAAAAAAAAAAAAAAAAAGAACTAGACTGAAATCCTAGCAGTAACCCTTACCCAAAAAGAAGTACGCCAGGATCCTAACAGTGGGTCTTGCCTAGAACCAAGCCAAGATTCTTGCAGAGTCCCACCTAGTAAAACTCATGCTTCCAAGGGAAGTATGCCATATCTAAGAACAACAAAGCTGAGCTACTGGCAGTGTTTCTGGGAACCTAGCCAAGAACCTGAAAGAAAGTCTTGCCAAGAAAATCCCAAGCTGACAAGGACAGCAAGCCACATCTAGGAAGAACCAAGCCCAACATCCTGACAGTGACTCATACAAGCCAAAATGGCAGCGTTTTAACAAAACTGAACCAAGTCGAGCAGAACCATGCTAACAGCCTGACAGTGAACATTACCCAGAATGAACCCAGCTAAGAGCCTGACAGTGAACATTACCCAGAATGAACCCAGCTAAGAGCATGACAGCGAACCTTACCAAGGAAGTAGTTGGTCTTTTCTTGGTAAGGTAAGGTAAGGTAAGGTAAGGTAAGGTAAGGTAAGGGTTGTTTACAGCCAAGCCGACCCCAAAGGGCCATATCAGGGCTGTCACTGAGTTGAAGTCATCTCACAAGTTATGAAAAAAATTTTCAAAAAACTCATTCACACATCCCTTTTAAACACACCTTCTGAAAACACCTTGGAAATTTTGTTAAAAGTCTTTCCTCCGTAAAATCTTAGATCAAATGAAAAATCTTTTTCAGAAATTCAAAGATCACATCAGGTGGGACATCTCTGAACAAGAATCTCCATGGAGTCTGCTGTAAAGTGTTTAGGACTCACATCATGCAAGTCCCATTCAAGTAGACCCAAGCCGTTAGCCTGACCGTAAGGCTTACCTAGAAAGACCCGAGTCAAGAACCGGGCAGCAAGTCTACCTGGATAGGACACCAAGCGAAGAGCCTGACAGCCAGCCTAACCTTGTAAGCACCCAGTCATGAACCTTGCAGATGTCAGCTTGAGTCAGAAAGGGTTAAAGTTTCAAAGCTCATCACAGCAACTGTGAACTATCAGGCCAAGGAACTGTGAACTATCAGGCCAAGGAACTGTGAACTATCAGGTTAAGGAACTGTGTGAACTATCAGGTTAAGGAACTGTGAATTATCAGTTAAGGAACTGTGTGAACTATCAAGTTAAGGAATTGTGACCTATCAGGTTAAGGAACTATGAACTATCAGGTAAGGAATTGTGAACTATCAGGTTAAGGAACTGTGTGAACTATTAGGTTACGGAACTGTGTGAACTATCTAGCCAAGGAACTGTGAACTATCAGGTTAAGGAACTGTGTGAACTATCAAGTTAAGGAACTGTGAACTATCAGGCTAAGGAACCATGAACTATCAGGTTAAGGAACTGTGAACTATTGGTTAAGGAACTGTGTGAACTATCAGGTTAAGGAACTGTGAACTATTAGTTAAGGAACTGTGTGAACTGAACTATCAGGTTAAGGAACTGTGAGAACTATCAGGTTAAGGAACTGTGAACTCTCAAGTTAAGGAACTGTGAACTATCAGGTTAAGAAACGGTGAACTATCAGGTTAAGGAACTGTGAACTATCAGGTTAAGGAACTGTGTGAACTATCAGGTTAAGGAACTGTAAACTATCGGGTTCAGGAACTGTGAACTATCACGTTAAGGAATTGTGAACTATCAGGTTAAGAAACTGTGTGAACTATCAGGTTAAGGAAATGTGTGAACTATCAGGCAAGGAACTGTGAACTATCAGGTTAAGGAACTGTGTGAACTATCAGGCCAAGGAAGGGTGAACTGTCAGAGGCTCACCATGTCTAGGGCATGTCATTATGGAAGACAAATCCCATCCCTCTCATTCTTCTGCCTTAACCTATCCTAAACTGAATCCAATACCCATTTACTGCTGGATGAACAGCAAGGGTTTACAAGCTGTAAAAATCAGGGGTTTGAGCTTGTGACAGTCCGCTCCAGAGTAGAACACTCTAATCACTCGACTGTGGATCTTTTCACCAAGAAAGAACAAAACAACAGCCAGACAGACAGCAGTCAGCCTTACCCAGAAAGAACCAAGCCAGAAACCGCAGAGAGATGTAGCGCTTGTTGGGCAGGTGGAACAACTGGACTGTGTCCACTATCTGCTCCTTTGGAACCTACAACAAAGCAGTGATGGTAATACTATACATCAGCTGTACATAATGGATTTCATGTATCTGACCAAAAAAAAATTTCCAACAGTCCTTTTCAAAGCAAATGTGAAATAAAACAAATATACCTGTAATATAAAAGCCACTCAACTTGATACACATCTAAAACTAAAAACCTGGTTGAACACCAAAACACACAGCTCACGCGCAACCACACACACACACACACACACACACACACACACACACACACACACACACACACACTCACATACATATTAGGTAAGGACTTCATAAACTGTCAAAGGCAAATGTATCTGCACAGTGAAATCCAGCTGCTGCAAAACAGTATCTTAAATGCTGAACATCATCAAAGTCCCATTCAATATGGCTTCTTTGCTTGGTTCTGGAAAGCCAGTTCAATTCCAGCTACACTGCCCAAAGTTTGCACAACAGCAATGGGTTACTTTCATCCTTCTGTCACAATCATGGCAACTAATTTAATATGTATAATCAGCAGGTGATTGGCAAATTGTAAGAATGCTGTGTGATTCAGCTGACATGTGTCAAAATTTGTTGTCACAGCCATGAGAAAAACAAAATCCCTCAATACCACACTTTCTTCTGACAGACTAGCACTGAAACTGTTACAAGAGAAAAAAAGAAATGAATCCCAGCTTACCCATGAGCACACATGCAACTGGAGTTGCCTTGTCAATCTGTCAGTACACTATCATGCTGCCACTGTTGCAACGTTCCCATTCACCCAACAGTAGCACTGTGGCTCATCCCCATGAAAATGTTGCCACTTGGGGACAATGTGGCTACTACTCCAATGACTGCCATCGGGGACCATGACCATGTTGCCACTCGGGGACAATGTCGCTTCTCACTCCAATGACCATGTTGCCACTCGGGGACAATGTGGCTACTCACTCCATGACCATGTTGCCACTCGGGGACAATGTCGCTTCTCACTCCATGACCATGTTGCCACTCGGGGACAATGTCGCTTCTCACTCCATGACCATGTTGCCACTTGGGGACAATGTGGCTACTCACTCCATGACCATGTTGCCACTCGGGGACAATGTGGCTACTCACTCCATGACCATGTTGCCACTCGGGGACAATGTCGTTACTCATTCCATGACCATGTTGCCACTCGGGGACAATGTGGCTACTCACTCCATGACCATGTTGCCACTCGGGGACAATGTGGCTACTCACTCCATGACCATGTTGCCACTCGGGCACAATGTCGCTACTCACTCCATGACCATGTTGCCACTCGGGGACAATGTGGCTACTCACTCCATGACCATGTTGCCACTCGGGGACAATGTCGCTACTCACTCCATGACCATGTTGCCACTCATGTTGGGGACAATGTACTCACTCCCATGACCATGTTGCCACTCGGGGACAATCTGGCTACTCACTCCCATGACCATGTTGCCACTCGGGGACAATGTGGCTACTCACTCCCATGACCATGTTGCCACTCGGGGACAATGTGGCTACTCACTCCATGACCATGACCATGTTGCCACTCGGGGACAATGTGGCTACTCACTCATGACCATGTTGCCACCAATGTGTTACTCACTCCATGACATGTTGCCACTCGGGGACAATGTGGCTACTCACTCCAATGACCATGTTGCCACTCGGGGACAATGTGGCTACTCACTCCAATGACCATGTTGCCACTCGGGGACAATGTGGCTACTCACTCCAATGACCACATTGCCACTCGGGGACAATGTGGCTACTCACTCCAATGACCACATGCCACTCGGGGACAATGTCGCTGCTCACTCCAATGACCATGTTGCCACTCGGGGACAAATGCTCACTCGACCATGTTGCCACTCCAATGCTGCTCCATGTTGCCACTCGGGACAATGTTGTTCTCACTCCATGACCATGTTGCCACTCATGTTGGGACAATGTCGTTACTCATTCCATGACCATGTTGCCACTCAGGGACAATGTCGCTACTCACTCCATGACCATGTTGCCACTCAGGGACAATGTCGTTACTCATTCATTCCATGACCATGTTGCCACTCGGGACAATGTCGTTCTCACTCCATGACCATGTTGCCACTCAGGGACAATGTCGCTACTCACTCCATGACCATGTTGCCACTCGGGACAATGTCGCTTCTCACTCCATGACCATGTTGCCACTCGGGGACAATGTCGCTTCTCACTCCATGACCATGTTGCCACTCGGGGACAATGTCGCTACTCACTCCATGACCATGTTGCCACTCCGGGACAATGTCATGACCATGCTCTCTCTCTCACTCCAATGACCATGTTGCCACTCTTGACTATGTCGTTCTCACTCCATGTCCATGTTGCCACTCGGGGACAATGTCGCTTCTAACTCCTTGACCATGTTGCCATACACTCAAGGACAATGTTACTACACTCAAGGACAATGTTGTCACTCACTCCATGACCATGGTTGCCATACATTCAATGACAATGTTACCACACTCAAGGCTAATGTTGTCACTTGTCAAATGACAAGGCTTCCGTACACTCCAGCACAATGTTTACCCCAAGTCAAGGTTAATGTCATACACTGAACAACAATGTTGCCATACACTCAAAGACACTGTTGTCACTTGCCCAATGTTTCCAAGCACTCAAGGACAATGTTGTTGCTTACCCCTGTGATACTGCCACTCATCCCCTGTAATTTTGCCACCCATCCCCAAAGCAATGCTGCTGCTCAATTCACAACAGTTGCCACTCACCCTGTGGATATGCACACACTTCTTGAGGACACTGCCACACACTCAAGGACAACACTTCTGCAATCCCATGTACAATGTTGACACTCATCCTGTGACACTACTGCCCAACAGCCTTGACAACAGTGCCACACACATCGTGTGGTAACAATGGCCCTTTACCCCAGTGCAGTGGTACCATCACCCTGAGACACTGCATCCACCACATTTCAGAACCCTGAAGGCAATGGGCAGAGGCAGCTGAAAAGAGTTCTAGCTGGATCTGGTCGAGGAGGAACAAAAACGAATTTCATAAGTCTTAAATTTCCCAACTTAGAACAGGTGTCCCGTTAGTATTGGCGTAAGACATCCGTCTTAAAAAGGCATGCCTTGAGATGCTTACCCATCCAAAAGTTGCGGTTCGAATCCCGACTTTGCCAGGGTAAAAAAAAAAAAAAAATGACAGTAGAAAGGCATCTTGGAGTCCTGATCTGGACGTGGTCCTGCCCTCTTAGAGTGTAAAGAGTTCAGGGCCAAAACACTTGTCTGAGGGGGTTTTTTCTCTGAAGACCTTCTGCTCTCAAGCTCTTTCTTGAGTTTCTTCCAACCAAATATTGTCATATACACAGTGGCAATGTTGCCAGTCTTTCTTCGTACCATCATTTATTGTCCCAAGACAGCAGTTGTGTACGGCAGTCATGACAGACATAATGACTGTCCAGGATCTCCACAGACCTCTATCCTAAGTCATGTGCAACAAGGCAGAGTGAAATAAACAGTCCAGTCCTTTATATTGTCCATTCAGGATTTGTTCAGTCTGGAACATCAACCTTCTATGGTGCCTTGTTTGACGGTGTTGAGCAAGGAGTTGTGCTGTCATACATTCCTGTGTAAGGCAAACGTAGAAGCCTACTTCATAACCTGTAAAGTGAGAAGTCCATATCTCTGTTACCTCTCTCTTCTTGCTCAAATGCTTGCCAAGGGCACAGGACAATGTTGGGGCTCAAACCACTCACAAACATCATCAACTATCAGACCCAATTCCTCAAGTTATAAAAAAAGATGTGTAGCAAGCTTGGAAAAAAAAGGGAGCAAACATAGCCAAAATCATTAGGAAAACTACTCAACTCTTACAACACACAAAATGTGGAAAAAATATATGAAAAAACAGAAAAAAAGAAACTAAAAAAAAGCTCTTCCAGATAACAATGCTGGCCTCGTGGAGCAGTCTGGAAAGAGTCTCAAGGATTGGAAAATTGAGTGTATGAAAACAACACTGGTCAATGGACTAGAGAAGACGGCAACTGATAAGATAAAAAACATAGGCAAAAAGCAAAACGAAACAAAAACACACACAAAAGAAGCAAATACACCGAGAGATGGCAGCACAGGGTTAACATTCTAAAGCAGGTTTTTCAAAAGGCAATGGGTATAACTCAAGGAACAGCCAGAACCTGCAAGTTGATGACTTTGAAGTCCTTCTTGAGGCCATGGCCACGAAGATGACCCCGATGTCCAGCAGGCAGCGCAGCTTCTGGTAGGTGGACTTGAGTGTGGTCAGGTGTTTGGTGGACGTGCTGGGGTCCAGCTCACTGGGCTCGATGCCAGAGAACTCTGTCAGGTAGTCTGTCACCTGCACACATCATGCACATGATACACTGACACTGAATTGAACAACTCTTGTGTCAGGTAGTCTGTCACCTGCACACATCACACACATGTTATACTGACAATGAACAACTCTTGTCAGGTAGTCTGTCACCTGCACACATCAAACACATGATACACTGACACTGAACTGAACAACTTTTAACGGTAGTCTGTCACCTGCACACATCACACACATGATACACTGACACTGAACTGAACAACTTTTGTCAGGTAGTCTGTCACCTGCACACATCAAACACATGATATACTGACATTCAACCGAATGACTCTTGTTAGGTACGCTGTCACCTGTACACATCACACTCATGATACACTGACATTGGATTGAACAACTCTTGTCAGGTAGGCTGTCACCTGCACACATCACATACATGATACACTGACATTCAATTGTCACCTGCAAACATCACACACATGATACACTGACATTCAACTGTCACCTGCACACATCACACACATGAAACACTGACATTCAACTGTCACCTGCACACATCACACACATGAAACATCCGCTTTCAAATGAAGAAACCATCACTGCCAAGTTAATCACCATGCAATAATTTTACCATACTTAATATTCAACTAATTTTATGTTGACTTCTGTTACTTTCCTCACAGCCACAGTTAATCACCATCTATCAATTTCACCATAACTAATAGTCAACTAATTCTATGTGGTCTTCCGTTACGTCCATCCTCTTCAACTTTATCACTATGCTTGGCAGTATATGCTATGCCAGGGGGTTGCAATTACTGCACAGTTCTGCACAATTATGGCAATTTCACAACACTAAGGCGTTTTCAGAAATGGCTTGTGTCTTGAAGGACATGTTAAAAGATAGCCACGTTGCCAGTGTGTGAATCATGCTACATGTCATCAGGCACACGGTTTCCCGCCCTCTCAGTGTATTCGCTGAGCTGAGTGGTGGTTGCAGGATTCGAAAGGCAAAAACGTACTAGACCTGTGAATGGTTTAGCACAATTGTACTGAATAATGTTAGCCCAATCTGTTAGCTGCATGTGTACACTTTTTGACTACTTTTGTTTTCAATAGAACATATTTGAGGCATGGGTGTGTGTGTGTGTGTGTGTGTGTGTGTGTGTGTGTGTGTGTGTGTGTGTGTGTGTGTGTGTGTGTGTGTGTTTATGTGTGTGTGTGTGTGTGTGTTTGTGTGTGTGTGTGTGTGTGTGTGTGTGCGAGTGTGTGTGTGTTGTGTGTGTAATGCATTTTTCTGTAAGCACTGTGTCCCTGAATGCAGAACAGTAAGGAGCACTGCAACCCCTGAGAGCCATATCTCACACATGCAAGATCAGTCTTTTCAACCTTTACTGGATGACGTTTTTTGACTACACAGACCTGATCGTGTGGGTCACCCAAGACCCACACATTTTGTAGAGGCATTTCTTATTGCTTATCCCTGTTCAGATCGTGCGGGTCTTTTAAGACCCACACCTGATAAAGGGCAGTTCGGCAGCTTATTCCTCACCCAATGGCATGGGTCATGTGTGACCTATTTAAATCTATAGGTCCTGGGGGAACCTTGACTGATTACGCTGATACTGATTGTGTGCCCATACATAAAATTGCTGTGACCAACGGCTGTTAAGATCGCTGACGAACTCCTAAGATTTCGTGAGCAGAGCTTTATCGGTTCATAAGATATGATGTATCTATCGAGTCACTGGGTCATGGAAGACCCAGGAAGTATGGTAAAGGTTAACTGTCTCCTCTGCTGAACAGCCATCTCCTTTTGCAGTGCCATCACACTCTGTAAGTGATCCTCCTCAGAACTTCCGTGGACCAGTATGGCTTCACTGTGTGGTAGGCATCAATCATGTCTCCTCTCCAGTCCCCACAATCTTGGAGAACGAGCACCATGATTTGGTCTCCATTTCTACAGGGGCACAGAGAGGAGGGCACACTGATCATCATGACAAGAACACATGCAGTACACAATACCCTCACCAGCAACTGTGCTCATCCTACGACACTTTGTATATTCTCTGCTTCATGAAGTTGGTGTCACTGCATATTTACAAGGTCACATCCACTAAGCCTTGAGAACACATATATAGCATTAAATCTGATTTTTAAAAATCTAGTGAAATTAAAGGACATAGAAAAAAAACATTCCGGTAAAGGTTTATGGATGCGACTTGGTAGATGTCTGATTTAGCATTTACCCAGTTTGCTGGTAAAATCTTGAGTTCCATCTGACAGGCTTATGGATGAAACAGTGTGTGAGTGGGGAGTGAGGTAGGCAAACGTTAGATAGCTCAGGGGTTGAGATGTAGTCCTTACTGAACTTGTCTGTTCTAGTATGAAGATATCATCAACAGTGACCTCGCTTGTTCTGGCCTCAATTTGTAGTGATCAATGAACTCATCTGTTCTGGTGTCAAGATGTCATCATCAATGAATTCGCCTATTCTGGCATCAAGACATAGTCATCAATGAATTCATCTGTTCTGTTGTCAAGATGTGGTATGCATCAATGATGGTGTCATCAAAGAATCACCAGTTTTTCAGTATAAAAAATGTAGTCATCTATGAATAACTCACCTTTTCTGGTGTGAAGTTGAAGTCATCAATGAACCCACCTGTTCTGGTGTTAAGATGTACTTGTCAATGAACTTACCTGTTCTGGTGTCACAATGCAGTCATCAATAAACCTACCTGTTCTGGTGTTAAAATGTAGTCATCAGAGAATTCACCTGTTCTGGCATGAAGATGAGGCCACCAGTGTATTCATCTATTATGGCGACAAGATGCAGTCATCAGGAAACTCACCTGCTCAGGTGTCAAGACGTAGTCATCAGAGATTTCACCTCTTCTGGCAATAAAGATGTAGTCATCAGTGTATTCATCTATTCTGACGATGAGATGTAGTCATCAGGAAACTCACCTGCTCAGGTGTCAAGATGTAGTCATCAATGAAGGCCTGTCCAAAGTGCTCTCCTTGTCTGAAATCATCCACCACAGAAACAGAGGGCTGGGTCAAGCAGCAAGTTCGAAAGCAGACAAAACACACGCAAAGAATTATACCTAACAGGACACACAACGAAAAAAAATCAGAAATTGAAAAGAAGAAAAAAAAAAAATCTATCAATCAAAATACCAGAAAACCAAATCTATCCTGTAAATGGAAAATGGACCAACAACAGGCAAGAAAAGAAGAAGTCAAAGATGAAGTTTTCTTGTTTACAGATACACTGATCCTTACAGCAAGGGTCAGCATATCCATGGGGTAAAGAACATTAAGATAAAACATGTGTAAAGCAAGATGCAAATTGTTAACAAATGGCGCACTAATTTGTGCTACCATTCTTCATTTCAATATTACATCTTCTTACTCACACACACACACACCCACCACACATACACACACGCACACACACACACACATACACAGGCAGGCACACACGCACACACAGGCAGGCACACACGCACACACACACACACACATGCGCATGCAGGCACACATGCATAAACAGTCCCTTCCCCTTCTCTTCCCCTCATTCACCCCATCTCACAGGTAGTCACCCCCCCCCCCCCCCCCCACCCGTCACAACCACATACCCATCTCCGCAACCTATACTTCCAACAGCCCACCCAACGCCCTTCATACACACACAAAGCAACATATCACACAATACAAAAACAGTATTCCAAGAAACCCAAGGGTGCTCTAGCACATTGGCGGGCTACAGTGCACAGTAACTTACAGCTGAGTGCATCAGCACCAGCAAGAATGCAGGCCTCACTGTTGTTGTTTTCCCCCCAGTGACTATAAATTGGATCTGGTCACACAGATTTTAAAGGCTTCAGAAATACACTTAGCAAGGGAGAGAGAGAGAGAGAGAGAGAGAGAGAGAGAGAGAGAGAGAGAGAGAGAGAGAGAGAGAGAGAAGAGAGAGAACTCTGAATTCTGAAATTTTAGACCTGTATACACGGGTACACATTCACTGAGAATGAAATAAAAAGGGGGTACGGGTCATCAGTTACAGAAGTAATTTCATTCCAGGAACACAAAAGCAAACGATTACAAGGGGAAATAATTCAAGGAAGCAAACCAAGAGAGAGAGAGAGAGAGATAGAGAGAGCTGCTTATGGCCAAGCCGACCACAAATGGCCATATCAGGGCTGTCACTGTGTTGCCGTCAATTCACAAGTCATTAACAAAAAAAAACCTCTTTCACACTACCCTTTAAAATATACCTTCTACAAACACAAAGAAAGACAGACAGAGAGAGAACTTGCTTAAAGCCCAGCTCTACTCACTTGCCTACAGACCCCTTAGACACAGCCATACAGCCTCACGAACATGACTACATGAACACACACACATACATCAAAATACAAAGATATACACACAACAACAGAAGCATATATGTGTGCGGACACACAGACACACTCATACACACACACACACTTACAACAACAACAACAACACACACACACATATACATACACTAACACAGACACTGAGATAGACACACACACATACACACACACACACACATACACACACACACACAGATACACACACACCACACACACACACACACACAGAGTCATTACCCTCGGATGCAGGTGATACGTGCTGGACTCACATGCGATGGCTTGATGGTGGATTTGGTGCCATCACTTCGAAGTTCTGCTTCTTCCTATGATTGAACCAAAAAAAAAAAAAACAAACCCAATCAGTCAATAAAAAAAGCTGACCAAGCATGGCATTCACTGTTCTGGAATATCACCTGTCTGTCTACTGATCTGTCCGCTTCGAGTTTGACCTGTTTGTGATGCTAGGTGTTCAGTACACCATTCCTGTGTGTTTGTGACGGCAGTGTCATTCCCTATGGGGTTCCAAGGGTACTATCAAGAACACGAATAGCAACTAGGAGAGCACAGACCTCAATAGCATACAACAAATTCCCGCACTGTGTCAGAAAAATGCTCTCTAAAGATACAGCAAATTCTCCTCACTATACTGGAAAAGGCCTACTGCAAAATGCAGCACATTCTCAACAAGTTGCGGTAAGATACCCTCTAAAGACAGTACAATATATTCCAAACTGTCCTGGAAAGGACAGATACAACAAATGCTAAACACTGTGTTGTAAATGCCTTCTCAAGATATCACCATGGAGTCTCTCCACATTATATTGGAAAGGCAACCTGAAGTCACCTTGGATTCTCCACATTGTATTGGAAAGGCAACCAAAGGTTACCATGGATTCTCCACATTGTATTGAAAGGCAACCAAAGGTTACCATGGATTCTCCACATTGTATTGGAAAGGCAACAAAGGCTACCATGGATTCTCCACATTGTATTGGAAAGGCAACCTGAAGTCACCATGGATTCTCCACATTGTATTGGAAAGGCAACCTGGAGTCACCATGGATTCTCCACATTGTATTGGAAAGGCAACCTGAAGTCACCATGGATTCTCCACATTGTATTGGAAAGGCAACCAAAGGTTACCATGAATTCTCCACATTGTATTGGAAAGGCAACCTGAAGTCACCATGGATTCTCCACATTGCACTGGAAAGGCAACCGAAAGTTACCATGGATTCTCCCACATTGTGCTGGAAAGGCAATCTTAAGTCACCATGGATTTTCCACATTATACTGGGAAGGCAACCTGAAGTTACCATGGATTCTCCACATTGTACTGGAAAGGCAACCTTAAGTCACCATGGATTCTCCACATTATACTAGAAAGGCAACCTGAAGTTACCATGGATTCTCCTCATTGTGCTGGAAAGGCAACCTGAAGTCACCAAGGATTCTCCACATTGTACTGGAAAGGCCCTCTAAAGGTTCAACAAACACTTCATATTGCACTGGAACCAACCCTCTAAAATATGCAGTTGTCTGCACCAAGTTAGAAAAGATCCTCTTCACATACAACAGATTCTCCACATTGTATTGGAAATACCCTCTAAAGATACAACAAATGTTCTAAACTGTTCTGCAAAAGGCCTTCTAACACTACAACAAATTCTCTAGATTGCACTGGAAAAGTCCCTCTAATGATGCGACAAATTCTCTAGACTGCATTGGAAAAGGCCTTCCGAAGAATGAAAGATAACAAATTCTCTAAACTGTATTGGGAAAAGGCCCTCAACAGACACAACACATTTTCTAGACTGTATTGAAAAAAACCTTTGAAGATTAAACAAATCCTCCACATTGCACGGGAATAGATTCTGTACAGATTGAGCAACTTCTCCACATTGCATTGGAAAAGGCCCTCTAAAGATACAACAAATTCTCCACATTGTTAGAAAAGGCCTCCTGAAGATACCACCAAATGACTGCAGAAACTTTTGAAAGAATTGTTAACTGTGGCAGAATAAATTCTCCATGACACTGTTTCTTTTTGTTTAAGATTGGAGCAAAATTTTGTTGTGGTCACTGCTCAACTCAGTGGAATTGTTCATAAGTGAAACTGTCCGCATGTCTCTCACACCCTGCGACATGCCAAAGCTTAAAGCACTGATGGAACTGGGAATTTTTTCTTACACATGCGCGCAAGCTTTATTCCCAGGGGAAAGTATACCATTTGGCTGATTTTGATAAAAACAGTTCTTTTTTTTATAAACCAAAAACTGAGTAGTTTTCTCTCTGACAATGTTGTGATGGAACAGGTATATACAGATATATACATATACATATATATATATATATATATATGTGTGTGTGTGTGTGTGTGTGTGTGTGTGTGTGTGTGTGTGTGTGTGTACATCTCTGTGTGTGTGTGTGTGTGTGTGTGTGTGTGTGTGTGTGTGTGTGTGTGTGCGCGCGCATGTGTGTGCGTGCACGTGTGTGCCTGCGTGTGCGCATGCATGCATGCATGCGTGCACGCGAGCATGCATGTTCTTGCATGCCTGCCAATGATTACGCATGTGTATGTCATGTGCGTACATGGGTATGTAAACATGTGTATGCATGAATGGAAAGTCTGGCGCATAAATGTCTACTTTTGTACATGCATGGTATGTGAGTATATGTGTGAACATAATGAAGCAGTATTTTCTACTGCTGGCAGTCACTTCATTTTACTGTTGATGACAGTGTAGTCACTGACCTCTTTGAGGGAGATGAACTCAGCATCTAGGCCCACCAGATCTCCCTTGGACAGAGTCTCTCCTCCCACTGGAGGGGGACATAGGTCATCTGGAAGTTGGACCGGTTGACCAGTCCAGGGTCATCGTACAGGATGTCCAGCTTGCACCAGTTATTCACTGTCATATCACACACACACACACACACATTCATGAACACGCATGCATACACGCATGTACACACACATGTAATTCCAACATATCTGCTTCTATACACCATCGCTAAACACCCAGAAAGTTGACTCAGCTGCAATGCATTGATAAACATGAATTGCTGAATAAACGGCACCTCTTACAGCTTGGATATGTCCAGCTGGCTTACTATCTCAATGATAATAATAATAACAAAAGCCTGCTTTCTGTGCATTCAGTTTCAAGATTTATCTACTGATCCATCAATACCTGGCTGTCCTGTCCACTATCATCCACATAACTACTGATCTGCTCTTGACCACATGTTGTTTCCATGCAAGCTATTACTGTATGAACATCAACACGCTGCATTTGAAGACATGTTTCCATGCAAGCTATTTACTGTTTGAACATCAACACGCTGTATTTGAAGACATG
>JADBJO010001508.1:399549-419072 GCA_016801955.1 Conus betulinus
TTGTTCCACTCTTGAAACAGGAGGGCTCCAAGTTAGGTGATGTAGCCGAGCATCTAACATGAAGTGTTTTGGGACATAAAGGAGGGAGAAAGGCATGAGAGTTGCGTATAAAGGGACACTGATGAACTCATGTGAAAGAGGCACAGTGTGAGAAGGGTGAGCAGAACCAAGATCAGACAAATCAGTGGTGCAGGGCCGGTTATGTTGAAACAAGTGCATGCAGCTTTGTATGTAAATCTCTCTGTCCCTGAGAGTCAGTGAAGTTTCCTCAACAGAAGAATGTAAGATTCCCTGTGCCATAGACTGAAGACTGTACATGTTGTTGAGTTTTAAGCTCACTGCAGTGGTTGGATCAGCTGTAGGTAAGGACAGAATTATGGTAATCAGGTCCAGACAAAGCACATGGAGTCAGCAAAGTCTTCCCATTATTGACAAAGAGGAATTTTACAACTGAGTTGATCCCTTTCATCTCAAAATAACAAATCTAACAAGATTTCATGATATATTGTTTCACTGACAGTTTGAATTCATAATAAAGCCAACAGAAAAGCATGCACTTATGCACATACACACATTCGCAGGAATACATACAGGCCCACACATGTACTTAACACATAGACAAAAACCCAGACCTTACCCGTCATTACCATGCCAGTAGCGACAATCAGAGCGACGACATGCATTGCCATAGCGACACTGCGTTCTGGATTTGGTGGGGCTGGCATTAGTCTCTGGGAATGTATCTGATTCTTCTTTCTCCTGTTTCAGTATCTGTGGTATATAATTATATAACGCTTCACACAACCGCCACGTTCATACTGTTCAGATACCTGCAGCATACTTTACACATAACGCAGATGCACTATTTCCTGTGTTTGGCCTGTGCAGTACATAATTATTACATTTCATGTTACTGACACAAAGTCTGCTGCACCCACACTATACCACAATCACATTTCTTCGATCTTTATATCTGCAGCATGCATTTTCACACTCTCTCAATTGAATACTCACATGCCATATAAGGCATTACGTATCAGATCACAGCCTCATGTCTTCCTTTTCAATATCAGTAGCATGCAACATAATACACATACTTTCAATATCGCCAGCAACCATCACATACCAAACCACCGCCCACATTACTCTCACTTGATTTCTTCAAAACTGTAACTGTCACATTTCTCCCGATTCAATATTAGCAACACATGTCAGTGATATCAGATATTTACACAAAGACACACAGAGACATGCCAACAATATCAGACATTTGCCACAAAGACAGTCAGTGACATCGGACATTTACCACAATTCAATTCAATTCAATTCAAATTTAATCCTTTAACCCCTGTTGGGGCATGGAGGATACAGATGTAACAAAGAGAAATATGAAACTCACTCAGAACAATGTGTGAACATAGTTGCGAAATGCTGAATTCTGGTGAACTGTAATGATCTCATTAAACAATCTTCCCATTTTTTAGAAACTTACTAATATTCAAACAAACACGTCTACCTTTTTGAAGTAAATTACAAAAGTCCCCCTTCAAGCGAGTGTTTCGGCCCTTATCTCCTGACACTCTAGGGGGGTTGGGCCACACCCGGTTCATGACTCCGGATGTCCCTCTGCTGCCCTTTTTTTTTTTTTTTTTTTTTTTTTTTTTCCCATCTTGGATGAGCCATGACTGGGATTCGAACCCATGCCCTTCTGGACATGCTCATTTCCACTTAATGACTCGCGCACTAACCACTGAGCCACAGGGACACCTGATATATTTGTAGGAAAGTTAAGCCTTATGAAGTTCACTTTTGTTCCTCCTTGACCAGATCCAACTTGAACACCTCTCTGCCGCTTCTGCCATTGCTTTCAGGGCTTTGGTTTTTTCCCTCCCTGCAACTGAGAGCTGTTTCATGAGGCTGTATGCAGACGTTCCCACAAACCCCCTAGCTCCAATTTCTGCAGTGAGGACTTTGACCTGATAGCCTTCTCTCCTCAGGCTGTTTGCCAGATCAGCATACTTTTCAGTCTTGTAGATCTGAGCTGCCTCCATTCTGTTCTCATATGGCACCGTGAGCTCGATCATGATCAGCTGCTTGGTTGATGAGAGTGTAATACTACTATGTCTGGTCTCATGCCACTCTTGCTGATAATCTCTGGGTGACTATTCCATTCTGGGAGGTCTGCTGTGCACTCCCAGTCATCTGCCCCGTCCAGCAGACTCTGCCTGCATGTTCCGAGTGGCACTGTTGTTCTTGGCCATGATTCGCTGCCTCCTGCCGTGAAGAATGTTGCGGGTGCTTTTGGAGTCCTGATTTCCCTTTTGTGTGTGTGTGGTACTAGCCCAGACTACTTGTACAATCTCTTTGAGCACTTGGTTGTGCCTCCATGTGTACCTTCCTTGAGCCAGGGCTACTTTACATGAGCTTAGGACATGCTCCACTGTTTGTTTTTCATGGCAAAGGGGGCATGAAGGATCGTCTGTTTTTCCCCACTTCACCAGGTTTGCATTTGAAGGCAGAAGGTCATATGCAGATCTGAGAATGAAGCTGATCCTGAGAGGGGCCATGTGCCAAATGTCATTCCAAGTGAGACTTCTTTGGAGTGCATTCTCCCACGTTGTCCATTGCCCTTGCTGGCTCTGCTGGACTGCTTTTTGGAGTCTTTGTTGGTCTTCTTCTTTTCTCATCTCCTGAATCATCATGTCTCTTTTGGCTTTTCCTTGGCCTTTGACCACCATTCAGTTTTGGTCACCCCCAGTCCTTGTCTGTTGTTGGTGTGTGTGTCCTGTTATTTCTCTGATCTTGAGACTTTCTTTTGCAGAATCCATCGCCTCTTGAACTTTCCATTTTCTGCCTGTCTTCAGCTGGGGCTTGATTGCTTCAACCACCTTGTCTCCTGAGTCCTCCAGCATGCTTTGAAGTCTGATCTTCCCTGCTTTATATTCCTCCAGGATGGATTTCAGTGGTAGTTTCAGCTTTGCTTGGCGACAGTATAGCGCTATGTCAGTCAGACAGGGTGGGACACCAAGCCATTTCCTTGTGAACTTGTTGATTTTGGATTCCATTGCCTCCACTATGCTGGTGCAGATGTCGTATATCATCAGAGGCCATAGGAGCTTTGGTATCAGCATGAACTGCAGACACCAGACCTTGTATTTGCCAGGGAGCCCACACTGGTCAATGGTCTCCAAGCCTTCTTCCGACATCTGTGTTGGTTTCTTTTGCTCTTTGTGTGTCTTTCAGCGTATCATCATACCATCTTCCAAGGCTCTTGACTGGCTCTTCTGTTACTGTTGGAATGGTCTGGTTGGCAACACTGAAGACCACAGATTCGGCCACTTTTCCTTTCCTCAGTGAGAGACTCCGTGATTTCTTTGGCTTGAACTTCATTCTGGATGAGGCAACTATGTCGTCCAGCCTCTCCAGCACGTGACGTGTCTCGTCTTCTCTGGATGAAATCACTGTAGTGTCATCCATGAAGGCCTTGAGGGGGGGCATCTTGTATCCATCGCCAAGGTCTGTTTGTCTTGCGTTGCTTGTTGCTGCTTTCAAGATGACTTCCATTGCCAACACGAACAGTATTGGGGAAATGGCACAGCCCATTGCAATGCCCACTTCCAGTTGATCCAATCTGTTGTGTACTCCTTGGTAGAGAACCGCATTGAGAAGCCATTGAAGTACTTCTTGAGCATGTCGCGGATGTTCTTTGGCACATGGTACATCTTAAGAGCCAACTGTATCATCTCATGGGGTACAGATCCATATGCGTTTGCCAGGTCGAGCCACACTACGTCCAGGTCTCTCTTTTCTGTTTTTGCTCTTTGGATTGCGTCCCAGATCATTGTGGCGTGTTCTACACAGCCAGCCACGCCTGGAATGCCACCTTTCTGGACTGACACATCCAAGTACTTGTTTTCCATGAGGTACTTGGTCAGCCTTGCTGCCATGACAGAGAAGAAGATTTTCCCTTCGACGTTCAGTAGTGATATTGGCCTGAACTGGCTGATGTCACTTGAGTTTTGCTCTGGGGGGATGTACACCATCTGCCGTCATCCACTGGCCGCTGATCTTCTGATTTCTCCAAGCTGATCGCAGCAGCCTGTGGAGCCACTCCAGCACCTTGGGACATTTCTTGTACAGCTGGTAAGGTTTCCGTTGGCCCTGGTGATGATTTGGCTCTGGCTTTGTCGACCACCTTCTTGATTTCCGCCAACGTTGGAGGCTTGTCATTGAACTGTTCCTCAGGGTTGGTTGGCCACACCAGACCTTGAATGTCGAGTGGTGCTTTGCTCTGTGAGTCAGAGTATGTTTTTCTCAGATGCTGCAAGAACTCCTTTGTCCACACTTAGGGTCCCAGATTTTTGGCTGCTCGAACAGAGTTCTGGCAAACTGGAAGGGGTCTCTGAAGAAACGCTCTTGTGTCTTCTTCTTTTTGCTTTTCCTCTTCCTCGCAGATTCCGCTTTGCTGAGGGCGCTGTGTTTTGCTTTCAGGTCTTCCCAGAGTTTTTCCAAGCCTTGTTTTTCAGCTGGCAGAGCAGTCTTCTTCATTGCTTCTTGAGGTTTTTTCTTTGGACCCTGATCTTGTCCATCTCTTCTTGGCGTCTGGATTTCTTTGGAGGGTGTTTTCTCTTTGGGTAGTTTTGCTCCATAGGCGTCTCTACATGTGGCATACACAATGTCCCCATATGTGGCTAGTTTGTGTTCCAGGGTGCTTTTCCCTATCAGTGCATCGAGTCTTTGGACGATTTTTGCATCCAGTTTCTCCCAATCTTCAGTCTCGTTTGCTCGTGGCAGGTTGAGTTTCAGGCGCCTGGCATCGAGGGCCTGTGCAAATTCCTCATCCGAACCAACAGCGTGGATGTCCTTGGCACTGTGGTTTAAATCCTGGCCTTGGTCTTCCGACGTCTTATCTCTGCTGATGCAGTGCGCTGCTGCTCATTCAGATGAGTCTTCACACATCCCATCTTTGTTCTGTGGATCTTCATGCCACGGGTGGTAGCGAAACGCTTTCCACAGACACATGGATATTCCATTTGGTCCATGTTCGTAGTCCGTTTGGGATTTCATGTCAGTGACATCAGACATTTACCACAAAGACACACATAAAGACATGTCAGTGACATCAGACATTTACCACAAAGACACACACATAAAGACATGTCAGTGACATCAGACATTTACCACAAAGACACACAGAGACAACTCAGTGACATCAGACATTTACCACAAAAGACACACACAGAGACATGTCAGTGACATCAGAAATTACCACAAAGACTCACACAGAGACATGTCAGTGACATCAGACATTTACCACAAAGACACACACAGAGACATGTCAGTGACATCAGACATTTACCACAAAGACACACAGAGACATGTCAACGACATCAGACATCTACCAAGAAGACACACACAGAGAGATGTCAGTGACAACAGACATTTACCACAAAGACACACAGAGAGATGTCAGTGACATCAGACATTTACCAAAAAGACACACATAAAGACATGTCAGTGATATGAGACACTTACCATAAAGACACACATAAAGACATGTCAATGACATCAGACATTTACCACAAAGACTCACACAGAGACATGTCAGTGACATCAGACATTTACCACAAAAGACACACATAAAGACATGTCAGTGACATCAGACATATAGCACAAAGACACACACAGGTCAGTACCACTCAAAACATTCAACACCCATGAGAACAGTTTACACACCTTGACCTGAGCTCTCCAGAAACTGAGGTTGTTTTCACTGGAAAGGTTACAGTCCACAGCCAGGACGTCTGGCAGAGATGTCACCTGTCTCCGTTTGATCTGTCAGGAAACAAGACAGAACTGGAATGGACAGTTGTGTTTTGATACCTGGAATGGAAAAAAACTGTGTTTGATCTGCAACATTAACAAAACAAACAAACAACAAAAACCCCATACTGGATTGAAAACATTGTTTCCATTTGACTTGGCACGTAGCAACAGAGAAATGGCAAGGAAAGTTATCTGTGTGTAACCTGCCAGGTAGCAACAGAGAAATGGCAGGGAAAGTTATCTGTGTGTAACCTGCCAGGTAGCAACAGAGAAATGGCAGGGAAAGTTATCTGTGTGTAACCTGCCAGGTAGCAACAGAGACATGGCAGGGAAAGTTATCTGTGTGTAACCTGCCAGGTAGCAACAGAGACATGGCAGGGAAAGTTATCTGTGTGTAACCTGTCAGGTGGCAGGGAGGAATCAGGACAACATAATTAATTCTGTTGAATCTGCTTCCTAACGAAACAGACATGGAAAACACCATTCTCCCTCTGATCACCCAGGAAACAAAACTGAACTGGAATGGAAAGTCGTCTCCTTTTCATTTGCCAAGTAAGAAAACAGAACTGAAATGGAAGGCCAACTCTGATCTGCTAAATAAACAAGAGCGCACTGGAACTAAAAAACGATCTGTGTTTGAGCTGTCAGATCAGAAGAGACAATTAAACAGACATCTGTCTTCGTTTTAAGTGTCAGGTTACAAGGGAACTGAAAAGGAAAGCTGTCGTAAACTGATCTGCTGGATAATTAGAGAGAATGGAATGGAAAAGACTTTGGATTCTGTCAGGCAACATATATCAGCATCATGAGACAAATGGAATGAAAAGAAAGTCATCCCTGTTTTATCTTTCTAATGAAAAGAGAAAATAGGATTGGGAAACCTGTTTCCTTTCACACACTGGCAGTATATTCAAACCAGATTCGTGAGAAAAAAAAGAATTATTCTGGCTACACTTTCAAAATCCAACATACATTTAAACTGTTTTTGATGTTACACACTATCATGTTTACTTTTAAAGTTTCAAATGAGACTTCCCTGAGTGCTACTTGTAAGTTTCTGCATTTTTTTTCCTTCAAAATTATGTCACTTAATTCTGAAAAGGCAAAAGGTACGAGTGCCTACCTTTGAATGTTTGTAATGTCCATCAGCACATGCACTAGGAGGAATCTGATGACTTTTCCTTCAAAGTAATGTTCCCTTAATCACACAAACACATACGATGCCAGACCCTTCGCCTACAACAAGTCCACACATTTCTTGCAACGAGTATTGCCTTCGGTCCTCCACCCCATATCTAGGGGAAGCGGCGGAAAGAACGCTATCAGAGTGAATGAAAACTTGTGACAAAAGCACTGACTCACGTGTTGGGTGTAGCGACCACAATCATTGCACCATGTCTGCATTGGACTCTCTGAGGTCAGACTGTGATGCAACACATCCCCAAAGGTCACTTTACTGTAGCCCTCCCCTGAGCCTGTGATCACAACAATCAAACGATCATCAATGTTTCAATCCATCAAGAAAGGTCTCTCTATTGTAGCCCAGCTCTCACCCAGTTATCACAGTGTAAAGCCATTGTCTGTACATCAATCCATCACCAAAGGTCACTTTACTGTAGCGATCCCCTGCCCAAGTGATCAGAATGTCAGTCGTTGATGTTTCAAGTGGCAAAGGTCACTTTGTCCTGTCCTGACCCTGTGATCACAGAAAAACTCAAATAGTCATAAGTGATTCTGTTGATCAACAAAGGCCAGTTTGCTGTTGTCTACACACTTCCTGAAATTGAAACACTCAATAATATGTCAATCCATCATCACGTGTCATTTTAAAGTCTGGAGTAAACAGACCTGTTTACCCTAAAACTTCTACTGGTGCACTTTTCAAATGAAATGAGCATATTTCTCTACAAACTGAGTATACATATCTTCCAAATTTTTGATACAGCAAAGATGGGGAGGTAAGGGGGAGGGGGGAGGGAAAGAGCAGGGATTTATTTTTATCTATGAGTATCACACGGCAGAGGGTAGTAGATGGATTCCTGATCTTATGAAACCTACCATAAAAAAAAAGTTTCACACACCTTCACTATACAAATTATATTCAAAACTGATTCCATCAGCATACTCTGACACAAATTCAGGCTCTCTCATCAGTTTTTTGTTGTTTTTATTTCATATTTCGGAACCTGTAGCCCATTATTGTTCTAACATCATCCGGACGCGAGTTCAAGCGCACAATTTAAAGAGTTGTTGCTCTTTGGTCTATAACACACAAACACTATGGTTAACAATCAGAAGTGCAAATGCTGCTCAAGAGAACTTTGTCTCAAGATTTTTCTTTCGCACTTTTTTTCAGTTTGTCATATTCATAGTATTTTCACTAAACTCGTGTACAAAATACAGCAAAATCAAATGGCTGAAAAGGTCGGAGTAGTGCCACTGGGGAAAAGCAGGTGGGTGAAAGGTTGGGGGGGGGGGGGGGGGGAAGGTTGGGGGTGGGTAGGTAGAAGATAAGATGGAAAAAAAAAGAAGAAACTGTTCTTATTCTTTTGAAACTCAAGTGAAACTCTAGACACATCGATCATTCCCATTCCCTGAATTTCCTACTTTTGGCTTTTTCATAGCTGGCCAGGTATTGCAACTTTTCTCATAGCCAGATAATGAACTCTTCCCATTACCAGGTAATATAAGTCTTTTCATAGTCAGGTAATACAACTCTTTTCATAGCCAGTACACATTCCAGCAAAATTCACAAACTTGCAAAAACCTGTTTGCAATTACCCAGCAATATAAGACTGAACTGAAGATGATGTCATGTGTCCTTTCACCTTTGCAAATTCCTTGAAAGAAAAACATGAAAATATGTGAAATATTTTGAAAAAAAAAAAGATATCAAAGGAAAGCAAATATGTAAATTTCAAATCCAAAAGCAGTACTGTAAAGAAAGCATAGGCTTTTGACTCTTCTGTTCAACTACAGTGGTAAACACAAGGTGATTCAGGGACTGACAAAAGACACACACACACACACACACACACACACACACACATGCATGCATGCAATCACAACACACACACACACACACACACACACACACACACACACACACAGAGGAGTTGGACAGAGCTGTCCAAACTGACCAGGCAAGGGCGGAGGGGGGTAGCTGAGGATGGTCATTTTGGTTTTCTCTTCCTTCACGCTCTCCCGACTGCAGCGACAGACCAGCACGAAGCTAGTGCTTACGAAGAACAGGTCCTTCACAATGGGACACCTCCACCCTGACATCAACATCCACCCCTTCAGATGCCTCTACCCTGAAACACCACAACCCCTTCAGATGCCTCTACCCTGAAACACCCACCACCCCTTCAGATGCCTCTACCCTGAAAACACCCACCCCTTCAGATGCCTCTACCCTGAAACACCCACAACCCCTTCAGATGCCTCTACCCTAAAACACCCACCACCTCTTCAGATGCCTCTACCCTGAAACACCCACCCCTTCAGATGCCTCTACCCTGAAACACCCACCACCCCTTCAGATGCCTCTACCCTGAAACACCCACTCTTTCAGATGCCTCTACCCTGAAAAACCCACCACCACCCCTTCAGATGCCTCTACCCTGAAACACCCACCCCTTCAGATGCCTCTATCCTGAAAACACACGCACCCCTTCAGATGCCTCTACCCTGAAACACCCACCACCCCTTCAGTTCAGATACCTCTACCCTGAAAAACACCCACTACCCCTTCAGTAAAGATACCTCTACCTAGAGACATACCCTCAACAAAAGGCACCTCTACCTTGAAACATATTAACCCTCAGTGTAGACACTCCTGCCTTGGAACACCACCCCTTAATCACAGGTTGATCCACCCTAAAACACACACCACCCATTAATCACAGGTTGATCCACCCTAAAACACCCCCCCCCTTGATCACAGGTACCTCCACCCTAAAACACACACCACCCCTTAATCATAGGTTGCTCCACTCTAAAACACACACCACCCCTTAATCATAGGTTGCTCCACTCTAAAACACACACCACCCCTTAATCATAGGTTGCTCCACTCTAAAACACACACCACCCCTTAATCATAGGTTGCTCCACTCTAAAACACACACCACCCCTTAATCATAGGTTGCTCCACTCTAAACACACACCACCCCTTAATCACAGGTTGCTCCACTCTAAAACACACACCACCCCTTAATCATAGGTTGCTCCACTCTAAAAACACACACCTATCTTTTGCCATCCCTTCATATGGGACTCCCCCATCCTGAAACACACACCACCCCTCACTATGGACTCCCCCATCCTGAAACACACACCACCCCTTCACTATGGACTCCCCCATCCTGAAAAACACACACCACCCTTCTCTATGGACTCCCCCATCCTGAAAACACACACCACCCCTTCACTATGGACTCCCCATCCTGAAACACACACCATCCCTTCACTATGGACTCCCCCATCCTGAAACACACCACCCCTTTCTCTGAAGATGATTGTAGCTGCCACCACTCCTTCATAAGTACATTTCAACGAATCTGTTTCTTCTTGTTCAATAAACTGATGTGCCCAACACCCCCGATACTTACTTCGATGTGTCTTCTGGCTGTTCCTCTTGTGTTCGTAGGCTGATGATGATAAAACAACAGCTGATGGTTAGGAGCAGTGACTTTCATGCACTGGGTAAACAAACGCTTCAAGTAAATACACAGATCTGGAATGACAAGTGCGTGTTCCAATCACCATGTCTTCCACCTTCAATCAATCACTCTAAAAAAAAAAAAAAGTGACATATTCCTAAACACCATGGTCACATTAATCATCAATCCCTCACCACCTTCAAAATAACAACCACAATGCGCGCGCACACACACACACACACACACACACTCAAATGCATACACACACACACTCATTCAAAATACACACACACTCAAAACACACACACACACACTCAAAACACACACAATCAAAAACACACACATACACACATATTCAAAACACACTCAAAACACACACACACACACACACACACACAAACACAAAACACACAGCCACTAAACATCTGCACATGACACAAAACAAAACAAAACAAAACCGCTGAAAGTGTGCAATACTTGTCCTCTCCGCTACCCTCCTCTCCCTCCTTTTCTGCCGGCTCCGGTTCCGGCTCTGGCTCAGGTTCTGGCTCTGCCTTACTCTCTTCCTTCTTCTTTCCACGCTTGTTTTTCCGCTTTTTTCCGACTGCTGGTGGTGGTGGTGGTGGTAGTGGTAGTAGTGGTGGTGGGCTCCTGCTTCTTTCTTTCTGCAGCTGTTTCTGTGGGTGGTGCTGGTTCTGGGGTGGGCATCTCCACCCTCCTGGCGGGGGAGGCGCTGGATGAGGTGGTGTCCACCAGCTGACACGTTTCCTGCCCAAACATCCATCTTCCCTGACCAGCTTTTGCAGTAACCACTTTGGGTGGACAAATCCCTAACCTGTCTATACCCTTCAAACCTTCGCTGACGAAGCATCACATGGAGGCCGGAACAGCTCAGTTGGTAGAGTGCCAGACTCGTGATCCTGGGATCATACAATTCTGTGCTGGGGCATTTTGGTATAGGGGGATTTTTCCCTCAGAGTTAACTTTGGTTCTGACTCCATTTCCCATACAGTCCTTTGAATGAGACTATAAACCAAGGTTCCGTGTGTGAACGCACGCAAAACATCTTGCACACATGTAAAGTCCCATCACCAACTTTCGGAAGAGAAGGCCAGTTTGGCCGCTGGTATGGATGACACACAAGTCTCAGTCATCACAGATGTTCCTGGCATAGACAGGAAGGAATTCTAAGCTCCTCACCTGCTGAAAGTTGTTGGCACTGGAAATGACCGATGACCAGTATCATCTCAGTGAATGGACGCACGTCTTCTCGGATGGATCCTCAGAGGCAGCAGTGAAGAACAGAGAAGCAGGCATCTTCAACAAATACACTGATGGAAGACTGACCCTCAGAGTCTTTCCAATGGAAAAATTTCTTCTAACTACAGAGGAGAGTCAGCAGCTCTTCTCCATGCTGCACAAGATTTCACAAAGTGAAACAACCCATCACCCAAACTTGCTTCCCTCACTGACTGCAGACCTCTGCTGGAGGGACTCTGAGCAACAGAAGCGAACAGCAGCTGAAAAACATCAAAAAAAGCTCTCCATGATCTTTCAATACGATCCACCATTGTACTCCAGTGGGTTCCATCCTATTGAGGGACCACTGAGAACGGGAAGGCTGATGCTCCGTCCAAGGCAGGCAGCATATGGAGCAGTTCAGCCACCCGCTGACCTACAAAGAGGCCAAAACTATGGTTATAACCAGCACCAAAACCAGTCGAACAGAAGGCTGGTTACAGACTGGTTTTGATTCAATCCATCGGCTCTAAAGATACCAGTAAACAATCCTCTTCAGATTGAGAACTGGCTATTGCCAACTGCTGAGCCACCTCAGTTGAATTAAGATTGCCCACACTGGTAAATTCCGTATGGCACTGGATCTCAGACCCCAGAATACATCCTCCAACACTGCCAAGCCCATGATGTTCTACGGCGTCAAACCTGGGTAGAAGGTGCAGAGCTGCAAATGCAACCTTGAGACAGTTGTCAAGACCCGAAGACTGTGGGATTCATCATGCTGATAGAACTGAAGATCAGACTCAACCAATCAAATCAAATCCCAAAGAAAAAACCCCATCTGCACTCTTCAGAGCTTCACCGACAGTCTTTCACGGAAAGTCTTCAGAACCCTTCAAATCTTTGCCGACAATCATTAAAAAGGATTACACTGACAAGTTCCAGGTGAAAGATACCCTCAACATTCCTCAAACGTTTTCTGATAAAGCTTTATCTCACTATAAAGCTGTCTACATTCTTCAAGCATTCACAGAGAACGCTAACACTCTTCAAGCCTTCACTATCAAGCTGTCTACATTCTTCAAGCATTCATAGAGGACGCTAACACTCTTCAAACCCTCACTGTGAAACCTGTCTACGCACTTCAAACCTTCACAGTAAACACTGATTATATTCCTCCTTTAGTCTTTACTGTAGAAGTCGCTCACACAATTTAACTTTTTACAATAAAAGTTTGCACTCTCTCTTAAAATTTTCACTTACAAATGTGTCTAAATTTCTATTACCTTCATTAACAAAGCTTTATGTAGTAAAGTTTGCTATACTGTATGGATCCTTACTGACAAAGCTTAAGGTGAAAGACTCCATCGGTAGGTATACTTAAATCAGATCTAAAATCATTAACTGAATGTACAACCACAACAAAAAGGAACAAAAAAAAAATGACTTCGGTTTTCTCAACAAGATGTATTTGTTCATATTTAGTTGACATAAATGACACTTTCCTCAAATGGTGTGTGTGTGTGTGTGTGTGTGTGTGTGTGTGTGTGTGTGTGTGTGTGTGTGTGTGTGGTTTTTTTTTTTTCCCATTTCCGAACATAAAAGTGGGGAGAGAGAGAGAGAGAGAGAGAGAGAGGAGGGAGGGAGGGAGGGAGGGAGAGAGAGAGAGAGAGAGAGAGGGAGGGAGGGAGGAAGAGGGAGAGGGGGAGAGAGAGAGAGAGAGAGAGGGCAGCAGAATGAAGGGAAAAAAGCAAAGAAAATGGAAGACAGTGACAGATAAACATCTAAACCATAGAGAAAAAGACAGGGAAATGAGGAACAACAATCCAGACCACAGACAGACCCTCTAAATATCTACGGCAGTTACCTGCTGAATGATGAGAGACCTATGCTCGTCTCCACCCCCCCTCTATCCCTGTCCCTTTCCCTCTCTCCATCACCCCTTCATTCTTGATCCTGTGCTTGCTGAATTCTTGTCCTTAATAACAAAGTAAGACAGAGTCCCTGACCTACTGACATGTTGATCTGCCTGCAGGTTCCAGTCCTCCCTCCAGCCCCACACCCAGTATCTGTCAAGCTGATCTGCCCCACATACCCTTACACAACTATCTCTCCACCCCACACCCACTACCTACCACTTGATCCACCAAACACCATAACCTCCATACACACCACCATATCCTCCAGCACCTTCATCCCTACAACCCGGATTTCCAGTTTGCAGAAATCCTACCCTTCCTTCCTGCAGCCCGGAAAATCGGGCTGCACAAAATCCCTCCTTTCCTTCATGCCGCCTGGAAAATCGGTTCTTGCAGTAAGCATTTTGAACTTCACCCTAGTCACATCATTGGTATGCTGCCCCGGCGCTGAACCTGCTCGTGACCTTCACCGCTTTGATAAGCGCTGGCATCGGGCGTACACGTGCACGCACGTGTTCATCAGCGGCAGACTGAGTACTGATTTTTGTGGTGAAGTTTTCTCTTGTGATTAATGCATTATTCTTCTTCCACACTTCATAACTGGATATGATTAACTCTGGGAGTGATTTGTGTGTTGTGATTCTTCTTTGTGCCGCTTGATATAACTTCGGTTCATATCTCTCTCTCTTTCTCTCTCTCTCTCTCTCTCTCTGCATACATACATAAAGTAAGAGAGTGTGCAAGTGAGTACCTGAGCGTGTTTTTAATGATAGAGTAAGCTGTAATATCTAGTTTTCTCTCTCTCTCTCTCTTTCTCTCTCTCTCTGTCTCTCGCTCTGTGTGTGTGTGTGTGTGTGTGTGTGTGTGTGTGTGTGTGTGTGTGTGTGTGTGTGTGTGTGTGTTGTGTGTGTGTGTGACCGTTCCTACATTGACAAGTCTTGTTGCTTACGTGTAGGCCTACCTCATTCCAATCTTTTGTACGTGTGTGCGTGTTTATAGCGCCAACAATGGCGGAGGCGTTTTGATCACAACTTCAGTGAACACAAAAGACGTGTGGATTTGTTGTGCCGTGTGTGCGGCGATCGTGTGCTCAGACAGAGAAAAGATAAAGGATTAAACGCTAGACTTTGTGTCAACTTCTCCAATGATTTGTGCAGTATTTCAATCTAGATATTTCTGGTGATGAAGAAGGCAAACAGTCCAAGTGTATCTGCATGAAATGCTACCATAAACTGAACAAAACGAGGCGCTTGTCAGCACATTCTCAGTGTTATACTACAAAAGAAAATGCTGCTCGTGATATAGAGAGAATGTCAGAAATCTGGACAACTTTCGATCCAGATCTTTCCTTGAGTCAGTGTACATCGTGTCGATTCTTTCAATCAGCCGGCCTTCTTGGTCGTCCGAAAACAAAGAAAAGCCGACCCGTCAAAAGATCTGCTCAGATATGTTTAGATCAGTCTGATCTGTGCTTGCACACAGATGAAAATGTGTCATCATTTTCTCCATCGGTATCGACCCCCGTGAAAAAGCCTAGAACATTCTCTACACAAACCTCACCAGTCATAGCTAGCACATCCAACTCAGCATTTGAATGTGTTAACATGTCTGATGTATGCTGGGATACTGATGAAAATGTGTCGACGTCAGTTTGTCAGTCACCATCGACCCCCAAGTCCAGAACATTCTGCACACAAACATCTCCTGTCATAGTGAACACATCCAAATCTGCACATGCAAGTTTTGATCAGTCTGATATTTGTTTCGACACTGATGAAAGTGTGTCGACGTCATTTTGTCAGTCAACATCAACGCCAGTTAGAAAGCCTAGAACATTGTGCACACAAACCTCTCCAACCACTGTCAAAACACCTGTCACTGACGCCGCAATATCGCCCTTCCCCCAACTGAAACGCAAGACAGTATATTTAGACTCAGACGATGAAGACATCGATAAACCTCTCACTGCAGAAGAAGAAAAGTTGCTGACGCGGCTTGTGAAAAAAAACTGCAACAATCCGAAGAGACAAAGTGACAGTCAGGTGCAAAACCAAAGGCCAGCCTATAAATGTTGAAAAAGGTCACACAGCCCCGTAAATCTCTGCTCTGGCACCCGTCTCCACTACGGAAAAAAGCGGTCCCAAATGATGCAGAAAATCAGACTGAACATATCAGGAAGTAGTAAAGAAAGACGTCATCAAACAACAGGGCTCTGAAATCAGGAAATCAGCTCAGTCTCACAGACAGAAGATTCTGGAGGCAGCTGGGTGTGGCCCAGTGAGAGTGACCAGAGAACAAGGGTCAGCACTGCGAACTGCCCTGGGAATGAGCTGGACAGCACATAGGATGCAGAAGAGATTTTTCAGAAATGTTTGGGTAAAATCTGAAAGTGAACAGAAAGAAAGACAGGCACAGAAAGAAGCAATGTTTGGAGAAATAGAAATAGAAAAGACACAAACCTTGTGTATGTAGATGAAGAAGGGAGACAAAAAGAGGTAGAGACATCAGTAGGAAAAATCAAAGACATCCACCAGACTGTTAGCAACTTACTAGACGAGTATGACAAACACAACAAACTGACATGGCACAACAACACAATTCCACAAGATGAGTCTGGGTGAAGATAGAGGGGATCATGGCGGGGGTACATTCAAACTCATGCTACAAATTGCAAACCTTCACAGACCAAATTCCAAGCGCAACACGTGTCTCCTGGCCATTGTGGATTGTAAGGACAGTCCATGCAATTTGAGAAAAATCATAGATCCCTACCAACAACAACTGGAGGCTCTGAAGTCCCTGACATGGAGGGACAAAAGGATTAAAGTGTTCCTGTTTGGGGACTATGACTTTCTCCTCAAATTGTATGGACTGTCAGGTGCTCAGGGAACACACCCATGTCTCTATTGCAATGCATCAAAGTCACAAATACAGACACCAGCACACTGCAATGAAGGCAACATCACACAGCGCACATTGCAGGGCATTAGTGCAGACTACAGAAAATACACACAGTCCAAAAAGAAAATCGCCAAACTGCACAACAATGTCATCAGGGAACCCATCATTGATGTAAAGTTGACCCATGTGGCACCCCCATACCTGCATATTCTGCTAGGCGTGGTCAAAAAACATCATGACCTGCTGGAAAAGGACTGCCACAGCCTCGACCAAGACATGGGCAATCACTAGCAAACCAGGGGAAACGGGTCAGCACTGACTCAGCCTTTTCTGAGTTCGTGAACCAACAGAAAGAGATCCTAGCAGCTGAAGAAAAAAAAGAGTGTTAGAGGGTAAGATTGTTTTCAATGAGCCAGTAAATGACACAGAACCACTCAGTGTTTTCCAGAAAGAGCAGCATGACCTTGCAGAGTTAGTGTGGGAAAAAACAACAGGACACAGAGGAACTCCAGTCACATCTAGATCTTCCAAAACTAGCCGGCCCTGTCACAAAGCACTTAGATTGTGTGCTTCAGCAGCATAGAATACATCCACAGGCCTACCATGGACGATCGTTTGTTGGTAACCACTGCCACACCTACCTGAAGCCAGACACAATAGAACACAATATCTGTGTGATAGTGTAGTGGACAAAACAGCAGAACTGACTCAGGACACAGACATCATTCTGAAGGCTAGGAACATTTGTCAGAAGTTCAAAAAACTGAACACACTGTTTTCCCACATTCATGCAAACATCTCCCATCAACACCCATGACTGACACAGATGAGGTTACGCACTGGATAGCAATATCAAGGAATACATGGCTTTCTTTTCGAAAATCGTTCCCAGAAACAGCTGTCATTCCAAAGCAGCACATTCTGGAAAGTCACTGCGCTCCGTTCATCCGATCTCACCGTTTTGGCCTGGCATTACATGGGGAACAAGGCGGGGAGCAGACACACGCACTCGTCAACTTACTGAAAAGACAGGCATGGTCACAGAAAAACAGGATGCAAAACTGCAGGTGATAATGGAAAAAAACACATGGCCTATGTCTCCCCGAAAAACCAGACATACTTCCCTCAACTGGAAAATTTCAAATCCAATAAAATCCCGAATGCGTAAGAGGTGACAAGCATTCCCGGTTAAATCTCAATTAAAACCAATTAATTGATTAAGCCTGTTACAATTCCAGATAAACAGAGAGAGAGAGAGAGAGAGAGAGAGAGAGAGAGAGAGAGATGCTGTATTTGTTGTCATGTTTGTGATTGTGCTTGCGCACATGTGTGCGCACTTTCTGTCAGTGTGTGTGTGTGTGTGTGTGTGTGTGTGTGTGTGTGTGTGTGTGTGTGTGTGTGCACGCTCTCTCTCTCTCTCTCTCTCTCTCTCTCTTGCTCTCCCTCCCTCCTCTCTCTCCCAAGTCGTGAGTAGACTCACCATGAAGATGAAAATGCGGCAACATTTTGCATTGGAGTGTGTACATGTGACATCAGTTTCAAATGATTGGAACGGGCAAAAGTACAAGGTCAGGTAGGAAGCATTTCATTGTTTATAACTGACATCTGCATGTGTAGCATGCTAAAATCTTGCTTTACTAAAAGCATGGTGTGGCTGTGATAGAATCAGTTTCGGCATGCTTCACAACACGTAGAGCACACAGATAGACAAGCAAAAAACATGCTTAGGCCGTGCTAGGGAAACCGCCGCCGTGTTCCCAGTGAAGCTGACCAGTGCCGACAGTGACTGTTTATCTGGGCCCTGTGCCAGCTGTCAGGTAAGGGTCCTAGGATTAATTTTTCTGTCAGTTTAAAGGAAAAGATATGCATGTTCAATATGTCTGAGTTTGAGCGTGATTCAAAGGACAACGCATGCTCTCTACTGAGTTGAACTTTCATTTCATTTGTTGTGTGTTCATTAGTCTGTTTCAATTGTTTTTTGTTGACAAATCTTTGTGGTGCTTGTCAGCAATGCGTATGAAAGAAGACCCAATCATGTTTGGTGTCATTCTGTCAGTCAGAGACCCCACAATCCAGTGACATCAATCGACCACAGTTCGCTGCATTCTGGCGCAAAGTATTAATAATGAAAAACAACACCCCATTTCCAAAACACTAGTATCAGTGAAGCTGATCAGTGCCGACAGTGACTGTTTATTCGGGCCCTGTACTCTGTAGGTAGGCGTCTTAGCAAATAATTTTCTGTCTGTTGTGAAGGAAAAATATGCATGTCCAATATGTCTGAGTTTGAGCGTGATCGAAAGGACGACGCATGCTCTCTACTGAGTTGAACTTTCATTCATTTGTTGTGTGTTCGTTTGTCTGTTTCAATTGTTTTTTTGTTGACAAATCTTTGTGGTGCTTGTCAGCAAAGCGTATGAAAGAAGACCCATTCATGTTTGGTGTCGTTCTGTCAGTCAGAGACCCCACAATACAGTGACATCAATCGACCACAGCTCGCTGCCTTCTGGCATAAAGCATTAATGAAGAAACACAGCACCCTATTTCCAGCGCACTATCAGCCAGAGAAGTATTGCCCTTGTCTTCAACTAAATATTCCTCTGCAGACAAGCGTGCCCCACATTCAGTACCTACCGTGTGAATCCACCCATCCTTCCATCCCCAAATCAGCTCCTTCTGAGTTAATCTTGGCACCTCTCACCCCATACTTAATGCCTACTGAGGTAGCCTTCCCATTGTTCCACCTTTCACTCAGTATCTGCTAAAGTTAATCTGCCCACCTCTCACCCCACACTCACTGCCTACTGAGGTAACCTTGCCATTGTTCCACCTTTCACACAGTGCCTACTGAGGTAACCTTGCCATTGTTCCACCTTTCACACAGTGCCTACTGAGGTAACCTTGCCATTGTTTCCATCTTTCACACAGTGCCTACTGAGGTACCTTGCCATTGTTCCACCTTTCACTCAATTAA
>JADBJO010001509.1:0-2500 GCA_016801955.1 Conus betulinus
AAGCAGAGCCACAGAGATCAGACTGAGACAGGAGACGAGAGAGCGGGGGAGGGACACAGACACGGACAGCGACAGAGAGAGGAGAGGAGAGAGACGAGTGAGAGAGGTGGGGGGATAGAGAGAGAGCGAGGAAGGAGGAGTGAGAGAGAGACCGACAGAATACAGACAGACAGACGGACAGACAGACAGAGACAGGAGAGTATAAGGCGATTAGACAGTAGGGTTTACGCATATCATCATAGAATAACAGATTTCAGATTGTCTAGAAGCACTCGCTGAGATGCACCTCTGCGTAAAGAAGAACTCCCCACCCCTACCACCCCGCCACCCCCCTTGCATCCCCTCCCTTCACCCTTCCCCACTCTGCAGAATGTGGAGGTCGGTTGTCTGTTGGACGGATGGAAGGGGTAGTGTGGGGTGGAAGGGATGGGAGTTCACACTGAACTGACCACCACAACAAACTTTCCAACACGACTGCTGTTTTGACGGTTAGTTGCGCCACATCAGCAGTCCAGACGACACTTACCAACACCAGCCTATGGCTTAAATGACAGGCACTGCTCGAACACGATGGCGATACCCCCAACAAAATGTTAAGGAATCCCAATCTGAAGTTGTCCTAGAAACAATTGAGGAAAACTAATGTGAGCTATTCAGCCCTTCATTTTTTTTTTTCATTTACGAAATTGTGATTGGAATGAGAGACATTTCGTCACATTTGTGACGAGATCAAGTGTAAAAATGCGTGAAAATGAGGATGTACACGGACAATAGCTGTGAACACCCCGCGCCCTTGTGATTTAACCCAGTCCAAGCAAGCACGCTTTGCGTAAAATACAACCATCCTCAGAGTTACACAGACGTTTCTGGGCAAGATCACCGTGCAGGTTCCATGAGAATGATTCCAGCCCTAAAGTAAACAATAAACAAGTAGGGTAACTCTTGTTCCCATGGTGAAATAAACACACGTCCGTAACTCTAAACGAATACTATCTACGACACCGAATCGCCTAGCAGAAATGACTTCACAGAGCGCACAGAACAAATGCAGACATCCCATAATAACCGACCTCCACATTCTAGCGGTAGGGATATCTCCCTGTTTGTTCTCTGAGTTGTCATTTCTTGTTAGGCGATTCGATGTCGTAGGCAGCATTCGTTTGGAGTTTTGGGCACACGCCATAGGAGCAAGAGTTACACTACTTGTATACTGTTCCCTGCCTCATTTGATAATTCCGTTCATTCCAGCCCGAAAGATTGAGAATCTTAACAGCTTGGATGAGCTTTGCTGATGTTCACGGCAGACCTCTATCCAAATTGTTTTGGCTTTGTCATTTATGGTTGATCTATCACTGAATGTTTATTTTTGCGTGGATTCTCAGTCCGTTTCGCGGTCTATTTCATCACTATCATAATAAATAAATATGATAATAAAATAAAAAAAAAATGTTTACAGCAGTGTCTATCTCTGCCTCACCCCGTCCCTTTTTCCCCCACTCTTCTACCTGTACTTTTGCTGTAAGGTTTTGTGTTCGGTTTTGGTTTCGGTTTATTCTATTGACCATCACTGATCTGCTAAGTGAGTTAATGTAGATACTATATATCATCAACATAGATGATATACATCCTTGAATCAATCATTCGTCATTGTGTTTTAACAGAACAGTGAATGCAAACGGTTCTGTGCATGCGCATTAGTTCAGTTCACAGTGTTTCTCGTCCCGAAGAGAGAGAAACGTTAGAAGAATCAACTGTAGGCCTACAAATAATGAACACTGAAACACACTACGGCGTCTTTGAGAACAACCCATAACAAAATTCACGAAACACTTAGTTGAATTTCTTGAATTCTCAATACACAGCAAACAAGCTAATTTTCGACAAGCACGTCTTTTTCAGACGCCACAATTAAACAAATTAAAATGCACAAAGCAATGCACAAAGCACCACTCCCCTGAAAATTGTCCACGTCCGTCTGGAAAGTCATCATTTTGTGCATTTTGTATGTCTGCTATTGTCAGGTTCTGAAAGTAGACCGGACATTCATTTGTCTCTTTTGTATCCGCGCACCAATACAGTTACAATGTTGAAATACTCGTCACCGCGGACCAAGTTATCGCATGAAAGAATCGTTATCCTGTAACCAAACCATCTTTTCTCAGAATAACAAAAACTTCCCGGGGGTAAATCTATTGCAGTGGGTCCAATAGCTAGGCCTGCACCCTAGATGACGTGGCGCCAGGCAGCGGGCAGACGAATATCGACGCTGCTAACAGACACTCCAACTGGTGAGCTCTCAGATCCTTTGACGCCCACCGCTCCACCCCCATTCCCCACCCCTTCCCCTATCTCGCCTGTCGTCAACTCACCCCTCCTCACTCGTTCACCAACCTCCGCCCCATAAGCCTCAATCCCTACACCCTCTTTAGCCTACCCCAGTACCTTTCCCGCCACGTCCTCACCCCCAGTGTATGCCTCAGGGCTGGCATCAGTAAAGGAG
>JADBJO010001509.1:10000-15000 GCA_016801955.1 Conus betulinus
TGCACTTGCACAAGGATGAAAAAAAAATTGCTCAGACTTTCCGGACGAAAGACGGGTGGACGGGCCACAAAGGAAAAGGACACTGAACGACAGTTACAAAATAAAGCACAGATGACGGGCAGACAGAGTCAAAGAAAAGACAAAATTACGACTAACGAATTTACAGAATACTTGAGTTTACTTTATATCCAACTACCTCCGGCATCCATCCCAAAATGGGGGAGGGGAGGGAGGGGAAAGAGGGTCAACTTTCTTCATGTGAAATTTCTACGATTGAATGACTGGTATATACCTCGTTCGATCATTTTACTTAATTGGCATAACGAACTCACACGACATCGCACGACCTCAAAGTCGTCCCTGAAATGCTGATAACTTGTACAGGAGTATTGAGTACAAGCTTTCCTAGAATACACAGGAGAACCGCAGAATTCTGTTCACGCTCACAGAGTCCTCCTACGTTTCCCGCAGACAGACAGATCACTACAGAGGAACAGGGGACGGGACGCACCATAAAACACTGGGAGACGGAAATGGACTGGCACACCTCTGGTTTGGTAGTTGCAGGATGGCATTCCACCTTCTTTCTACAATAGGAGTGAAGAAATGCTGTCTGTGTGTCCGTCCGTCCGTCCGCGGTCAAAATGTGTTCCAGTCGCTCCAGACAAAACTGCTGGACTAATTTTTCTGAAATTTGGACATATTCATTATGGGTCACGGATGATGTCCGATGTTTTTTTACCAGAATAGCCATTACTAACGGCTATATATTTTGTGATGAACAGTTTAAGCAATAATGGTTTTTAAACTTAGTGTAACCAAAGTTTGTAAGGTCCTCGGTAGTATAGTGGATAGTGTCCCTGCCTGTCATGCGGGAGACCATGGTTCAATTCCCCACCGGGGAGAGCAGCTTTTTTTTCTTTTCTCTTACATACAAAATTTCTACCACCAAAAGGGGAGAAAGTGCTATAGTGACTGATGTTTTTTTTTTTCTTTTTGTTGCACCACTACTTACTGGAAGTACGTTTATATGCTTTGCATCTTGTTTGTTTGTTTTTTTTCTAATCTCATGTTCCATGCCACTCCAGTGGCACTAGCCCTAAACCACCCCTTCCCGCTCCCCGTCCACAGTCACCCCTCGGCTTTGTCCCGAAAAAGGCTTCGTGACACTGGCATCAAGATCCAATCAACAGCGCTGCAGGCTGGCTCTCGGCTAAGCCTCGCTTGAAACAACAAATAACATACCACAACTAGGTCACATGGTTTGCAGGAAGGCAAGACAGAAAGCTGAATGAAAAAGAGGGAAAGGGGGAAGGGGGGGGGGAGATGGAGGGACAAGCAGTTGGATCTCAGTAACTTTTCCATGTGCCGGTCGATCAGTTAGTCGTCCAACACGACTGTGTTTCAACCTGGCCCTTTACTGTGAGCACTGTATTGCATGGATGGTGAGGCCCGCAGTCAAATGGTTGGAGCGTTTGTCTGCTGAACTGACGGTCGTGAGTTCGAATCACCCATGGAGTAGGATTTGTATGGCTTGTAAACCCTCTCTGTCCACCCGGCAGTAAATGGGTACCTGAATCAGGTCAGGGTACGTAAAAGCGACTGAAGGAGAGGCCCCGCCTTCTATTTTACAAAATCAGCCTATGGATGGTGGCCTCTGCTAGTTCAGTGTCATGGCCATCAGGGACTTTAACTTTTTGAAATCATTTTATTGTGTGATACGTCTCAAACGACACAACTTCAAAATACACATTGTTCAGCTCTGAGCGCTCTTCTCTGGAAAAGGTGCTTCAGCTCAGAACCTGCACGGTGATCCAGGCCTTACCCGTTGACCTTCCCTCTGACCCTCGGCGCTGAGGTGTTGTGCTGGATAGGTCTGCGGACACACGTAAAATCCCATCACCAACTTTCGGAAGAGGAAAGAAGTTTGACCGTTGGTATGAGTGATATGTATACACACATGCACATAAATAATGGAAAAAAAAAAAATGAATGAAACAACTGAGTGACTGAAACACGACTGAATAAACTTGGGGAACGAGTGAATGTCGCGGCGGCAGGAAGCTCTTCAGTCGGCTCAACCCAGGTAGGCACCCCATTGTGTAAAGGGCAAGTAGGGACTGTAAAACGCTCAAAACCTGGTCTCTAACTGAAGATAGGCACCATAAAATTACTCTCACTAATATAATAATTCCGTCGACGGTTACTGAGTCCTCATTCTCCCGCTGATAGAGCAACACAACGGAATAGGAGACTGGGGGTATCATGAAATACTGGCAGAAAAAAAATATATATTCGGCACCAGAAAAGAAACAAAGCTTATGTGATTTAAGATCATTCATACTGGCTCTACACACACAGGTCAGACTCCCGAAAACGTCTGTAGTCTACATTCAATTATCCGTCGGCCATCAATTCTTCCGGTTCGGGGCGTGAGGCGCTAAGCTGGACAGGTCAGCAGACGGTAGAGCCGTGCTTCTCTTGGCCGAGTTACCCACACCGGAATCATTGGAGAGAAGATAAAGATGGACACGGTAATTGGATCAACACGTCATTGGTTCCTGTGGTGTACCATCTGACAGCGCAAGTTAGGATTCTGCAGTCAATACCATCACTGGACCGGTAGGAAGACAGAAGACACAACAAGATGATACAAAGACCTTGCGGAAAATGAGCGATTCAGAGATAAGAAAAAAACAGTGATTCTTTACAGCAAGTATGCCAGCTGAATCAACGTTATATTTGATTTTTTTTCTTACCTTTTCAGCCTTTTTTTTTGGGGGGGGGGGGGGGGGGGGGGGAGGGGGGGTAACCAAATATCTAAAGGTGAGATATCAATGAGCAAAAGGAAATATTTTTGTTCTGCTCAATATTTAGTCCGCAGGAATAGATACGTACATCCTTATATGTGCGCATATGCATCTTTTTATGTATGTGCATGTGTGCGCTTGTGTGTGTGTGTGTGTGTGTGTGTGTGTGTGTGTGTGTGTGTGTGTGTGTGTGTGTGTGTGCGTGCGTGCGTGCGTGCGCGCGCGCGCGCGCGCGCACGCCTGTACATCTATATGTGGGTTGTGTATGTCGCTGGGTGTGGGAAGGGGCAAAAGCTTCCAACAGTAAGAATCCCTGCTCACTGGCCACAAAGTTCGTTCGTTTGTTTGTTTCCTGGTCATGTTCCACAAACCACATTGCCTATTCAGATTTAGATCCATACTCCAGATTTTAAGTCCAAGATCTCCATTGGGAGTAAATAAATAAAAATTAATGTGCATAACACATGTGCGGAAAAATACATATGTTAGCAAAAATTCCATATCAACATAAACTAATGAATTCCATAATCAACATATGATAGTACATATGATAGTACACATACACATAAGTACGAATATGTACGCATTCATTTTTCTTCAGAAGCGTTTTTTTTTTTTTTTACCAATAATACATTCACACTTATTAAGGCAGCAAAAAAATCATTTCAGATTGTCTCCTAAACAATTTATAAACTGAACATTTTTCAGCAAGATTTTCTTGTGTTGTGGAAAACAAACGCAGGAACTTAAGGCAATTTGGGTTTCTTTTTCCAGCAACATGGTGGTAAGATTTTCTTTGGCATATCATGAAAAACGATGCAGTTGAAAACGTCATGAAAAGTGTCACCAGTTTCGTTGGAATTGTATGTGCATTTTTCGCAAAGTTTTTCGTGCCTCGAAATTCCCTGAAATCGAAAAACATTAACGGGTAGGATGTTATTTGTGGGTTTTGAACTGTGTAAACCAAATTGCACAAGGGTTCAGAATAACGTGAAAATTGTTTTCGTCCAAAATCTTTGTCATACATTAGTTGTTTCATAGTTAGTTTTCTCACGTCAGTTTCAGAATACAAAGTGTGTTCGCATTGGTGACCGAGACATACTTTAAAAACCTTTTTTTTAAACCAGGGATGATTGCAGTCTAGATTGTCCTGCAAAAGCCAAAAACTACTCATTCTAATTTCCTCAAGTGTGATTTTTATGCACTGCATATAATGTGACTGGTACTTGTTGTTCACATACAAATGTGATGACTGAATTAACAATACTTGACAATTCCTTGTCATTTTCTCCACAACAGAGATTAAACAAAAGCACAGCATTTAGTTTTCACTTACACAGAAACAGGCAGTTTCCCAAGTTCACGGAGCACAACGATTGTTGGCGTTGTTTGTCTTAGGTGTAAAACAAGCTTAGCTCAAGCTTTAAAGTTCAGCTGGTCATTGTGTGTTCCCATATTCCACAGCCGTAGGTCAAAATCGGAACAACGGCTTTTTCTGGTCATTTCCCACTAGCCACGTTCCCCCCATCCCTGGATGGGTGTCCAGGAGTCTGACCGGATGCCAGTTGATATACCTCTGGGACCGCCCGTCTGCGTCTGCAGTGCAGCCAGGCTGCAAGGGCATGGATTGAATTGATGCAGACTGACAGAGGGCACCACGCGCCATGGCCCAGTGGTCAGTGTAGCGCGTTGCAGATTACAAACCGTGGGATCGAGTCCCATCAGAGCCAACGTTGGTAGCATTAGTCAACCCCAACCGGTTCCTGCCAACAGCTAGAAGGGAAGACAGAGCCATGATCATTTTCTTCCGTTCAGCGAATGTGTCGCAGAGCGTTGCTCAAACTTCCAGATCAACACTGAACAAGCCTGAATATCTCGGGCTACGTGGGCGTCACGATATTTTCTGAGATGAATTGAAGCGCGGAGTACAGCTTTGTAATGCACTCAAGAACTAAATGGAATTCCACTTCATTTTCTTTATGGTCATGGACCGCTAGAAAAAAAAAACGCGATTCCTTGGATCTTCATACTTTGCTGAAGTGACGAGAGCTCAGTTTCATTGCCTTTCCTGATCCATGTGTGTTAGTATCAAAGACCCCGAGCGTCGGCAAGATCACAAAGACTTTCCACGGAGAGACGCAGTGGCATCCCATCTCGCACTGGTTCCCCGACAAAACAATCATTGTCACC
>JADBJO010001509.1:20000-25000 GCA_016801955.1 Conus betulinus
CGAGGTTCTATTGACATCAGTCAGGGAAATATAACTACATTAGAATGGCCATGTAACACGATCCAACGGCCTTGCTAAAATGATGATCCAGGGATTGTCGAAGGAGGGAGACGAGGGGGAGACAGAAAAAAACGATGAACCAGCAACATTGCAGACTGGACAGGGGAAAACATCTGAAGAGTCCCAGGCCTTGGTAAACACCAGACAGAACTGGAGGAGCCTGGTGAACTGTTCTTCAGTGTGGAGCCCCGATGACTTCCAACGGAATTGATGGAGGGAGAAGTACATCAACAAGTACTTTTACTGTGTAAGACTTTTACTGTAAGTCTATCAGATCAATTGTCTCGCTGCCGTGTCAAACTTTGTTTTTTCACTCTATTTCACCATGTTGTAGAATGACACACAAACAAACACTAACATTCTGGACTTTCCTTTGAATCGACAGAGGTAGAAAACGAAGCTTACTGAACAAAAAACAAAAACAATGATAAATAAGAAAATAGACAGATAGACAGACAGATAGAAAGTTAGACAGAGGGACAGACAGACAGACAGATAGATAGATAGATAGATAGATAGATAGATAGATAGATAGATAGATAGATAGACAGAGAGAGAGAGACAGATAGACAGATCGATAGACAGATGGATGGAAAGATAGATTGACAGATATATGTTTACCCACCATTTCTGGCTGCGAACACGCTACTTAAGAAAGAGTTGTGCGGTTGTCTAGCCCCTCATGGCCATGTTTACCGCGTTGTTTGGAGTCAGTGTAAGTATCTGTGAATCGATTATTACTTCCAGGTACAACAGGAGCAAGTCAAGAACAGAAACACCCTTCATCACATTAAAAACAGCACAGCATTAAGGCGCGCTGCGTTTGCCCCCCCCCCCCCCTCTCTCTCTCTCTCTCTCTCTCTCTCTCTCTCTCTCTCTCTGACCCGTTTGTTTGTCCTGATATGTTGAAGGGGAGGCACCAACGTCGCTCTCCTCATAGCTCAAAACAGACAGCTCAGCACATATAGTGCAGCTCAACACAGACAGCTCAGCTCATATACTGCAGCTCGACAAAGACAGCTCAGCTCATATACTGCAACTCAACAAAGACAGCTCAGCTCATACACTGCAGCTCGACAAAGACAGCTCAGCTCATATACTGCAGCTCGACAAAGACAGCTCAGCTCATATACTGCAGCTCGACAAAGACAGCTCAGCTCATATACTGCAGCTCAACACAAGACAGCTCAGCTCATACAGCGCAGCTCGACAAAGACAGCTCAGCACGCATAGTGCAGCTCCACAAAGACAGCTCAGCACACGTTGCTCACAACGTATCCCAACACACGTACCTCACTAACTGAACATATGTAACTCTCTAAACATAGCGCTACTTGAGAAGCCTAACAGATAGTTTGGAACAATAGCTTTGAACACACAGTTGGAACACACACACAGCTCGGCACTCACGGTTAAACACATGGAGCTAACAATATATCGTGCATCTTCCATGGCTCAACATACGCAGCTCAGTGCACATTAAGAGTATTTATATAACGCCTATTCTCAGTTAGAGACCAAACTGTAAGCGCTCTGCAATCCACGCTCACCTTTACACACGGGACTGCCTGCCTGTGTAGAGCCGACTGGAGAGCTGCTTGCCGGCTGATGCTTTATTCAATCGTTTCCCGCGTCACTCAGTTGGTCAGTCACTCAGTTTTTCATTCATATTTTCATTATTTCTGTGTATGCTATGTATACACGTAACGTCCACAACAACGGTCCAATTGGTCTTCTCTTCCGAAAGTTGGTGATGGGATTTTACGTGTGCGCAGGATGCTATGCGTGCGTTCGTACAAGGGAGTTCGGTATATCAGTCTCATTCAAAAGATTTTGTCGCAGTGGAGTCAGAACTAATGTTAACTCTGAGGGAAAAATCCCGCTGTACCGAAACGGTTCGTCGGAGGTTCGAACCTGCAACCCCAACATCTCCTGGATCACGAGTCCGACGCTCTACCAACCGAGCTATTTATGCCCCTCGGATAATTCAATACTTCTCGCCCCAAGCAACACATGCAAGTCAACACAGCTCGACACACACACAGCTTAACACATAAAACTCAACACACAGCTTAACACACTAGCCTAACACAACAGCTTAACACATTCAGCTCAACATACACAGCTTAACACATATAGCTCTTCTTCTTCTTCTTTCTTTGAGTGTCCACCTTCATCGAGTTGAAGATTCTGCCACTTTTGTGTGTATGACCGTTTTTATATCCCGCCATTAAGGCAGCCATACTCCAACTTCGGGGAAGGTGCATGCTATGTGTAACGTGTCATCCATACCAACGGTCAAACTGGCCTTCTCTTCCGAAGTTGGTGATGGGATTTTACGTGTCTGCAAGATGTACGTGCGTTCACACACGGAACCTCGGTTTATAGTCTCATTCGAAGGACTGACAGAGTAACACATATTCTAGCTTGGATGGTAGAGCGTCGACTGCACACAGCGTAACACATGGAGCTCAACACAAAACGGCCCCCTCCCAACCCCAACACAGCGGGCAGTGACCTGGGCCTGCCGTCCCTGTGCTGACCTCTTCGCTCTGCCGCCTGTGGCCACACGGGCAAACCGACAGAATGGGGCCGCTATCTCCACTCCACTTCCCCGCCTCTTCCGGCAAACCTCTCCCAAATGAAATGGAGAACGGGGAGTTAAAACTAGACACACGCGTGCGCGCGCGCTCACCCACCCACCCACCCACCCACACATGCAAGCACACACACACGCATGCACGCACGCACGCACGCACACACACACACACACACACACACACACACACACACACGACATATACTTGTGCGCCTGTTTTTCGAAGAAGAGAGTGGGGGTGGGGGAGAAAAGTGAGTGGGGGGGGGGGGGAGACAGACGGAATTAGAGAGAGAGAGAGACAGACAGACAGACAGACAGACAGATAGAGAGAGCACACACACACACACACACACACACAGAGCCAGCTAGAGACAGGCAGACAGGCAGAGAGAGAGAGAGAGAGAGAGAGAGAGAGTTAGTGGATGTGTGGAGTCATACACCATGGAGAAGACGTGAAAGCAACCACCACATTCCTTCACGTGCAGAGCACGCCCATCCTGCTTCTCTTTTCCAGGCCGGGCGACAGCCAGGGGTATTATATCGAAATGCTGAGAACGAGCAGGATCCACAAGGCGAGAGGGGTGGAGATGGGAATGGCGAGGGAGAGCTTACGTACGCTTCAGAAAATCGTTATGAAATCCGGATGCGTTTGGCGTTTTCAGGATTCCCCCCCCCCTCCCCCCCTTTCCTGCCCCCCCCCCACCCCCCTTCCCCCCCCCCCCCCCCCCCCCCAACCTTCCACTCCCCTTCCACCTATGGGGAATGGGAACGCAATTATGTCTATTTTCCTTCTTTGGCACACAAGCCCTGCTTTCTCGCCGGCGTTATGTCAACATTTCACGTTTATACACTACAGTCTCCCAAATCCTGATTTCAGCAACGCGTTCGGAGTTTCCCACTTAACTTTGCGTGCCCGAGTTTTCCTGCAAGGGCGACATGTCATCATGCAGGTCCTACACACACACACACACACACACACACACACACACACACATTTTTACACTATTCCAATCACCATATAACTCCTGTCTCCAAACTGTGATCTGTCAGATGATCGGCTTTGTCCTTCTGTTCCTTTACTCTATTGATCAGGAGAATTGGGGCCTGGGGCCCAGAGGCCATCTTGCAGGACAGAGTGCAGGACGGGCATCCCCAGGGCTAATAGTCTAACGACGCCCTGTAACCATGAGGTAAGTTGTCAGTAAAAGTCTACGTCTGGCATCGCCTTTGACGTCAATGCGGGCCCAATCTAATTCCAAGGGATGATCCTGGTACAGATTAGGCACCTGAGAAGTGGCAAGGGCCCGGACCGTGTGCCAACGTCTACGAGATTTGCAGTCAATAACTGTTACTGTTAGGATCCCGGGCGACGTGTCTACGTCATACTTCCCCAGTGGCCTGCAAGTAATCAGGTCCCCTGTGTTTAAAGAAAAAAAGAAAGAAAGAAGAAACAAGATGCAAAGCATATAAACGTACTCCTGGTTTATCCTGAATACGCGTGATACATTCCATAGAGAAGGAAAAACCGTCTTGGGCTGGTGTAACCGTTAGTAATGGCTACTCTGGTAAACATCGGCCATCATCTGTGACCTATAATGAACATACAAATTTTCAGAAAGATCGGCCAAGAACGTTCTGAGATTTTCCATCAAGAAGAAAACCATTATGGGCCGTTAGTAACGGCTATAACGGTAAACTTAAACATCGGGCATCTCTGTGACCCATATAAAACATGCCTACAAATTTTCAGAAAGATCGGCCGAGTACTTTCTGAGACATTCCATAAAAAAGAAAAAAAACCGTTATGGGCCGTTACAGCCGTCAGTAACGGCTACAACGGTAAACTAAAACGTCGAGCATCATCCGTCGCCCATAATGGACATACCAACAAATTTTAAGAAAGTTCGGCCACGTACTTTCTGAGATATTCCATACAGATGAAAAACCATTATGAACCGTTATAGCCGTTAGTAACGGCTATAACGGTAAGCTAAAACATCGGGCATCATCCGTAACCCATAGTGAATATAGCTCTAGTTTGCACAAAGGTCGGCCAAATACTTTCTGAGATATTCCATAAAGAAGAAAAACCGTTACAGGCCGTTACAGCCGTTAGTAACGGCTATAGCGGTAAACTAAACCATCGGGCATCATCCCTGGCCCATAATGAACATATCTACAAATTTTCAGAAAGATCAGCCCAGTAGTTTTGTCTGGAGCGAGTGGAACACATTTTGACCACAGACGGACGGACAGACACACAGACAGCATTTCTTCGATCCCATTCTAAAGTACTCCCTGTTCTATAAGAACTGGGGGTACAAAAAAGAAAGTAAAGACG
>JADBJO010001509.1:30000-37500 GCA_016801955.1 Conus betulinus
TTTAATGGGTGCAAAACGCGCGGTCCTGTCAGCTCAGGCTTTGTTCTCTATCCGATGTGGACACAAACGTCACCCAATACACCGGAGAGTCCATGGCTAAAAATGACTCTCTCGGCGTTCATGGTCTGTGGCAGGCTTGCTATGACACAAGAGAAAATTCACCCGATATTCACAAACTTTTATCGTCCGAACACTTTAAGATACGCGGGTGTTCGGTGAAAAGTTCCCCATCAAAGACACGCAGCCGGAGAGGCAAAAATGTATGCAGTGAAAGACTAGTTCGCTTCCCACAGGAGAGGAAGATGAGCGCCTATCTTACGCAACACCTACACCCACGTATCGGGTACATAGATGTGCCTACGGGATGAGTGTGTGTGTGTGTGTGTGTGTGTGTGTGTGTGCGTGCGTGCGTGCGAGCGTGCGTGCGAGCGAGCGAGCCAGCAAGCGAGCGAGCGAGCAAGTGTGTGTGTGTTGCGCGCGCCAATACCCCCGCGCGTGTCCCTAAAACGTGAACCTTGACTGATTCAAATTATTCAATCACATTTTTCTGCTGCATTGTAAACGTGATCTCTATTTCATACAACCGGAGCCGTCTGTATACTGCTTTTAGGTATGTGAACAGACGTTAACTTTTCCTTCATTCTCAGCGTCCTGTCTCTCAATAACTGCATAGATCCTCTCCCTCACCCCCACCCCGATTGCTCCACCGTCACCTAGTTACTCATCGACACTCCTGCCTATCTCCTACCCCTCCTTTTCAGGCTTTTGAAAAGCTAACAGAGCTATTGATTTATATGTTATACTGTCTTCAAGGCTGTTCCTGTCAGACGTTAGAAGCCGATGGAGCTCGGTGTAGGCTAGACGAGAAGAAATCCTGAAATCTTTAACGAGGATGCAGAGGTTTCGACGGACACTGTCAAATTTTCTTTCATCAGTTTAGAATTCGACTCAGTGACGAATAACAACCTTTCTTAGCACCTAGCACAATCCTCTTCATCACATACTCAGCTTTAAACAGAACCATCTTACATTCGGATTTTTTTTTTACTCTAAATATTTGTCTAGTTAACCAAAAACACAACCTGTCCTTTGGACATGTATCTTTAACTCAAAACCGTTGATGTTTAGGAACTTGACCTTCGATCCTCCTCACACACAAATGAAAGACACAGAAAAGATCTCAGACTGGGGGGGGGGGGGGGGGGGGGGGTTTAGGGTGCTCTTTCTGCAAAACAATCCAATAATCTGCCACCCCTCTTCACCCCACTCCAGCCCGCCTCCTCCCTCCCGTGTCCTTTACAGGGAACTTGAGAATACAACGGGGGTATGGGCCACATTCATCTGATAGAACCCAAGTGCGTACGTGCGTGTGTGTGTGTGTGTGTGTGTGTGTGTGTGTGTGTGTGTGTGTGTGTGTGTGTGTGTGTGTGTGTGTGCGTGTGTGAGTGTCGCGCGCGCGCGCGCTGGCTGGGTGCGTATGCGTGCTTTCCGACCATCATTTTGTAGCTGATATTACATAAAGACAGCATCGCTTTCTCGTTAAGCCAAACACTTTTCCCCCCAACAAATAACACAGCGAATCCACACACAAACAAACCGAACAGCCACACAGTCTTTGATATAGGTCTGTCTGATCTACAGATTGCCGGTGTCACAATTCAAGTCATCATGCTGCCATCTTATTGCAGACTATGGCACAATATGCACTAAGTTTTTTTTTTTTTGTTTTTGTTTTTTTTGGGTTTTTTTCTCAGCTGGGCGAGGTCGAAGCCTATTGACTACATTTTTGTTAACCTAAGAACACACAAAACCAGAAAGACAAATGACCGTTCACAGACAGAGACAGAGACACACAGACAGCCTTATACAGATAGCCAGAGACATACAGACAGCCTGAAACAGACATGCAGACAGTTAGGGACATAGGAACAGCCAGGAACATACAGTCAGCTATGGGCATACAGTCAGCTATGGGGCATACAGTCAGCTATGGGCATACAGTCAGCTATGGGCATACAGTCAGCTATGGGCATACAGTCAGCTATGGGCATACAGTCAGCTATGGGCATACAGTCAGCTAGGGATTTTGCAGCCAGCCAGGGACTCACCAAGTCAAAGAACCGGGACATTGAGAGACAACAGAGCCAGGTACGTAGACACAGAGCCAAGACACACAGACACAGAGCAAGAGACACAGAACCAGGGACATGCACAGCCACAATCAGGGACATTTAAAAGCAGGAACAAGGACAGGCAACCGCAAAGTTAGAGACACACAGACACAGAGAAAGCTAGGAACACACAAAAAGCTAGGGATACACAGACACAGAGCCAGATAAGAAGAACCATGAACCTTTAGATAAAGAACGAGGGGCATACACAATCAGAATCAGGGAATACAGACACAGAAACAGGGACATACAAACAGGGAATACAGACACAGAAACAGGGACATACAAACACAAAGCCAGGGACATACTGACTCAGACCCAGGAATACTCAAACAAAGAACTAGGAACACAAACAAATACTCAGGGACATTAAGAGACCAACAGTGACACATACGGACACAGAGCGAGCGAAACGCACGCCACGAACACTGAACTATGGACACACAATGACACACAGACAGAGATATGCAGAAACGCAAAGCCAGAGATACACAAATAACAGAACCAGGCATACATAAACACAGAGCCGAAGACACACAGACAGAGAACCAGGGACAAATACAAACAGAACCAGGGACACACAGAGACACAGAGCCGAGGACACATTGAACCAAGAACATTTAGACACAAATCAGGGATAAACAGAGACACAAATCCAGGGACACAGAAACACAGGATCGTGGACACATACAGACATAAACCAAGGGACACACACACAAATACAGAACTGGGGACACACAGAGCCAAGGTCACACAGAGGCACAGACACGGAATCAGGGATCCACAACACACAGGGATGGACACAGAGAGCCAAAAGATGGACACAGAGAGCCAAAAGATGGACACAGAGAGCCAAAAGATGGACACAGAGAGCCAAAAGATGGACACAAAAGAGCTACAAAGACACCAAGCCGGGAGGCACATACAAAACTACAGGCATACAGACTAGGCATGTACACACAGATCTACAGACACACAGAGCCATGGAGGTACACACAGAGCTACAGACACACAGAGCCATGGAGGTACACACAGAGCTACAGACACACACAGCCAGGAAGATACACACAGAGCTACAGACAAACAGAACCAGGGAGGTACACACAGAACTACAGAAACACAGAGCCAAAGAGGTACACAGAGAGCTACAGACACAGACAGCCAGGGAGGTACACACACAGCTGGGGAGGTACACACAAAGCTACACACACACAACCAAGGAGGTACACACAGAGCTACACACACAGAGAACCAAGGAGGTACACACAGAGCCACACACACAGAGAACCAAGGAGGTACACACAAAGCTACACACACACAAAACCAGGGAGGCACACACAAAGCTACAGACACAGAGCCAGAGATAACCACAAACCGCAGACACACAGAGCCAGGAATACACAGAATTATGGACACACGCAGCCAGTGATACACAAAGCCACAGACACAGAGCCAGCACCACACAGACTCACAGAAACTTCATTTTATTTTTTTTATGACACACACATACGCCGTCACACAAAGCAAATACTTGCTTACAGAACCTAACATAATATTATGTAACATCCTTTAATCTTGTTGGGTAAATGAAGAGTGCGGATAATGTTGGTAAACGACTCTTTCGTCATGGACAAAAAAAAAAGGAAAACCAGCAAATCCGTCTTCTAACCCCCCCCCCCCCCCCCCCCCCCCCCCCCCCCCCCCGCCCTCCCTATCTCCCGCCTTGCTCATACACACTCTGATCCATTTCTATCACCCACCCTATCCTCTGTGAAAAAAAAAAGAAAAACAAGAGAGAGAGAGAGAGAGAGAGAGAGAGAGAGAGAGAGAGAGAGAGAGAGAGAGAGAGAGAGACACTTTGATATTGTATTGTCATTACCAAAGAGGTCTTTTGACAAGAGGGGGAGGGGGGGGTAACAGAGCAATAAAATTTCCCTCTTCCTTTCCTGCAAACAAATTGTACAGATTATTTCCAGTGTGTCTCAAATCAAAGGTGAACAAAAACAAATAAAATCGTAACATTTCTTTATGTCCACACACACATGCGTAATGCAGTAAGGTTGAGAGAGAGAGAGAGAGAGAGCAGACAGACAGACAGACAGACAGACAGACAGACAGACAGACAGATGCAAGCAGGGACAGGAATGAAGCAAGGCGGAGGATGGAAGAGGAGAAGGAGACGAGTCACAGGGGGGGGGGGGGGGGGGGAGGGAGAAGTGTAACAGGCAGGGGTAGGAACACTGGAAAATATGAAACCCGTTAGCTAGTTCTGTTTGTGTGGCTTTTTTTTTTAATTTTTTCCCAGATTTGGGCCATGTTTTTCACATGCCGATTCAGCGAATACACATCCCACAATTTTGTAGCTTTCTCCTTTTCCAGTAAACGCGCAACCACCACCTCACCCCAGACTCCCCCATCCCACTCACTCCCACCACGCTCCCTTCTCCTTTCTCTGTCTTCAACCCCCCCCCCCCCCCCCCCCCCCCCAACCGCTCCCTTTCTGCCACCAAACCTTTCTTCTCCGACGTCTGAGATTAGTGCGGACCTAATCTCCAGCAGCAAATTTAAGGGTCGAGCGGTTCTACGAATTGATGGAACAGAACAGAAATCGATGTGTCCTCTGCTTTGCAACGGGGTCTGACCAAGTGAAACCGTCGGGTGGCTCCACTACCACATCGGACCCACGGGCTTTTTTTGTTTTGTTTGTTTTCCTTGATATCTGCTCGAATTTGTTTTGTTTGTTTTAGTTGTTGGTATTTTTCTTTTCTATCCTTCCGCCGCTCACTCCGGCTCCCTGTCCATAGCCACACCCTGGCGTTGGTGTCTTTTGCCGTTGTTGGTGGTGTTGTTTGGGGACGGTTGGTGGCAAGGGCTTTTCTTGTTGTTGTTAATGTTGTTGTTGTGTTTTGGGATGGTTGGTGGCAATGGCTTTTGCTGTTATTGTTGTTGTTGTTTTAGGACTTTTAGTGGCAACAGCTTTTGTTCTTTTGTTGTTTGGGACTGGTGGTGGCAAGGATGTTGTTTTTGGGACGATTGGTGGCAAGGGCTTTTGTTGTTGTTGTTGTTGTTTTGGGACGGTTGCTGGCAGGGGCTTTTGTTGTTGTTGTTTTGGGATGGTTGATGGCAAGGGCCTTTGTTGCTGTTGCTGTTAATGGTTTGGGACGGTTGGTGGCAAGGGCTTTGTTGTTGTTGTTGTTGTTGTCATTGTTTTTGGGACGGTTGGTGGCAAGGGCTTTTGTTGTGTTTGTTGTTGTTTTGGGACGGTTGGTGGCAAGAACTTTTGTTGTTGTTTTGAGACAGGTGGTGGCAAGAGTTTTTGTTGTTTTTGTTGTGTTGGGACAGTTAGTGGCAAGGGTCTTTGTTGCTGTTGTTTGTTGATGTTTTGGAACGGTTGGTGGCAAGGGCTTTGTTGTTGTTATTGTTTTGGGACGGTTGGTGTTAAGGGCTTATGTTTTTGTGTTTTGGGACGGTTGGTGGCAAGGGCTTTTGTTGTTTTTGTTGTTGTTTGGGGACGGTTGGTGGCAATGGCTTTTGTTGTTTTGTTGTTGTTTTGGGCCGGCTGGTGGCAAGGGTTTTGTTGTTGTTGTTGTTTTGGGATGGTTGATGGCAAGGGCCTTTGTTGCTGTTGTTGTTAATGGGTTGGGACGGTTGGTGGCAAGGGCTTGTTGTTATTGTTTTGGGACGGTTGGTGTTAAGGGCTTATGTTTTTGTTGTTTTGGGACGGTTGGTGGCAATGGCTTTTGTTGTTTTGTTGTTGTTTTGGGACGGCTGGTGGCAAGGGCTTTTGTTGTTTTTTGGGGACGGTTGGTGGCAAGAGCTTTTGTTGTTGTTGTTGTTTCGGGACGGCTGGTGGCAAGGGCTTTTGTTGTTTTTTGACGGTTGGTTGCAAGGGCTTTTGTTGTTTTGTTGTTGTGTTTTGGGACGGTTGGTGGTAAGGGCTTTTGTTGTTGTTTTGGGACGGTTGGTGGGTAGGGCTTTTGTTTGTTGTTTTGGGGACGGTTGGTGGCAAGGGCTTTTGTTGTTGTTTTGGGACGGGTGATGGCAAGAACTTTCAATGAAAACATACTGTTTGCGGTGGTAGAGCTACATCACACAGTAGTCACTGCACGAAGCTGACTCACTTAGTGACGAGACAACTTCCGGAGAGTTTTGCAATGGTCTTTCCGTTTCATTACCACCAAGCCGACCTCACAATCATTCAGAGCTGTCACCACGTTAAGAAAAAATTCCAATCATAAAACGCACACGCGCGAGCGAGCGCACGCACACACACATACACATACGCACACACACACACACACACACACACACACACACACACACACACACACACACACACACACACGCACGCACACACACACACACACACACACACATACACACACACACACACACATACACACACACACACACATACACACACACGCACACACACACGCACACACACACCCCCACCACCACCACCACCCACTACCACCATCACCACCACTAGCAACAAAAACACCACCACCACCACCACCCTGCGACAGCAATGATGCATAAAGTCAACTTAAGTCAGTAGCTGAACCATTCACACTCCAAGGCAGACAGAACAGGGCGTGCTGAAGGCGTCGTCTGGCGGTCTGCTGGAATTCTCTCCCCCCTTGTTTGACACACTGGCACTGGGAAAACGTGGTAATATGCTAAACGGTATCACACACACACGCACGCACGCACGCACGCACGCACGCACGCACGCACGCACGCACGCACGCACACACACACACACACACACACACACACACACACACACACACACACACACACACAACGAGCATGTAAAGTCATGAGGGCGAACAGCCACTGCACAAAAAGATAGCAAGTGTAAACTCTGAACAAATATTTACATTTCACTCGCTCATCGTCAAATTACCTCGGAAAATCCGGCGTGTTTTAAACAATAACCACAGAAACAAAACTGTAAAAAACAAACGAACAATTTTCCAGAACACAGGCATTGAACTGGTCATGAAAGCAAGCACACACACAAAAAAAACAACAGTGGATGACCATAAAGCGGGGGGGAAAACGGACAGCCAATGAGAAGTTACAGAAAAGGGAAAGGTATTACCACGTCTTCTGCGGATGGGGATACGTTCTATACTGAAATACTCTGCGGCTTTCCCACATGAGACACGCAATAGATCGCTAGATGAATAGCGAGTGAACAGCAAAATATAGGCAGGAAAATCGCTATGCCAGCTATTAATCTGCTTTAACAATTCGGTTTAAAGGTTTTTCTTTAACTCCACACACGCACACAGACACACACGCACACACAGACACAAAC
>JADBJO010001509.1:45000-47500 GCA_016801955.1 Conus betulinus
TCATCAACACAATGTTTTCTTCAGAATGCTCTGTTCATCAACACAATGTTTTCTTCAGGAGGATCTGTTTCATCAACACACTTCATGTTTTCTTCAGGATGGTCTGTTCCATCAACACAATGTTTTCTTCAGGAGGATCGTTTTCTTCTGTTCCATCAACACAATGTTTTCTTCAGGAGGGTCTGTTCCATCAACACAATGTTTTCTTCAGGAGGGTCTGTTTCATCAACACAATGTTTTTTCTTCAGGAGGGTCTGTTCCATCAACACAATGTTTTCTTCAGAATGCTCTGTTCCATCAACACAATGTTTTCTTCAGGAGGGTCTGTTCCATCAACACAATGTTTTCTTCAGATGGTCTCTGTTCCATCAACACAATGTTTTCTTCAGGAGGGTCTGTTCTGTTTCTTCAACACAATGTTTTCTTCAGGAGGGTCTCTGTTCCATCAACACAATGTTTTCTTCAGGATGCTCTGTTCCATCAACACAATGTTTCTTCAGGAGGGTCTGTTTCCATCAACACAATGTTTTCTTCAGAAGGCTCTGTTTCTTCAACACAATGTTTTCTTCAGAATGCTCTGTTCCATCAACACAATGTTTTCTTCAGGAGGGTCTGTTCATCATCAACACAATGTTTTTTTTTTCTTCAGAATGCTCTGTGTTCCATCAACACAATTTTTCCTTCAGGAGGGTCTGTTCCATCAACACAATGTTTTCTTCATGTTTTCTTCAGAGGGTCTGTTTCTTCAACACAATGTTTTTTCTTCAGAATGCTCTGTTCCATTAACACAATGTTTTCTTCAGGAGGGTCTGTTCCATCAACACCATGTTTCCTTCAGAATGCTCTGTTCCATCAACACAATGTTTTCTTCAGAGGGGGGTCTTTCTTCAACACAATGTTTTCTTCAGAATGCTCTGTTCCATCAACACAATGTTTTCTTCAGAATGCTCTGTTCCATCAACACAATGTTTTCTTCAGGAGGGTCTGTTTCCACACCATGTTTCCTTCAGAATGCTCTGTTCCATCAACACAATGTTTTCTTCAGGAGGGTCTGTTTCTTCAACACAATGTTTCCTTCAGGAGGGTCCATTCCATCAACACCATGTTTCCTTCAGGATGGTCTGTTCCATCAACACAATGTTTCCTTCAGGAGGGTCTGTTCCATCAACACCATGTTTCTTTCACGAGGTCTGTTCCATCAACACCATGTTTCTTTCACGAGGTCTGTTCCATCAACACCATGTTTTCCTTCAGAATGCTCTGTTCCATCAACACCATGTTTCTTTCACGAGGTCTGTTCCATCAACACCATGTTTCCTTCAGAATGCTCTGTTCCATCAACACCATGTTTCTTTCACGAGGTCTGTTCCATCAACACAATGTTTCCTTCAGAATGGTCTGTTCCATCAACACCATGTTTCCTTCAGGAGGGTCCATTCCATCAACACCATGTTTCCTTCAGGATGGTCCGTTCCATCAACACAATGTTTCCTTCAGGGGTCTGTTCCATCAACACCATGTTTCCTTAAGGATGGTCCGTTCCATCAACACAATGTTTCCTTCAGGAGGGTCTGTTCCATCAACACCATGTTTCCTTAAGGATGGTCCGTTCCATCAACACAATGTTTCCTTCAGGAGGGTCTGTTCCATCAACACCATGTTTCCTTCAGGATGGTCTGTTCCATCAACACCATGTTTCCTTCAGGAGGGTCTGTTCCATCAACACCATGTTTCCTTCAGGAGGGTCCATTCCATCAACACCATGTTTCCTTCACAACGGTCTGGTGCAGCTCCAGAGTGTCCCTGTTCTGGGGGAAATGCATGATGCTAAAAGTAACATTCGGCTCTGAATGGAATTTAAATCTCCCAAGCAGGCCTTTCTGAATAAAGGGGTTGAGATTTTCTTTTTAAAAACATTTCCTCTAAACTTTGTACGATCTGACTACAATGACGGCTTGCATACTTTCACGTGTTTTCGTCAACTCGCATGCACAAATGCGCGCGCAAATAGGGTGGGGAATAAAGAGGCGAATGCGAGAGATTTTCTCTCTCTCTCTCTCTCTCTCTCTCTCTCACACACACACACACACACACACACACACACACACGCATGCATGCACGCGCGCGCACGCGCGCACGCACGCACGAACGCACGCACTCACGCACACACATACGCACGCACGCATATACACGCGCGCGCGCGCGCGCGTGTGTGTGTGTGTGTGTGTGTGTGTGTGTGTGTGTGTGTGCGTGCGTGCGTGCGTGCGTGCGTGCGTGCGTGGGTGCGTACGTGCGTGCGTGCGTGCGTACATGCTTGCGTGCGTGAGTGCGTACGAGTGTGTGTGCGTTTTAGAGAGAGAGAGAGAGAGAGAGAGAGAGAGAGAGAGAGAGAGAATTCCCCTCTCCCATTTCATCTTTCTTTTTTCCATCCTATTAAACGCCCTAGCCGTTCCATCCGAGGATTCACTGAGGGCAGGAAACGCGGGAAACTCCCACAAGA
>JADBJO010001509.1:50000-57500 GCA_016801955.1 Conus betulinus
ATTGAGTGAAGATTGAATGACGCGGGAAAGGAAGGACTGTCGCACCAGCAGACAGCCCTTTCGTCGGCTCTACCCTGGCAGGAAGCCCGTGGTGTAAAAGGAAAGTGCGGATTGTAAAGAGCCTAAAGCTTGGTCTCAAACTGAGAACAAGCGCATATAAATACTCTCAATAATAATCAAACTTGCGAGACTAAATCAGTGTCGTTAAGGGAATGGTTCAGGGCGATAGTGGGAAAGATGGCACTAGCTGAGAGCATAAACCGTATAAAGTAACCGTCAACGTCAAACCCTGGTAATGTAAACCAACATGAAAGAGAATCAAAACACTGTGTGATCCATATAGACCAAAACCCTGCCTCGCAACACAAACCCTGAGCTATCTTGTCAGCTGTTATAAAAGGAACTTAACGAATTCATAATGTGTACATGCACGGAGCACCCACCACCCCTATCTGACACTGACGCCCCAAGCTCTGTGACGCATTTGATTTTTGTCTTTACACCAGTCAGGGTCCCCTGCATGGTCCCATGCCATTCATATTTCATCCTCCTCCTGTAAAGGTTCTTTTTTTCCTCAAAACAAGAACGTACAATTTGAAACACAGTCAGAAGCCACGATAAGTTCTTCAATTACCCACGAAATTTCAAAGTCCACAGGCACACTCTTCCCTACCACGGACATGCACACCGGCCTCTACAAAACAAACAAAAATATTCATGATCCAGCAGTTATAAATGCACACTTCCAGCGGTCATACACCGAACATTTTCATTTCTTCTTCAGGAGAGAACTATTTCATTCTTCATTTATCTACTTAGAGTTACTTAGTATGTATCCTAATTCACATGAGGAAAGAAAAACACACCTAGTGGGAATGAACTTTGTGATAGAATATTCACAAAACTGTCCATAACTGCTGTTCCCTGTGTTTACTTTTATTTCTACAAGGTGGTCCTGGCACATGAAGTTTGCACGCGCTTCCTGATCTTACTGACAGTCAAGTTCTTCTACTCTTGAATTTGAAAAGGAAAAAAAAACCCAGCAGATAAAAAGCCAAGCTAAAAGAGAATGTCAATGAATGTTAAAAGGAGGCAGTGACATTTTTCCATAGTGACTTTTTCACGATTTTTATAGAAAAATAATGAGAAAATGAAACGTCCTCAGAAACAGTAATCTTCTCTAATATTTAAAAATTCAAAAATATCAAAAAGAAATGAATAAAAGTCGGTAGTTACGTGCCATTGAAGTCCCATCCCGTTCCCCCAATTCCCGTCATCACAAACCTCCTATTCACCCACCATTCCTCCTCCTCTCTCTCTCTCTCTCTCTCTCTCTCTCTCTCTCTCTCTCTCTCTCTCTCTCTCTCTCTCGCACTTTCATTTCTGGAACTGTGGTTCTTCCATGTTCAGTGTCCCTATTGGAATGGATGATTTCGATTCATTTTTCTTCAGAGATATTTCATTCCTCCTTTTGCCCCGAACCTCTCTGTTTCCTCCTTTCAATATCGCCAGCAGGCCATTTTGTTTATACTTTGCTGTCTCTACCCCCTCGCTCTCCCTCAGGTCTTCCATCATGTCCTCTCTTTCTCCTCACTGCCCCCGCCCCGCGCCTCTTGTCCATGAAACACAAGCTGAAGATAAGGGAAATGTTTGTGCCAAAATGGGGCAGGTTCGAATCAAGTTATTGTTTGTCTTCAGTTGGTAGAGATATTCAGAATGCCAGAAGCAACACAATTTTCATTTAGAACAAAACGGAAGAGAGTACAAATACCGCAGATCATTCCAAAGTAGTGCTTACACATGAACTTTATCCCTAGCCTTTGTAATAACCAGCACTACCACATCCTCGCTTTAACCCTCTTCTTCACTGCCTCACTCACACCTTTTCTCCCTGAACAAGAAGCGTACGCTGATAAGCTTGAAGCAAAACAAAGAAATAATGATAATGAAAATATTGATAGCAATAACAATAATAATGATAGTAATAATAAATATAATAATAACAATAATAATAACAATACATGATAATAGTAGTCATAAATGATGATGATGATGATGATGATGATGATGATGATGATGATGATTAAACCGTAGTTCTTCTGGAAACTGACATCCACCATTGGTTAAATGAGTATTTCAGATTGTTTCGCTTGAATTCAAGAAATCGCTCATGAATTTTTCCATTTGCATTCATTGTTATCGGGATGGTAAGAGTGGGCTGTTAACTGATATATGGCTGACGATGTTATGGTATAAGCTAATTTTCTTCTTTTTTTTTTGTTGTTTTTTTTTTTTTGTATGTTTGTTTGTTTTGTTTTGTTTTGTGTTTTTGTTGCCCCGTGTGAAGACGGTTCTTTTCTGTGATTCAAACATAACGTAACTGATTGTTATTACCAAAAAAAAATACAAACTTACATTAGGAGCACGGACACCTGAAAGTAGATCATCCACATAAAAATTAAATAAAACATACGGACGAGTAAAAAAACAGTTTAGCAGTTTCTTTTTTAAGAAAAAACTTTCAACCATGTCTTCTTCGTAAACATAACAGCTTTTTATCACAACAAGGAAAATACATCTTATAGGATATTAAGAAGATTATCCACATAATAATGAAATGAAACATAAATACAAGTGAAAGCAGTTTATCAATTAAAAAAAATTCTATTCAAGCTTTCTTCGTAAACGGATTGTTTTCATCACAAGAAAAGTATATTTTATATGATATTGCAGTTCGTCGCTTGGACCTAAAGCAGTCAGTTGGGCAAAAGTCAGAAGATGAAAAAAAGAACATTTCGTTGCCAGATAGAATGCTACACAGGACAGGGAAACATTATGGTTATCACGTTGATATGCTTTATAACTTGTTCCACGCTTAAGAATGAGTCTATCATCACCAAAGACTGATACTGATTGTGGGCTATTGTTCTTTCCACGTTGAATCTTGCTAACAGTTTTCCTGCTGTGCACACAGTCACCAGGTAAATAGAAAGAAACACAGAGAAGAGGGGGACAGCAGGTCTTCAGAAGAGAAACCCCATCCCAACCCACCACCACCACCACTACCGCTTTCCCCATCTCATGCCGGTGTTTCGGCCATTCACTCCGTATTTTCTATTACGGGTGGGTTCACGTCGGTCATGACTCCCGCGTACCATTCCCCTGTCGCCTTTTCTTTCTTCGCTGCCGGGATTTGAACCTGAAGATCCGGGATAGTCGTGCTGCTCAAATATTTGTAACGGAAGACGGAAGTCTCCATTATAGAAGTAAAGGACATCTGCTGAAGCTGGGAAATCACGGCCTTGTGGACATCACACATTTGTCCCTCCTCGACCAGATTCAGCTTCCAACGCCATGGCCTTTACAGTTCTGGTTGTCCTTCTTCCCAGAAATCAAAAGCTGTTTCATGACATCAAGGGCAGATGTCGCCCCAAACTCTATGACGAGCACTTCGGCTTGGAAATCAAGCTCCCTCAGGTGCTAGCGAAACTGGCGTACTCCTCAGTGCGTGTGTGTGTGTGTGTGTGTGTGTGTGCGTGTGTGTGTGTGTGTGTGTGTGTGTGTGTGTGTGTGTGTGTGTGTGTGTGTGTGTGTGTGCGCGTGTGTGTGTGTGTGCCTGTGTGAATGTGTGTGTGTGTGCGTGCGTGTGTGTGTGTGTGTGTGTGTGTGTGTGTGTGTGTGTGTGTGTGTGTGTGTGTGTGTGTGTGTGTGTGTGTGTGCGCGCGCGTGTGTGTGTATGTGTGTGTGTGTGTGTGTGTTTCCCATGAGCTTTCTTTGGCACAGTGAGGTCAGTAAGAATCATTTGTTTTGGTGGACCTGACTGAAGCACTTTATCCATTCTCATGCCACTTTTCTGGTGATTTCGGTTTTGTTTTTTTCTTTCTGGAAGGTCAGCAGTGCGTTCCACTCCATCCAGTAGATCCCGCTTCCATGATCCCGCTTCCATGATCCTGATGTCACAGACTGTGAGTTGCTGCCTCCGGCCATGTACGATGTTGCTAGCGCTCTTGGTGGCGTGGCCTTTCCTCTGGCTGTGCTGATGTCATATGCACTGATTTCTCTAAGCGTTTGGTTGTGCCTTTGTGTGCACTTTCCCTGGCTTAGCGCTGACTTTTATGACCTCGGGACATTTACTACGCTTTATTCGCTCTGGCGGAGTGGGTGCGCCGGGTCATTTGATGTTCCCGTTTTTGCAGATTCATGTTGGAGGACAGGTGGTCATCTACGCATCTCAGCATGAAGCTGATGCTCAAAGCGTCACTGCATTCAGCTGAGACTTCTGTTAAGCGCTCTTCCCCATGTCGTCCACTGACTTTATTGGACTCGCTAGACCACTGTAAGGGTTCTTCGTTTCCCTTTGTTTCCCTCTCTCATCTTCTGTGCCATTCCAGTGTCGTTCCCTCCATGCCGCTCATCCTGCCTCCCCGTCCACAGCCACAGCCTAGGCTGTCCCACAGGAAGCGGTCAAAGTCAAGTCGTCATGAGGGAACTCGCAGGAGGAGACGCTGCGTTACTGCCGAGTCACTTCCATGGTGTTCAGCGGCGCCTGTTCTGAGCCAGCATACGCAGGACACCACATGCTAACACCCCTACTGACGACAGTACTTGCTTCGTCGCGGAGCCAGTGTGAGTGAACTCTCCCTGCAGAGAGCGCCACAACGTCTGTCCCATAACAGTTCCAATGCATTAGTTGATCCCGGTCACCCCAACAGAACCTCGCCCAGGGCGTAGACGTGAGGAGGACATCGGAACTGAGATCAGGGCGTGAAGGGCCACAGTGTTTGAGACATCCCATTTTCTAAATAATGACCGATAAGGGTAAGGACACTATCCGAGTCGCATCCACTAAGTGGATGAAACTCGACCGTGTATCCCAGTCTCCCCCAACGAAGCCCCAAGCAAACTCAGTTCTAGGTAGGAAAACAATGACCGTCCACTTTTTAGAAAGAAAAGGGGTTTGTAACCGCCACAGACACAGAAAAACAGATTACAGAGCATAACACGATGCACTTTGACCTCTTCGGTTTTCTTCCGGCAAAAAAACAAACGACGATTAGGACAGTGAAAACGAAGAACGAGAAACCCCCTTATCTTCTCATATTCGGCGCAAAATGGCCATTTTTGTTGTTTGTTTTTTGCCTGAAGAAGACCCAAGATGTCAAAATGCATTGTGTTTCGTCCTGTCATGTGTTTGTGTCTGTAGCGGTAACTAACCCCTTTTCTTTCTACATTTTGCTTCTTTTTCGACCCTCAGTCACTTCGTTTCGAAACTAACTTTCCACTTCTTGTTTCTCTGAATCGTAGAAAATAGTTTTCATGAAGAAAGCTAAAACATGGAACTTTCGCGACTAATAAGCTGCCGTAAGCAGTATGTGTGTGAAATGCGCGGAGTGTTCTTCTCCCCACCCATCCACCCCCTCACTTCCTTCGTTCTGACTTCATCATCCAATCAATGGTGCAGGGAGGAGAGGGCCACAGGGGCCACGGAACTCTCCGAATTCTGTCTGATCCTCCTCTGCTTCTGCTAAGTGCATTGAACTGTGTGCACTGCCCTCGCTGAGGAGAACGGCAGGATGGGGAGCGTGCGTGCGTGCGTGCGTGCGTGCGTGCGTGCGTGCGTGCGTGTGTGTGTGCGTGTGTGTGTGTGTGTGTGTGTGTGTGTGTGTGTGTGTGTGTGTGTGTGTGTGTGTGTGTGTGTGTGTGTGTGTGTGTGTTGTGTGTGTGTGTGTGTGTGTGTGTGTGTGAGAGTGTGTGTGTGTGTGTGTGTGTGTGTGTGTGTGTGTGTGTGTGTGTGTGTGAGTGTTGGTGTGTGTGTGTGAGGGAGAGTGGGCGTGTGTGCTTGTGTATGTGCGAGTGAGAGAGGTAGAAAAAGAGTTCTCTTGTGTGTGTGTGTGTGTGTGTGTGTGTGTGTGTGTGTGTGCCACGCGCGCGCGTGTGTGTGTGTGTGTGTGTTGTGACTTGATGTGTGTGTGTGCCCCCGGGTGTGTGTGTGTGCGCGCGCGCGTGTATATCGTGTTTGTGTAGGCAGGTGTGTGTGTGTGTGTGTGTGTGTGTGTGTGTGTGTGTGTGTGTGTGTGTGTGTGTGTGTGTGTGTGTGTGTGTGTGTGTGTGTGTGTTGTGTGTGTGCGAGTGTGTGAGCATGTGTGTGTGTGTGTGTGTGTGTGTGTGTGTGTGTGTGTGTGTGTGTGTGTGTGTGTGTGTGTGTGTGTGTGTGTGCGATGCAAGCGCATGCATCTGCAGAGAGGGAGAGAGAGAGAGAGAGAGAGAGAGAGGGTGGAGGGAGGTACGGGGAGGTCAAACGGAGTTTTCTCTTACGTAAACAAAGTTACTAATTTGCATGCCAATCGCCACCTCTGAAACAAAATCCAAACGCCAAGCTGTGCTGCCTCTGCAAAAACTGGGACTCGGTCACCGATTTGCTGGAGGTGACAAAGCACTCAAGGGCGATGTTATGAGTTAGACTCTGGAGTGCCTTTGTCTGTCCCTAAGAAGTCTGCGCTCTCTCTCCCGCGTGTGTGTGTGTGTGTGTGTGTGTGTGTGTGTGTGTGTGTGTGTGTGTGTGTGTGTGTGTGTGTGTGTCTCGTCTGCGCGCATGTGTGTCTCTGGCGCGCGCGCTCTCTCTCTCAGTGTGTGCACACACACACATGGCTGTGTGCACACGCACGCACACACGCGCATGTGTGTGTGTGTGTGTGTGTGTGTGTGGTGTGTGTGTGTGTGTGTGTGTGTGTGTGTGTGTGTGTGTGTATGTGTGTGTGTGTGTGTGTGTGTGTGTGTGTGTGTGTGTGTGTGTGTGTGTGTGTGTGCATGAAAGAGACACAGACACACACACAGAGCATTTCTTTCAAAGTACAGAAAAAATTTTTGATGCAGGTCTCCCACTAGCACCGTAGATGGAATGAACCCCCCCCCTCCCTCCCAGGGACATAAAGTTGAGGGCAAATTTCCGTCATCCACTCTACCAACATGTCATCATTCCCAGTGCAGCATCCCTCCAGTCTGCCCCCCACCCCCCATCCCACCCCCCACCCCCCCGCCTACCCCCACTCCCCTCCTTCCACAGCGAGCATACAATTTCGGTTCTGTCCCTGTCCAGTACATCGGGTATCCGTTCTTCGTACACGTGTATTCTCGAGGCCCTATGTATACCTGAATTTAGCTACTAATGATTTTGTGTGCTGGCTTAACACTTTCCCATTATTCAGCCTAAACAACATTTTTTTTTTTCTCTCAAATTTTAACTTTTTTTCCCCAAAAAATATATGTCAACAGATGTACACATTATTTTACAGTACAAAGTGTGTCAAGATTGGTCAACTTCATTTGTGACAAACTGATGAAAAATGTATTTCCTCCAACAAACACATCCACATCCCACACGCACGCACGCACGCACGTGTGTGTGCGCGCGCGCGCGCATGTGTGTTTGTGTGTGTGTGCGTGCGCGCGCGTATGCGCGTGGAAACGCGCGCGCGTGCTAAAATCGTTCCCTTTCCCTCT
>JADBJO010001509.1:62500-65000 GCA_016801955.1 Conus betulinus
ACAGATCCTGTAAGACATATCATGTGTTCATACTGTACGTATATATTCACAGAACACAAACGTGGAATGTTTGCGGAGATGCATGATATAAGCAACTGAGAAATTATTTGTCGAAAAAATCGATGTTACGGCAACTGACCCTCATAATGAGATCTCGATTAAAAAGTTATAAAGGGTACTCTGCTCTCTCTCTCTCTCTCTCTCTCTCTCTCTCTCTCTCTCTCTCTCTCTCTTTCAACATTCATGAGAGAGAGAGAAAAGAAAAAATAGGTTCTTCACAGAAGTTATAGCTGCTATTATGACAGGTTAAACAGAAGCTTAGATTAAAGGTCTACTTTAGAGGTTGGTCGGTAATTGGTCAGCTTATGCAGAAATATGAAATGTTTCATAAATTGGTAAACTAAACATCCGATTCGCTCCCGATCACACGAAATCGATCCGCGAAAGTGGGCATTTTCACCTGTAATCAAGAAAACGGGAGGTAATCAACTTAATCTTGGCGTGACTTAACTACTCTTGGATATGACGTCACATGTGTGTCAGCGATGGCGACAGAAAGCGATTCACATCTCGCTCGGAATTTATCATGTAAAAGCAGCGACTATGATTGCCACAGCCAATGTGACTCTGGGGATGTTTCTGCAAGGCCTTTACCTGATCAGTTTGAACGCGACGTTCTTTTTACCACGTCCGTTCCAGCTGGACCACGGAAACGAGCTATTCAGTTCCAGCTGAACGCCTGAATACAGCATTCCCAAGGCGTACGCGTACGGACTTTACTTAAGTCTCGAGGGAAGCCACCGACTGACTTCGGCGAGCGGAGATTCTCCTTCCTCAAGCCTTAACGCGTTCATTCAATTTAACAGGAGTGATCTGTCCATAGATAAGAACAAAATAAATGTGCGACTATCGTACTCATCTGTACGAGCTTACAACGCTGCCTTCAAAGTATACGCACACAATGCAGACGAAGTTTTTGATCCACTCGAAAGGGCTCGGCAATTGTCGAAACAGTTCGTTTTCCGCGGTCCAGCTGGAACTGACGTACGTGGTAAAAAGAACTTGGCGGCCCGGCATGTTTGCACGAACCGAATCCACTTTTTCGAGTGTCTGGATCAGATGGAAATGTATGCAAAGAATATCCGTCTCCAGCTGAGCTGCTGCACTCGCCTACAGCACAATGTCTGCCACCCCCTCGTGACTTTTTCGGCTGTGGGGGATCGCAACTCATGTTGATTTCACTTGGCGTTGCCATGTTGTGTAGGTCGCGGCTGACGGCCACTCCATCAAGTAACGTCACGGTTTTCGGTCTTCCGCGCGGGGTTTGAAGAGGTGCAAAAGTCGTTTTTCATCTAGTAAATTCTTCCGGCGATTTTTTTTTAAAATGAATACCATACTGTAATTATATGACATGCAGATCTGTTTTTAACAAATTATCGAAAATCTCTAAAGTAGACCTTTAACTAAAAATACCAAAAATAGACACAATGTATGAAACAGGAGTAACAGCAGCAGCGGCAGCAAAAGCAGTAGCACAACAGTAACTGCAGCAGCAGCAGGGGTAGATGTAGTAGTAGTAGTAGTAGAGGCGGTGGTGGTGTAGTGCCAGTAGTAACTGCAGCAGCAGCAGTAGTAGTGTTGGCAGCGAGGGCAGTAGCTGCAACATTAGTAATAGTAGTAGCAGCAGCACTAGTAGTGGTAACGGTAGTAGCAGCAGCACTAGCAGTGGTAACGGTAGTAGCAGCAGCACTAGCAGTGGTAACGGTAGTATCAGCAGCACTAGCAGTGGTAACGTAGTAGCAGCAGCACTAGCAGTGGTAACAGTAGTAGCAGCAGCACTAGCAGTGGTAACAGTAGTAGCAGCAGCACTAGCAGTGGTAACAGTAGTAGCAGCAGCACTAGTAGTAGTAATAGTAGAAGCAGTAGCAGCAACAGCGCAGCGATGGCAGTAGTAGTAACATCAGTAGAAGCAGTCAGTGGCGGTGGTAGCAGGGAAGCTGCCATAATCACCCCCATTTTCACTGCTGTTGTCTTGTTGGCGGCAGTCCAGCTGTCTCTGGTGGAGTCCAATGAACGACGAGGAAGGCAGGGAGAGGGGAGGGGAGGGTCAAGGGGGGGGGGGGGGGGGGGGGGGTCAACCACGTGCACAGCGTGGCGGTGTAGCGTTCGTAACCAACCAGCAGTAACCTGTAGCTGACCCAGTGCCACAAACTGAGTTTTCACGGCTGAACGATTGTACCGTCATTCTGCCACTCCATCCCATTGATCTGCCCCCCCCCCCCTCCCTCCCCCCCCCCACCCCCCTCCCTCTCTGTCCCGCGCGATCACTGATATCGATCTGTGCAGATCATACGCGGAAAGAAGTTTTAGAATGATTGAATGATATATGGCTTACCTCTTGCATGTGTGCACTCACATACACACACGTATGCACGCATACGCGCGAGCACACATACACATACGCGGGCGCACTTTCGCATCATTCATGTCAATACCCTCG
>JADBJO010001509.1:67500-70000 GCA_016801955.1 Conus betulinus
AGAATTGTTAGCCTACACTTGTTTCTCCTCCACCACTAAATTGTTCAGCATGATATTGTTTGGTCAATCAGTGGGAAATTGCATCTCTTAGAAGACCCAAGTAAAGGTTGTCCTGCACAATTCTTAGCAGCTGACGACGCTTGGGTTAATAAACAGCAGAGCTGACCACTCGGACTGTTTCACACCTTTTTACCTCCCTTGCATCCTTAAAATTAGAGGATCCTCAAGCATAGGCTCAAGATTTTTTTTCCCTACATGCTATAAAGTTTACATAATGATGTTAGGTTTTTTTTTTTATTTCCTTAGCAATGTCTTTTCCTTACTTTACATACTTGCTGCCTGCTTTGGGGTGCTGCACAATTTTTTTTTTTTCGTTTCACTTTTCTAAACTTGGCTGGCTGCTTTGGGTTCTGCTATTTGGTTCTTTTTTTTTTTTTTTTTTGACCCTTGGTGTGAGAACACCACAGAATTCCAGACTGGTTTGGTGCCAAGGGCTCACAATTAACTGTGTCTCCTTGACGAGTCCAGTTCAGCCTGTGAAAGGCTTAGGAGCAGTCAATAGTTCTCCTAAAAAAAAAAAATGTGTTTGAGGAAGGATTATAATAGTTTCTCCTATGAAAACATTTGTATTGAGGAAGGATTATAATAGTTCTCCTAACAAAAAAAAATTTGTATTGAGGAAGGATTATAATAGTTCTCCTATGAAAAAAATTTGTATTGAGGAAGGATTATAATAGTTCTCCTATGAAAAACAATTTGTATTGAGGAAGGATTTAATAAGTTCTCCTATGAAAAAAAATTTGTATTGAGGAAGGATTATAATAGTTCTCCTAAAAAAAAAATTATGTAGTTCTCCTCTTAAAATTGATTTTATTGGATTATCCTAGTTCTCCTAAAAAAGTTGTATTGAGGAAGTGAAGGTTATAATAGTTCTCCTATGAAAAAAATTTGTATTGAGGAAGGATTATAATAGTTCTCCTATGAAAAAAAAATTGTATTTGAGGAAAGGATTATAATAGTGGATACATACTTGATTTGAAATGTTGTTTAACTTGCTTTAGCCTAACACTATCTTCTCATATTCTCCTACTCCCCCCCCCCCCCCCCCCTCCCCTGTTTTTTTCTACTTTACATACTTGTTTGCCGTGTCGAATGTTAGCCTACACTGGATATTCTCCCACTACTTAATTGTTTCAAAACTCACTACTTTAATCACGGAAGAATAGTCAGCCTACACTTGGATATTCTCCACTACTTAATTGTTTTCAAAACTCACTACTTTAATCACGGAAGAATAGTCAGCCTACACTTGGATATTCTCCACTACTTAATTGTTTCAAAACTCACTACTTTAATCACGGAAGAATAGTCAGCCTACACTTGGATATTCTCCACTACTTAATTGTTTCAAAACAGCACTACTTTAATCACGGAAGTAATAGTCAGCCTACACACTTGGATATTCTCCACTACTTAATTGTTTCAAACTCACTACTTTAATCACGGAAGAATAGTCAGCCTACACTTGGATTTTCTCCACTACTTAATTGTTTCAAAACCCACTACTTTAATCACGGAAGAATAGTTAGCCTACACTTAGTTTTAGTCACTACTAAACTGTCATATCACCGTCATTCACATGCGTTGCTCCTCTCGGTGAAATGTGCTCACGTTAATGTGTGGCACTGCGTACGCATGTGAACTTTCACTGCCGGGACTATGTGTTCCTGGTTGGTTGGTTGTGTGGGTAGACCGGTGGTTGGGAGGTGAATGTGATTACGAGTGTACATGAATAGGCGTACGTGGTAGTGTTTACTTCTGCCATGCATCACCGTTGTCCGAATCACGGCTCTTCCAAAACACGATTGGTCGAAGACTAGTTGTCAGAATGAGATATTTTTTTCCCGTGTGGTTGTCACGTGTCTCAGAATAACTTCACATCTCTCACTCTCGGTGACTGTTTTTACTGCATATCAACATTCTAAACTCAAGGAGCGGAATTCCTACTCAAGTGAATTTAAACCATATAAAGCGCAGAATTAATTTGTCAAACTGGACGACGAATGTGCGTGCTCCTCTAAACGCTGCAAGACAGTTTACTTCTCATTCACAGCGTTCGTTTTTTCGCGTGCTCATAAATCGCAAGTTCACAGCACATTTTCATGCGAATCATACGGGCATGTCCTATGTTTTCTGGGCAAATGCTGTTGTTGTTGTTGTTGTTGTAAAGAACTCTTGAACAAAAAATTTTTTAACTTTGATACGACAACGAAGGCTTCGAACACGCGTGATTCAAACAGCTGTGCCGCTCCCCAATCCGTACAGAGATGGGCGTGCGTTTCATCCCACTATTGGGAATTCTTTGACCAAACTTACGTTGTTTCTATGGAACAGCGATGTGAAATTAAATCTCTCTCTCTCTCTCTCTCTCTCTCTCTCCTCTCTCTCTCTCCTCTCTCTCTCTCTCTCTCTCTATCTCTCTCTCTCTCTCTCTCTCTCG